>CAJHZI010000189.1:22500-210000 GCA_905160935.1 Enchytraeus crypticus
CAGTCGGTCGAATTTCAGAAATAATTTAAAGAATCTCGGTCATACTCGTAACACATACATACGCTAAGAAGAGAAGAATGCTTAAACTTTCCGTCATTTTTTTATCTCGTCTAGTATAATGTGCCTGTTTAGGATTCGGACCATTCAATATATCTATGAATATAGTAGTAAATCCTGTTACCATTTATTAAATGTAGTAATAAATTTAACAGATCTATTCAGCTTTCAGACCTATTTAGTAAAAAAAATTGTTTTTTTACTAAATAGGTCTGAAAGCTGAATAGATCTATTAAATATTATAACAACTGAATATAATAAATCTCTTAATCATAATAACACTATAGTTTTGAAAACCTATTAAATATCACATACAGTAGGCATGGACATCATTCTAGTCAGTGGCTTGAATTCTGAAATGAGCATAAGTTCGTACTAATGTTCATACTTGTACTTCTTATCCTTCTTCACTCACTTCTATCATTTGCTAATGCTTTTTAAATATTAAATAGAGTAATTATTAATTTAATAGAAAAAATAAAAAGTCTTCATGCCGGTTTTCATTCTTTCTCACTCCTTTTCTCTCTCTCTCTCTCTCTCTCTCTCTCTCTCGCTCTCTCTATGCTTATTTCCTGGCATTTCCTCCATTTCTCTGTCTATTTTCTCTTTCTAGTTCTCCTTCCTCCTTCTCAGCTCTCTACCTCCCTCTCACTCTCTATCTATCTATCTATCTATCTCTTGCTATGCTTATATCCTTACATTTCCCTCATTTCTTTATCAACTTTCCTTTTCACCTTCTCCTTCTTCCTTCTCGCTCTCTATCTCCCTCTCACGATTTCTCTCTCTCTCTCTCTCTGTCTCTCTCTCTCTCTCTGTCTCTTTCTCTAACTCCACTTCTCCCTCACTCCTCACTCCTGTTTGTCTTTTTTACCCTTCATTTTACCTCTTCATTTCTCTCTCTCTGCCTCTCTCTGCCTCTCTCTGTCTGCTGTCTGTCTGTCTGTCTGTCTGTCTGTCTCTCTCTCTTTCTCTCTTTCTCTTTCTCTTCCTCTCTCTCTCTCTCTCTCTCTCTCTGTCTCTCTCTATCTTATTCCCTATATCTCTCAATGTTCTCTCCACGCTATACTACTCTAGTTTTCCACTAGTCGGCAGCCAGTAAGTGTGCCTACAAACCTCCCCCTGCAGATATTCAACACTGTTAGGCTCTGTTCACACTCCAGGAATCTCATCCTTCAAACTCAGCATAATCCTTACATCCCTCTTCCTTATCATTTATCTTTTTATCCATCTGTCTATTCCTCTTCACTCGGCCATTCTTCCGCTCTTATTTTCGTTCGCTCGTTTAATCTTTTTTTACATTTTGTTTGGAGCCAGTGGCGATGTCGGTAAGATATTTGACCACAGATCAGTATGTACGGGTTCAAATCCTGGGCTCGCTAGTCACATCCTTTCAAGTATTGAAAATGGCGCTAACGCTACCTTTTTACTTCTTAAAAACTTCTTAGTTAAATATATTTGTAATTACTCGAAGCATTTTCAGGTCCCTTGTTATTTTAATTAGATTTATTTCTTCAAATTCAATTTATTATTATATATAGCTACCTGTATCAATGTATATTTTGCATTATTATGAGTCTATCATTAATTAACTACTTAGAAAAATATTAAACTTTTGTAAAACAGGAAATAATGGTATGTCATAATTTAACACATACCTATCTGTACTTAGTGCACTTAACCAAGTTTGACTGGGTACATCATCAATCAATCCATCAGTCAATTAATCTATACATAATGAATGAGTACATGTTGACTTGTTTTTGTTGAGTACATGGACTACTATTACAGCCCACCACTATTTCTCCAGTTTTCCCAATTCTTAACTATTTCAACTATTTCTCCAGTTTTCCCAATTCTTAACTATTTCAACTATTTCTCCAGTTTTCCCAATTCTTAGTTTAGATATCTAACTAGCCTTTAATTACTCTTCGTAATCATTTATTGACTATAGTATTGAGCAAAATATTCAAAACTTCTTTATATCTCTATGATACAGCCCTGAATTTAGAAGTTATAAATTATTGAGCGCAGGATACGAATAATATTCCATATTAATTGATTAATTATTTAAGCTAAAATACGAGTAATATTCCATTTTTATTTATTAATTATTCAAGTTAAAACTAAATGTGCAATATAGAACTATGTCCAGTTTATTGAGTATTGAGGGTTACCATGCAATATGAAGTTTGAGTTTTACAGTTGTGTTTATCGTAATGCTGCAGCTTACATACATGCCAGCTGTCTCTAACAAGTAACATTCAAACTGCTACATATTCCAGCAGAAAAGCTTGTGTTTCCAGTTCATTTGCTTTTAGAGACATAATCTTATACTCTTCTCTCTTCATCTCCCTCCCTCCATTCCTCTCTCTCTCTCTCTCTCTCTCTCTCCCTCTCTCCCTCTCTCTCTCTCTCTCTCCCTTTCTCTCTCTCTCTCTCTGTCTCTCTCTCTCTCTCTCGCTCACTCGGTGCTTCTGATCGTCTGTAGCATACAATTATTTTTATTCTCTCTTAACTTTCTAGCTCTTCCTGAAATATTTTCCCTGCAATTCTTTGATTCCCTCATTTGTTCCATTATCTCATTATTATTATTTGTTGTAGACGGCGGGATTAGCGCACTTGGTTTAGTTGCGCGTCAATTATAGAAGTTAAGCTGCATCGACATCCATTAGTACTTTGTGGGTGACCACCCTGGAAGACAGAGTGTTGGTAAAAGCTTAGGAAGGAAAAAATCCCAGGGTGATATAAGGTTATTATTAAATCCGCGCCGGCTGCAATTGATGCACCATCAAAAAGGCAATGATTACTAATAACCATGGAGAGAAAGGAGAAAATGGGTCTTAAACAAGCATCTGTGCTTCCGGACCCAGTGTGCCGTTATGCTTTTTATCTCATCTGCTTAGTATCCATTCCCAATTAAAGCCTATATTCTACTTCTCATTTTGTTAGGGAATTTCCAATAATTATGGCAGTCTTGCCTCCAATTCTCTTAAACATTTCTTTGTATTATTGTAAGGAGAACTGTTTATCTTCACCTATACATGCATATATATATATATATATATATATATATATATATATATACATGTATATAACTATTTAACAAATTTCGTTTGCAATACTGTTTTACTCAAATTGACTAGCTCTGCTAAACGTCTACAGTGTAACGTCAGCGTTGCCAATCATCCAATCAGCCAATGTAACCAAGCAATTTGATTGATTGGTTACCTAATTATAGCTAAAATTAGCATATTACTAAATTGATTTTGATATCTAATTATACACTTCAAAACCCTAATTTAATTTCACATTGACATTGCCTTAACAGTTTATTTACTAATAATAAATCAGAAATAATTACTTTTAGTAGATACAGTAGGATGATAATAATATTTTATTAACTGCTTGCTGCAGCTTCTAATGTAGTTTAGTTTATTTATTTATTTATTTATTTCATTTATCATACGCATATCACAATTGGCATACACAATAAACAGTTATAGAGCCTGAACGGAAATAAAGGCCTACAAGTGGCACTGACATATTCGGAATTTAAAAAATACAAACATTGGCATTAATTAATTATTAATAATGTTAAATATACTCCTTAGTGTAGGCCATAATTATGTGCCATGAAGATATAAGGGAACATGTAGGCCTAATATAACTATTAATACAATCAATAATAACTCTATTAGTGCACTGCCTACTGGCAGGTCCATGGTACATAACGCCTCCACTCTTCTCTGTCTTCCGCCTTCCTCTCCATTTCCACATATGAGTGGGTCTTTAAATCATCTAACATACCTAATCTCGGCCTGCCCCTGCCTCTTTTTCCTTCCATTCTACATTCTATGACCTCTTTTAATGGACCTTCCCCCTTATAATGTGTCCTATCCATCTCTTCTTCCTATTTTTTAATACATTTATCAACGGTCTCTGTACCAACTCTCTCCAGAACTTCCTCATTTGTAACCTTTTGAGTCCAGCTAATCCTCTCCATTCTTCTCCAAATCCACATTTCCAATGCCTCCAGTTTCCAGATATCTTCCTTCCTTAAGGTCCATGTTTCACATCCATACAATAGCGTGATCCAAACCAAAGGTTTCACTATCTTTATCTTTGTGTCTTTCTTTAGACTTTTTTTTAAATAGTTCTTTTCTACTACCAAACGCCGTTTTTGCTTGTGCAATCCTACTGCATATTTCCATCTCACATTTCCCATCATCGGTTATAGTATGACCCAAATATTTGAAACTCCTTACCTGTTCCAATTTCGTACCATTTATTGTGATATTAACTTCACCTTTATTATTGGACACACTCATAACCTTGGTCTTTTTTATATTAATCTTCATGCCATATCTTAGTGCCGTATCATTCAGCCTATCCATTATCTTCTGCAATCCAATCTCGCTGCCCGCTACCATTCCTTGGTCATCTGCAAATCGTACATCTTGTAACAAATTCCCTCCTACTTTTATTCCTTCTTCCAAGTCTTCCATGGCTTCCTACATCATTGCCTCAGCGTAAATGTTAAACAGCAGCGGCGAAATGCTACAACCTTGTCTTACTCCACGTCCTATTTCACCTTTTTCTGAGTATTCTTGTTGGATTTTGAATACTGCTCTTTGATTCATGCACAAGTTCAAAATTAGTCTTCTATCTCTCCAGTCAATTCCTATTCTTTTTAAGATATTCATCATCGTTATCCAATCAATCCTGTCAAAGGCCCTCTAGAAGTCTACAAAGCATACAAAAACGTCATTTTCATATTCTAAGCTTCTTCCGCAAAAAACCCGCATTACTCCTATTGCTTCTCTTGTGTCGCATCCTTTCCAAAACCAAATGTGTGTCTTGCTCAGTATCATCACTGCTTTCGACTGAACGCGACTACTAATATACATGATAATCAATAATATACACGCATAAATATCTGCACACAATGACAATTAAACATACTAATTTAGGTTCTGCACTTAATCTACACATAAAATGTCAATATTAAAAATACTTTAAGTGTTGTGTTATTTAGTTAAATATTTTGATGACTTTTTGCTATACCAGTTTAATACTTCTATTCGTGTTAAGGTTGATTATCATAATCTTACATGCTTTTACTTGTTCAGTTTAATTTTTATATTTTCAAGATCATTCGTTGGTTAAAAGGTTTTGTATTTTATGAATATCATAGAGGTTAAAAGATTGCAGTTACTTTTAAGTTGCGTTTACTGTTTACATGCATCAGTGTGTTATCATTCATTCACTTTAACTGCTAAATAACGGTGAAGAGCAGAGGCCTTAGTGAGATCCGTGCCGAAAAAGAACAAGAAAACAGAGATAAAGAAAGATACAATTCGTAAAGATAGTTATCAGTTACAATGAGTAAAGAATCCAAGTACATTCATCAAATTTTGGTTGTTAAACTAAATACATGGCGCAGGATCTGCTGCAATATCGGCTGGAGCATGGACACCTTTATATGATGATAATTATCTAGAAGTCCTTGGCTGAAGCCAGTGGCGACGTCGGTAAGAAATTCGACAGCGGATCAGTATATGCGGGTTTCAAATCCTGGGGTCGCCGGTCACTGACATCGCTTTCGAGTGAGGAAACTGACGTTAAACTTAGCTGTACCAGTATGGCCTAACTGCAATTGAAAGTTTCTCTATGAAATTTTACTGTAGTTTAAGAATAGCATGCGATTTACAGACCACAATAAATTGTCTAATTACTTTAATTAGATCTTTTATGAAATGGCACTGATTATAAATCTAGTAATATCCACTTAATTCTTGTGACTCGTTAAAATCGTTCTCCTGCAGCATCTACAAATTTCGAAACATATAATTCCACCGTAATTGTATAGAATTTAGTAACTGCATAATTTTCTCTCTAAATTGTATATCACTTCATTTTAATACTAATACTCATTTTAAAACTTTATAACGCCCGATAAATAGCCTACGTGTGTAACTCTCAACCAGTCACGTGTAACGAACAGTCGGTTCTGTTTAATAGTTCGTTTGAGCGGTTATAGCCCGAAAGCTCTTGACTATGCGTAGACCGGCTGCAACCTCAGCAGCTGCGCAATATTAGCGCTCAACCGGTTCCATTCATGTTTCTTGACATTCCTCTACGACCTAAGTACATGTTTACAATGTTTTTATACTACTGTTTCGAAGATAATAAATTAAACCAAAACCGCCTTTAATTTTAGTTTAATATTTTTAATAAGCTGGGTCCTAGAAGAGCTGCCCTGCGTCTTACTTGTGAGAGCCACTATTGGAGTATTGGTAACAAGACCTTCCCAGCCAATAGTCCACTGCTCTAACCGTCATTCCTTGACGTATGTCAATGGGTGACGCAATAACCGACGCTAAACTTAGATTTAGCCTTTAATCTTCAACCTTTTAGCAAATGTTCTAATTGTGAAGAATGTATTTTATGATGTTCTTGCAATCTTGCTAGAGAATCTCTATTCGCGTGCTTTAGAAAAACACTCAAACTGGAGTTAACATCATTTGAGTAGCTTTTCAATGTAAATGGAAACTTTAAAAAGTGAAAAGGAATGCATGATGCAAAATATTAAATTCTCTCTCTCTCTCTCTTAGTGCACTGCCAACTGGCAGGTCCACGGTATATAACGCCTCCACTCTTCTCTGTTCCGCTTCTCTTCGCTTGTTTTAATATTTAATTATAAATAGATCGTTATAATAAATATTAAGAATTTCACAGAATTTGACAGAAATGATCGATTGTTGAGCAACAATGTAAAATGAGATTTTGAGTCAAATGGCTAAAGAAATTATTATTAGAATTCGATACATAGTTCAAACCTTCAAGAAACCCTGTAGTCCACTGCAAAATGGCGAAAGAACTTATAACTTATCTTTGCGAAAGAGATAATGGTGTATTCTATATTTAGTCTATTTTCTGTTTTACCACTACCGCTATCAATTCATTAATTGTAAACAGCATTTATCCGACAAAATCTATGTTAGTTTATTAAAAAATGCTATTCGTTATTTATTAATTAATCTATCTGATTAATGAGATGCGCTATGATTTAATTTTAAAAATATATAATATATATATATATATATATATATATATATATATATATATATATATATATATATATATATATATATATACATACATACATTTTGGATATATACTATATATAATATATATATATATATACATATATATATATATATATATATATATATATATATTCTTCAGTGCGCTGCCAAGTGGTAGGTTCAAGGTACATATTCATACTCAAAGTCTGCTTTATCGCTCCATAAGAGCATTCCATAGATCAACAAGTTAATCCCTTCATAAAGTCTATGCCTTATCCATACCTTATGTAGCCTATATCTTGGGAAAAGTATGGCTTCTGAAGTGGTTTCCCGTTGCCTGCCTCAGTTAGATGGATTAATTATCATATAATCCTGGGGAAAATATTTCATGGTTAGGTGGGTCTCCTCTTGCCATCCTCAGCTCCTGCCTTAGTCGCCTGTAGCAGCACGCAGCACGCAGCAGATTGTTTGCGGTTGCCCTATTCTTCAGTGGTCCAACCACAGCCGAGCACAACACGGGAACTGCATATATACATGTATACATGTATATATATATATATATATATATATAATGTAATTATTTCGACAAATCTTAGATACGAACCAGGCAAACACTTTTACTTAATATTTTCCTTTAGGCTATCCAAGAAACTGTGGTTCAATAAATTGCTCCTGGCTGGAGCAAGTGACGATGTTGAGAAGATATTCGACCGCCGATCAGTATGTCTGGGGCTGAAGTCCTGGGTTCTCCCATCACTGACATCGCTTTCGAGTGAGGAAACTGACGTTAACATTAGCTCTATCAGTTTTTTCCTATCACGAAGGGCCTCGTGCACCTCTAAGGTTCTATTAATTTAGAATGTCTAAATAGCGTAGGGGTAACGTCATGAAGTTTTAAATGACAAATCCTGAGGTGATTTGAATCCTCGTGGGTTCGAATCCCGGCCGCGCTGATCTGAGAGTAAAATCTCGGACATTCACTGGACTGGTTATACGGAAAATGGTCTAAATTGCCTAACGGCTTAAACATGTGATATTAAAAGTGATAGATATCAACATAGTTGATCACTTCACTATAATGCGTGTTTACTTTTTTATCAAATATGAATATAGCCTTTATCTTGAGAAAAATTTGGTTTCTAAAATATCTTCCCAATAACATAAAGGCCTAATTGAACAAACACGTCCCGCCTCTACTACAAACCACTTTCCAATACAAATCACACCCCTCTACAACACAAACCTAGACCAAGGACTGGAATTCAAAAAATACAGTAAGATTGCAAACCTATAGGCCTACATAGATAAATGAAATTTCTCGTATAAATCGATAGAGGTAGAAACCGTAAACAAAAGATTTTCTTTTTAGAAGATATTTTCGTTTGTGAACTAAATTTCATTGCATCATTAACTTTCCTGTATTCATTAATTAAGCAATTTAAGTTGTGCGAGTGATAATATGGGCAATATATAGGCATAAGCTTAGTGTTTTTTTATTGAAAGCGGTTTATGCAACTACGATTGCGACATCTTGTGAATGATGAATAACTGAGGCTTTCTACTTGCTGAATGCTATCGTTATCTGTTGAATTACATGTAGACCAATAGGCATCAATCGAATGCAAAATCCATAACTTTTAAAACTAGAAAATGTACTTTTCTCTTTGAGTAACTCCTCAATAGTCTTTTTATTTTTATATAATAGACTTAAATACAATAATTTTTAAGCTTAGACTGATATTACAGTGAAATTATTATGCATTATGATGTCTGCAGAAATCACACGTTCAGCAGTTTATAGTCAATAATTGTCAGTGGATAAAGTGGGAATTGAGAGCTAAGGGAGCGGTCAGAATATTGGGCCCCTGTAATGCACTTTCAGATCTTCTGATATCTAATATCAGATATATAGTAACATCTGGCTGGAGCTAGTGGCGAAGTCGGTAAGATACTCGACCGCGGATCTGTAGGTGCGGGGTTCAAATCCTGGGCTCTGCCGTCACTGCCATCGCTTTCGAGTGATGAAACTGACGTTAACCTTAGCTTTATCTTTCATACGTGCCCCTAGCAGAGGAACGCACATGAAAAAGAGAGAACTGAGTTTCCTGCGTTCCCTCCATTATAGCCTATCCACTGATAATTGTTTATGTTGCCAGTCCGGTAAACTTTCGTTAGTTATTCTACCGATTCGCTCTATTAGTAAAAATAACTTACAAAATCATCTCTTAAGCGAGTGAGTGAGTGAGTGAGTGAAAAAAAGAGTGCCGAAACAGAATTTAACCACCTTGAGATCAACTCTAGTCAGCAGATTATCCTGAAATTAAGCTAAATCTATGTCCAAGAACTAATGATCACGAAAATTTACTGGAAAACTGATTTGATGTATTTGTATGTTACAGGTCCACCTCTACAATCCTTTAAAATGTTTTATTGATTCAAAGGAACTCTTACTATACTAGCTATATAGGCCCTAATATAATAACTATATTATAACTCTAAATTCTAACTTAATTCACTGAGAATATTCTGTTTGTGTTAAATAATAATAGCAACAACTGCTACTGTCGGCCGTCATGTAACTACTAGAGATGGAAATTTTATGAATTTTCAGAGTTCGAGTTCGGTTCGGTTCGTTGAAAATGAAAGTTCGGTTCGGTTAGGGGGTTGGCTACTAGAGCCGAATAAGACCCGAGTCATGGATTAAATGGAGTCGGGGAAACTATGTATACCTTTTTCTATCAACTGAACCAGTAATAAACTATAAGTGTCTAAAATACCAGTAATTTTTGTAATGCTCTCTCTCTCTCTCTCTCTCTCTCTCTCTCTCTCTCTCTTAGTGCACTGCCTATTACAGGTCAATGATATATAAAGCCTCCACTTTTCTCGGTCTTCCGCTTTCCTTTTCATGTCCACATATCAGTGGATCTCAAAATCCTCTAACATTTATAATCTTGGTCTGCCTCTGCCTTTTTTTCCTTCAATTCTGCCTTCTATGACCTTTTTAATAGACTTTCCCCTCTTAGAATGAGTCCTATCCAACTCTTTTTCCTATATCTTAATACATTTATCAACTGTCTATCTTTACCAACTCTCTCTAGAACTTCCTCACTTGTAACCTTTTGAGTCCAGCTAATCCTTTCCATTCTTTGCCATGTCCATCTTTTCAATGCCTCAAGTTTCCTGATATTTCCTTTCTTTGATGTCCATGTTTCAGATCCATACAATAGCGTGGTCCATACCAAGGTTTTCGATGTCTTTATCTTAGTGGCTTTCTTTAGGATTTTTGTTAAAGGTGTCCTATTAGCAAAAGTTTCTTTTGCTTGTGCAATCCTACTATATATTTCAGTCTCGCATTTCCCATCATCTGTTATAGCGTGATTAAAATATTTGAAACTCCTTACCTGTTCCAATTTGTTTACATTTATTATAATACTGACTTCATCTCTATTCTGGGATACTCTCACTACTTTTGTCTCTTTGATGTTAATCTTCATTCCATATTTCAATGCCATATCATTCAGATTATCCATTATCTTCTGTAGACCAGTCTCGCTTCCCGCTACCATTCCTTTGTAACGCTACCATTCCTTTGTTTCGCTATCTTTTATTAATTTTTAAATTTGTGTCAGAATCAGCCTTACCAGAATATATACTGTTGGATACTGGAAGACATGTAAATGCAAAAAACTAATATATATTTGTATTGTTTTTACTATCTTTATGTAATATCAGGCTGGCGAAGGAGAAAGGAACTTCAAGATTTTGGTTCAGTTCGGTTTGGACGAAGACAGGGTTCGGGTTCGGCCAGAATCTGGGTTCGGGTTCGGTTCGGATTCGGTCAAAATTCCTGATTTTTGGGTTCGGTTCGGTTCGGGTTCGGTTCGATTCCCATCTCTAATAACTACACGTAAGCCATACTGTCGGCCATTCTTAAAACAGCATCAAATACCATTTATAATGTATCGTATACAACACAGTATGCTAGTGTTGAATTCATCAACAGTCAATTAAATGTTCATAATTTATTAAACTACTGAACTTTATAACTGAGGAAGATAATAAAAAGCCATTTAATGGGCTATAACTGGATAAGATATTGGAAAACCATTAAATGAGTTTTTTTTCAAAAAGGGCAATAATTATAACATTAAATGACAACATTAAATTTTTACTAAAAATGTCTCACTTGTGACGTAAGCAATTAATTTGTTGGTCGGGTGCTCTTGAAAGAGCGTTAAAGCAGATAATGAGAAGGAATATATAATGGTCTTAGATCAGCCTATTTACAGAACCCTACTGAGACACCTTGTAAAATCATTGATAAGTTGAATTAACTTAATTATTTTCAGCAAAGTTAAGCAGATATTGTAGAGAAATGCTAATAAATTATGACATCCAGCGCTTTTAGTACCACATCTTCAAAACCGTTAGGCTGTATATAGTCCATTAATTACCCATGCTACCAGTCTATTGAAAACTCGAGGTTTTACTTCATGATCAGCTGGATATAGAATTGATCCTAGGACCTAGCGAGCAGCCATTTAAAATGTCGCGAGGCCACCAGAGGCTCTACACGCCATTAATACAATCAAACATCAGCGCATATTCAGGGACAGCAGGGACTGGCCCTCCAGTTTGGTTAATTCTGCTGTGATCTATCGCATTGAGATGTAGTGTTGTTTTTTATATTTCATCCACCTATCATGACCTGAATTTTCTTAAGTCCTCCTCACTCTTCGCCTATATTCATTACGGTGCAGTTCATTAGAGACTTAGCAGCAGTGAAAAATTTATCTGTTTCTCTGTAGAATATTCAGTTATATTTGGTTAAGGGATTGATTTATTAATCGATCGATATTTTGTAGTGATTAATTTGGTGATGATTGATTGATTGATTGATTTTTTGATTGATTGGGTTGGTTGATTGATTAATTGATTGATTGATATATTTATTTATTTAATGATGGATGGATTTATTTATTTATGCTTGATTTGCTAAGTTATTGAGAGTTCGATCAATTGTACGAAAGATTAATTATTTGCTACTATTCTTAAATAAAATGATTGGCTTGCAAAGCTGAAAGATTGATTATTACCTTCGTTATCATGTATACCACGTCTTAATGATGTTATAAAGATTCATATATATATATATATATATATATATATATATATATATATATATATATATATATATATATATATATATATACATATATATATATATACCTGTTAAAATAGCCATAATTACACAACAATGCTTACGTTTAAGGCGAATATTTTCAAAGAAGATGATCAAATGGGCGTAACCAGTTTCTAGCTATCGATGACTGACATCTGTCAAGCGCTAATTTCCTGACCAATCACAACTCAGCCAGCGGATCATTAGCGTCTGTGACGGCGCTCACTAATGGATCAGGCGCATCAAACGTCATCATAGCCCGACAGCGTAGGTGCAATAAATGCACTATATCCGTTGTGTGAGGTTGCAATATAGGCATAACAACTCTACATGGAATTGTAATTAATATGTATTCGGTAGTACAGTTTACACTGGCGAAGAACATTTCATGATCAGCTATTGTGGTAGTATGCCGAAAGAATCTGAGCGGAGAAAATAGCAGTAATCGTATCGTAATCTAGAGACATCTTACCAGGATTTGTGTTCTTTAACCTTAACGAAGGTGTGTCTTCAAGGTTTAGCCTAAATTGCTAAAAATAGTCGATATTTCTAACTGCCTGCGGAGAACGCTATGACCCAAGAAGAGAGTAAGTAAATTATATTAAACTTTTAAACAATTTTTCTGTAATAGTACCACTAATAAATTAATGAATTAACAGATTCATGTCCTCATATAGCTTGGCCGAATAATAATAATTAGCTTTAACCATTTTGTGCATTTTTTCCTTTAATAATTATAGACCACGCAGTTGAACAAAATTTCCGTACTTCTTTCAGTTTTTTTTAGAAATTTTCTCTCTCACTAAAGTACTCTGTTAAAGATGAGTGTAAAGTCATGGATGAGAGTGGTTGATCCATTTTCCTTTGATTTTCAATTTATCTGAATGACGCCGTGTAAAAAGTCAGAAATATGCCCTTTCTCTGACATAAGGTTTGATAAATGTTGATGAATTCTCAATAGAAGTCATTTCGATGATCAATATTAGTAGGCAGATTGTAGTGTGTTTAACGTCAAGGTTCAGAAGCACAAGGCTAATCTTCAAGACGGTTCGATACACTCGAGCTACCGTCATAAAGTTTAAGGTAGCAGTAAGATACTGTACAGTTTAATATAATTTATAATACATTTCGCAATGCACAGCTAAAGAAATACCATCAATATCTATAAATATTATATTCATATATTATTGTTATTCCTATCGGATTATAATGGTGTTTACTGTACACCAGTATTTTCTTAATTTGTAAGTTTGATTTGTATTGAATTACCTTTACTGTTTCGCTGACGATTTTACTCAATTGCGAGTTATAGAACCAATAAATTCTTATTTTAATAAAGTGCAAAAGAAATTATTACTATAGTATTTATATATTATTATTGCAAAATAATACAGTATTGTGATTGGCAGTAGATGCTAAGAAGATAGAAAGCGGACCTCAGTCTACGATGGAAGCCAGTGTCTGCACTGGGTGTGAGCTGTTAATCAAGGACAAGTTTATTTATAGCGTGGCACCTGGACTGAAGTGGCACGCCACCTGCCTCAAATGTCATGTGTGTCAGCAGAAACTGAATGAAAGTAAAACGTGTTTCATACGTGATAACCATGTCTACTGTAAAGATCACTACCACAGGTATAATAACGTAACTTTACGATTAAATTGATTTCTATAACTAGACTTATTTATAAATTAGTTGTCTACGATTTTCTTATTTGTTAGAAGTGTGCACAAGTGATTAATGTTTCGCAAGTTCACCACTAGAATATTCTAAGAATTTGGTCCTAGACTAATCCCTACACATTGAATAAAACACAGAATTTGGTCCTAGCCTAATGCCTACACATGGAATAAAGCAGAGAATTTGGTCCTAGCCTAATGACACATGTAATAAAGCAGAATCCATTAGACTGTCTCTAATTATATCCTGCTGGTATTGGAGGAGACTTTAGAGATGACATTAATGTAGCCTTGTAGTTTGATTTATAAATAACAAAAAACTGTCTAAGTTCAGTTTAACATCTCGTTAGCAACGTTGGAGATACTCAGTGGCCAGAGTGGAATTGAGAGCTAGGAGAATGGTCGGAATTTTGTTAGTCCCCTTGTAACGTATTAATAATTGTCCTACATCTAATACGGGCCCCTAGGAGCGTAAAGTACCTCAGAAAAAATGAGAGTCCCCTGCGTTTCTCCCACTTTAGCCACTGGAGATACTTGGAAGACATTTTGACTGCGATTTGAACCCAAGGTCTCCTGCTTATCATTCTAGCATGCTATCCATTCGGTTATCCAACCGGTATATCTTTATTCTGTTACAATTTTATTTAATTTTCTTTAACATCATCTTCATCTTCACTTAAGTCCTAGTTAAACTAGGGTTAGGATACAAATAGACCTTCTCCAATCTTAAAGACTTTTGAAGTTTTTCCATTCGTTTAAATTTTGTAGCAATTTCTGGAGCCAAACCGCTCACCAATCGAATGCCCTTTTTGACGTTGATTTAATTTTCTTTAACATTGAATTTTATCCAATTTTAAAACTATTTATCTAATTTTCTCAGACTCTACGGGATAACGTGCTCACGATGTGACGTCAAGTTCAGAGCTGAGGACTTCGTCATGAGAACCCACCTCGGCGTCTACCATGTCGACTGCTTCAGGTGTGTTGTCTGCTCTCGTCTGCTCAAGCCAGGCGAAGAGTTCTCCGCCCAGGCAGGTGGACCTCACTGCCTCGAAGATCAGGATCGCGACCGTCCGAGGCATAGATTCCTAAATAGCGAGCAACAGCGTCAGGAGGAAGAGGATTCGATGAGTAAGGAAGAACGGAAGGAAGGCGGTGGGGATTTGAGATCAACAAATACTTCTGATTCATCTTCTCCAGGTACTATAGTTACATCTTATGTACAGTGCACAGAAGTTGAGCTTTGAAATTTGGAGAAACGAAAGGTAAGAAATCAAAATGTAGAGGATATAGAAAGGAGTTTACAGCATGAAACCAGTTTTATATAATAAATTGATTCTATTATTTAAATTTTATTTGGATAGGACACCTTCTAAGGGGAGATAGTTTATTAAAGGAAGTCACAGAAAGTAGAATGGAAAGAAAGAGAAACAAAGACTGGCCGAGATTAGGAATGTTAGATGATTTAATAATCCACTTCAATATGGACACGAAGAGGAAAATGGAATACGGAAAAGAGTGGAGTTATTTATCATGGAACTGCCAGTAGGCAGTGCACAAAGAAAGAGAGAAAGAGAGAAAAAGAGAGAGAGAGTGAGAAAGAGAGAAATAAAACTTTTGCTATTTAATCAGTCTACTTATATTATTACAGTCTATAAATATTATAAATATGTATATAGACATGTATATATATATATATATATATATACATGTCTATATATATACAGTATATACATGCATATATATAATTGTATATATATATATATATATATATATATATATATATATATATATATATATATACACATGTATGTATATATATATATATATACATATATATATATATATATATATATATATATATACACATGTATGTATATATATATATATATACATGTATGTATATATATATATATATATACATAAAGCTAAAAGCTAAGATTAACGCCAGTTTCCTCACTCGAAAGCGATGTCAGTGACGGGCGGGTCCAAAATTTGAACCCCGCACACCTGACTAACTAATCCTAGTTTATAAAACTATATTATTAATTTTTAGACTCCCTAACGAAGTCTCCAGACAGCCTGACCAGCAGCCCTACAACCGAGTGCGGGGGTCCCTCCCCTAGTCGCTCCCAGCCCGGCTCTCACCGGCGCTCATCGGGGGGCAGCGGGGGCTCGACCCCCGGCAGAAGTGGCAGGGGCGGCGTCGGTCAGAAGTCGACGAGGATACGGACGGTGATGAGCGAGATGCAGCTACACACGCTGAGGACCTGCTATGCGGCGAACCCCCGCCCTGATGCGCTCGTTAAAGAGCAACTCGTGGAGATGACGGGGTTGAGCTCAAGGGTCATCAGGGTCTGGTTCCAGAACAAGAGATGTAAGGACAAGAAAAGGACGATTCTGATCAAACAGCTGCAGGAGCAACAGTCCACTGGCAACGGTGATCTGGTGAGAGCAATCCTGATGAATAATAATAGTAGCAGTAATAATAATAATAATAATAATAATAATAATAATAATTTTAATAATAATAATCATAATAATAATAATCATAATAATAATAGTCATAATAATCATAATAATAATAATAATAACCTCCGACAATTTATATAACGGTGTCATGGCCGGTGTCCGGTCTTCGAGACCGCTTTACAGGTTCCTGGCAGGTTATTATTAATCCTTTCCATGTTTAATCAAATCTTTGCTATTAATACAGCCAATTGGCAGCAATCTAAGATACAAGATTAACCTTCCATGGGCCCAAGGGGATATTCATAATTTGTTGACTGACCTGGGCTTTCAACCTAATCCACTTGCATCCTGGCGAATACTCTAACCGTTACGCCATATCCCCTCCCCAGTGGGAGTGTCTATTAATCAATCAATCAATTGATAAATCGTAAATTGAATTCATGTTGAGTGTGTTAAATTATCAATATAAGCATGAACATTTAAGGATGGTTGATCGGTTTTATATTATGTTAAAAAGCATTGAAAATCGATCGGAAGTTAAGTCACTTAAAAATTACTGAAACATAAAATCAGTTATCAATAATTAAATAGCTAATATAAATTTTAAAACTCACACTATAGGTCTACAGAACTACTTGGATCCCGAATTTATATTATACATGGAACGCCGGTGATGATTTGGTAACATCTTTTTGTCTTTCTATAAAGTTGAATCATTTTCCATAATCATCAAATTAATATTTTAACTGTATGGCGATGTAACCAAGCTTTCATAGTAAAATTAATTTAAAAGTAAACACGCATTTTAGTGAAATGATCAACTATGTTGATATCTATCACTTTTAACATCACATGTATAAACCGTTAGGCAATTTAGACCATTTTTCGTATAACCAGTCCAGTGAATGTCCGCGATTTTACTCTCAGATCAGCGCGGCTGGGATTTGAACTCATGAGGGTTCAATTCAGCTTAGGATCTGTCATTTAAAACTTCATAACGTTACCCCTACGCTATTAAGACATTTATTTTATTTATTGCCCTGTGTAGATTCCGTTAAGAGTGGTTTCGAGTCCCATAATGCATTGTCCGTCAAGTCCCGGGTCTCAGCGCCAACACTACACAAGGATAGAGCTGCTTCCATCCTTCTGGAAGGACCTGCCCACTCCACCTCTATCCTCTGCATCTTCTCTCCCTCATCCGCAGCAGTTTCCATTCAGCGATCACCTGGATGATATCCAGTTTATGTCGAGTGCAAGAGCTTCAGAAGTCCCAAGGGACTTGCAGATTGGTCTTCTCCAGCAGGAAGACAGACTGGATAATGATCCGGTGTCAAGGAGTCTGTATAATCACCACCAGCCAGCGTCTGGTGAATTCCACCAGTCAGCCCCTGGTGGGCATCACCATCCAGGCCCTGGTGGATACCACCAGCTAGGCTCTGGTGGTGGGTATGTATCTGAGGAGGAACTGTACAGGTTGGATAATAACTCAGATCACAAACATGTTTCTCAAGAAGAGATATATTACGAGACTGAGAAAAAAGATCAGCAATACTATGACGTTGACAAGAAGGAATTTATGCCTGATGGAGCAAGGACGAACGGATCTAAAGGGCAATACTATGACGTTGACAAGAAGGAATTTATGATTGATGGAGCAAAGCAGGAAGGGTCTAAAGGGCAATACTATAGCGCTGACAAGAAGGAATTTATGCCTGATGGAGCAAGAGACGACGGATCTAAAGGGAAAAAAGCGGAAGGGGTGGAACATGGAAATGTGTTTGATAACAAGGAAGAATTTGAGTTCACCGGATACATCAGGAACAGGTTGAGTGAGGAATTGAGGGACGTAATTATTCAGTTTGGAAATTCATCTGATGTACCACTCACAACACAAGTACACTAACAATTACAATGACAAGTACGTTAATAAGTATACTAACAATTACATTAGCAATCATACTAACAATTACATTAGCAATTACGCTAACAAATACACCAACAAGTACACAAGCAAATACATCAATGAGTACACAAGCAAATACACTAGCAAGTACATTAACAATTACATAACAAGTACAAAATAACTACACTAATAAGTACAAAAATAAGAGCACACGACAGTATACAAACAAGTAATTAACAATTACATAACAAGTACACTGAAAAGTACACCATCAAGTACACTGATAGGTACACTAACTTGTACACTGCCGAGTACACCATCAACTATAACAACAAGTACACTAGCAAGTGAACTAACAATTATACTAACAGTGCTATTTTTAATACACGTGTCGTATGAACATTGAGAGACTCTACCGGTATCTTCTCCAAGAGAACACTTATGCATTAACACTGCATTACCAAGCATTTTGTTACAAAAACTATAATTCTCTTATTGAAAGTTTTCATTAAGTTTTTGTTCGCTTTACTATCTTTAAGTTTCTTGAGCTCCGTTTTATAGCAAATATTAGAGGTAGAGTAAAGCCAGAGTTAGTTCGGCTAGGATTCGAACCCATGGGCTCCGGATGAGCTGATGAATATGTTATCAACTCGACCATCCGACCGGTTCCAAATAAATACCATGTATATGTTAGTTTGAAATTGAAATTCCCCTCGTTTTAGAATAAAATAGGATGGCTATTCTAACGCAATATAGGCGAGAGAAATTTAACCTACTATTTCTGATCACAGTTTCTTTTTGTGACTTACAATCTAGAACAATTGTAAATAATTTAGAAATATGGTAAAATTGAGTCAATTGTAATCTGTATATACTGTTTAATTATTTGTTTTGAGTAGCAATTTGAATGTGCAACTTTACTCGTTAGTTGGTATGTTCAATTATATAATTATGTGAATGTAAATGTATCGCTCAGTCATATACGTGTTAACTTTTTTGATTGCCAAGTCAGCAGATATTGTTACTAAATTCGTACAATCCTGTAAAAATAAAAATCAAGTTGAAACTGAGTAATGGTTTGATCAATATCCGAGCTTATTATTATAGTTCTACATGTATAACATTTATTGTGAATTTTTTTGTAACACTATTTATCATCGCTATAATATTTATCAACTTCATCAACATTATCGTCATCATAATTATCCTCATCGCCTTCATCTTCGTAATCATCATCAACATATTTATCAAATTTTAAGACTGTATCAAATTATTTTATAATTTGAAATTGTTATAAAATGCCATAGGAAGCAATATTAGCCTTATATTTATTAGCAGTTAATAATAATGTTAATTCAAAAAATATTAAATCTCGCAATGCTATCAATTTGATGCTCTATCAGATGAGGAATATAAGACACAAATTCATGCACAGTCATCCATATCACTGACTTATGAAGTATCCAGTCAATCAATGCACAGCTATTTCTCAACATTAGACCTCGAATCAGAATGTGCTAGGTTCAAGTCTTGGGCTCATCCGTCATTGACATCGCTCTCGAGTGAGGAAACTGACGTTAACATTAGCATTTGTAGCTTTTTGTATCATCATGTGTTCTGCTAACAATTCACCTTAATACCTACTGTATATTATAAAAATATTCTTGAGAACTTCCGTAGGGTTTAAGTTTTTTTTTACTATCGGTCAGCTTATGGCTCTAATTTCACTGTTATACTACACTCTGTCCAATCAACGTTATTAGTGAACGCGCTATGGTTTCTAATGTTGGGTGCAAGGAGGTTTTCCTTTGCCTTCTCAGAATTTATATTTATCGCTTACTTAGCAAAGTGTACAACATTCACTTTGTCTGATCTTCATTTCTTCGGATTCTGTAAGGAAAAATTAACAATCAAACTATTATAAAATTGGAGAAACCATTCCGTCTGCATTATTTCAAGTGGAATATCCGTGGCACATGTTAAATACACACATCTATGTTGACATCGCTCGCGGCGCTCTCAGAGGCGCCGTTGATTGCGCAATCAGCTGATCTAGCTAGGAATAGAACTACCGAAACCCCTGCTAATCGTTAGCATCGACAACAACTGTTATGTAATATTTAACTCTAGCTATTAGCCACTATCTAGCTACTATCTGTTTAACTCTAACTGTGTAGAATAGTAATATCATTACGTTGTAATGCTAACGATATCCATGACAAAACGTATCACTATTCAATATACATGTATAAGGTCATGAAATTTTTAATGATCGATCCTGAGATGAATTGAACTCTCGTGGGTTCGATTCTCAGTTGCGCTGATCTGAGAGTAAAATCTCGAACATTC
Organism: Enchytraeus crypticus; assembly: GCA_905160935.1. Lineage (NCBI taxonomy): Eukaryota > Metazoa > Annelida > Clitellata > Enchytraeida > Enchytraeidae > Enchytraeus > Enchytraeus crypticus. The sequence continues at coordinate 43,229 of CAJHZI010000189.1, forward strand.
ACAGGACTGGTTACTTGGAAAATGGATTAACTGCCTAATGGTATTAAAGGTGATAGATATCAACATAGTTGATTATTTCACTATAATGCAAGGTATTTATTGTGTTTTTATCCAAACACCTCAAAGAGATCGTAACAGAGACACTTTCATACAATGAACACTAAATGTTCTGTTATGAGTTATTCATATTACGCAAAATAATAATTACAGCTACATTAGGTTCATGTAAAACCCCAACGTTGCCAAGTCGAATGTTGCATTTACATGTTCTGGTTTCACCGTAAAACTTATTATTCCGATTTCTTTAATATTTTTCAAAATATTTACTAAAACCCTCTTAAGAGCATGAATTGGATTTAAATGACACTCCACATTCATAGCATAAGCTCTACGTAGCAGACTGATAATTCCTTTCATCTTATAGCAATTAGGAAATGCATCAGTAGCTGTATCGCAATACTCAATTGCGTCTGTTGCCAGAGGATTTTTTACTTTAATTCGTTGTTTTAGATCTCTGATGTCGCCGCGACGACTGAGTCCTTATTGTTTCCGTTCATCGTTCGAGTGCAGTCACTGGTCAGGATTGCCATTGTGATGAAGTAACTTTACCCCGTGACAAAGGTTATGAAGCGTCTGTTACATATTGTGTTTGAAAAACGATCGAGAGCTTTGATTTATCATCTACGAGTAGAACTGACTTGTCGCTAGTAAAGTCTTTTTGTATCTGTGTTGTTATTGTTCTTCTAACACTCAACTCTCATGTTTTGTATTAGGCACTTGCAAAAGATTTGCAATGAAAAGTGATAACAAAGAAAAACGTTGTGTTAAAATACTTTAAGTCTCGCCTAAATATCAGTTAATTTTTAAAGCAGTAAAGCCAAGTTTAACGTCTGTTTTCTAATCACAAGGGGTACTGTCAGAGACGGTCCGGCTGGGATTAAATACGATGGCCTCCTGATGCTCAGGCAAGCTTGCTATCCATTTGGCCATCCTACAGGTGCAAAATAAGGTTAGCCCCTACTATTTGAACACCACACAGCAACTGATCGGCTGTCAGAAATCTAAACCGAACACAAGTGACTGTAAATAGAAATGAAAGTAATCTTTTTAAAACACAACACAGGTTGAGTGTAACACAGGTTAAATGTATTCACAGGTTGAGTGTAACACAGGTTAAATGTATTCACAGGTTGAGTGTAACACAGGTTAAATGTATTCACAGGTTGAGTGTAACACAGGTTAAATGTATTCACAGGTTGAGTGTAACACAGGTTAAATGTATTCACAGGGTGAGTGTAACACAGGTTAAATGTATTCACAGGTTGAGTGTAACACAGGTTAAATGTATTCACAGGTTGAGTGTAACACAGGTTAAATGTATTCACAGGTTGAGTGTAACACAGGTTAAATGTATTCACAGGTTGAGTGTAACACAGGTTAAATGTATTCACAGGTTGAGTGTAACACAGGTTAAATGTATTCACAGGTTGAGTGTAACACAGGTTAAATGTATTCACCGGTTGAGTGTAACACAGATATATATATATATATATATATATATATATATATATATAGAGAGAGAGAGAGAGAGAGAGAGAGAGAGAGAGAGAGAGAGGCTATATCGTACTATATATTATCTAGGCGTCCACGCACAGGTAAAGTGTAACACAGATTGAGTGCAACACTGATTGAGTGTAACACACGCGCCGAGTTAACCTCTCGTAAAAGGTTCTTCTATAAAAACAGTTGAGATCAGCACACGACGGATTAGAGGCGATCAATAGCGAATCAGTTCCATGGCTCGCTTTTGTGAGACGCTGATAATTGATCTAAAGAAATCCGAGCAAGACAGTTCACCTTAACGAACTTAAAAACAACCGCAACAACACTAGATTGCTACTCTCGTCCATAAAAACATCGAGCACTGTGGAGCCAAAACCGAAGTGATGAACAAAGAAACATACAGAACTAAAAAATCAAACATAAATAAGGTAACATAAAACCGTGCTGTCCGACTAATTCAATAGTCAGATGATTGTGTAATTTGGTTGACAAAGGCGCATGTGGTTTATCTGTAGAATTTGTGAATTTAGCTGATGATTTACGGTAATGTCGTAATTCATATGTGGATAATCGGCCCTTTCATGGCAAAGACCTCCATGTGGGTGTGAATAAAATCTCACCTGTATTTATTGCAGTTGCTTATTCCTTGGCGAAATTTAACCCAGTAAAATAATTTTCGTGTGCGACTTTTCACAAAAGCAAATAATTAGAATTATTGTGCAACACTTTTATACGTAAAATTTTTTTTAAATGACTTCATCCGTAGCAATAATGCTATGCTTCAAATTTCTAATTTGATAATATTACTAGTCAAGGATGTATAATGAAATCAATGCTAGTATATTATAATTTTACTACTGATGAATCAGGCATTTAATTTATTTATTTCTTATTTAGGTTTTCTCAAAAGATATTTTCTGCTGATTGCATTGTATCAGGTCATGAACTTTATGTTACTCCTTATTTGAACTTAGGTAATAATAACAATAATAATAATAATAATAATAAAGGTTTAACGTCCGTTTCCTCATACAAGGATGATGTCAGGGACGTAATGAGCTCCATTGTATATTATTGTAATGAAAACAAAATTTGCAATAAATTATGTCCGACGTCAGCTTCGTTGCTCGACCATTAACTTCCTCATTAGTACTGTGCTGGGTTCAAATCCTGGGCTCGCCCGTCACTGACATGTCACTGACATCGCTTTCGAGAGAGAAAACTAACGTTAACATTAGCTTTACAAGCTTTGCTCTACTCGGAACCTTCAGGATGAAGAATCGATGATTGTTGACAAAGATTATCTATCTATTTTCTAATAACTGAATTTCAATGTTGGATTTAGGAAACTTGAAATTGGACCAACAGTTTAACTATGTAACTGCGTCGAAAGAGAGAATTGACGCAGTTAAAAGCATTGAAAAAGAACCTCAGAACCTATATTTTAAAATCTAAGAGATAAAGCTCAGCCCTGAGTGTAAACAACTGGCTAAATCCACAGACTGCTCTAATAATAATAATAATAATAATAATAATAATAATAATAATAATAATAATAATAACAACAACAAAGGTTTAACGTCCGTTTCCTCATCCAGGGATAATGTCAGGGACGTCACCAACAGCCCACATTACTGCAGATAATTTCACCCAGACCAATCTGTAAAAGAAATGTGCTGAGGAGAAGTAAAGATTAAATAATCTCACATATAAACTGATACACAGAAACAGATTCATCGTACCTGTATTCTTATTTTAGAAATTATTATTAATCTTTTGATTCGTACGTATACGTGTATTAGTGATTTATTTCAACTAGAAAATCAAATTAGTTCTCCCATCGCCTAAAATGAAAATATGTTTAATCTTTGCTGTATCGCAGCGTGAGAGACGTTTGCGTGTTTTTTACATCAGCCTACTCGTTTCTTAGACATCAAAGTAGACAATCGGAGAGTGAAATCTGCGCTTTTACGTTGCGTCTTCTTCCTTGATTACAGTCGTCGTCGTGTCTACTACAATCAGAGCCAGGATTTCTCGGATAAGAGGATGAGAAAGAGGGAGGGCATTAAAATACTTCTAGACCCTCTCTTCAGTCTAGAGTATTTCATTCGTAAATGAAAGAGTGGATGCTGCGAGAGATATATAGGGATGATACAACCGATAGAAATTGTTTAAGATAAACTTATCTGCAAAATTATATCTTGGGATTGCTGTTGCCTGACTAAAAACAAGGTGAGAGAATTGTAGGCCTAAAGAGTAAACAAAATTTTCTTCCCCGTTGCCATTTCTGCGAACGATAGTTACAAGCACCAATATTGCAATTAATTAAAACATATGAAACATCGATTTAGAAATATGAAGTAACACATCTTTTCTCGAAATCTCTATGAGAGAGAGCGAGAGAGAAAGAGAGAGAAAATGTCGCACTATAAAGATATTAGTTGATCTTTACCAAAGGGATCCAGAACTATCATGCGCCTATCAACATTTTCTTATTAATTTCATGTTAAATATATCCTACGTAGGATAAATTCGTATGGTTATCTAAATTTATCCTAGGGCAATGAATTCAATTTTTCATAAATAAAATTTCCAAAAACGAATAGCACGTTATAAGTAATCCACAATACATACTCCTTTTGATTCCGTCACTTCAATTAGTATTAATTCATATAGGGCCCAATGGTTAAGCGAGCCCGAGCTTTGACCCTTTAAATAACAGGACCCTAACAAGGCTTATCAAGTTAAATCTCAATAAATATGGCTGCCTCTTCCATTCGCAAAAGCTTTATTAAAATTTACTATTTAAACGAATCTTTAACTGTAAATGACAAATTGCAGACTTGTGTTAGTTCAACATGACATGTCCATAAGATGATCGCCACAACGGCCATGACAAATTGACCCATTTGCCTGGTGCTATGTTTTTATCAGTATCTTCTTAGTTATCATCCGCATCCTTTTCCTATCATCATCATTAGCATCGCCATCATCGTCGTCATCATCATCATCATCAACACCATCGTCATCATCATCATCATCATCATCATTATCATCTTCATCTCCACCACCCCCACCACCACCACCACCCCCACCACCCCCACCACCCCCACCACCACCACCACCACCCCCATCACCCCCCACCACCCCCACCCCCACCCCCACTACCTACCTGAGAGTTCAGCCATGCTGTGTCGATTCCATTTCTTGTTTCGTGCTGTCTAATTGAAAGATGAAAACGATGGAATGAGGTCAAGCAGAAAGGATTGATTAATCCTGCGGAGTTTCCTCTAACGCTCTTCTGTAAGTGGACTTCAACTATCGTCTAACAGAACTCAATATCCCACCAGTCTTTTAATTGTAGTTCTGTTTTCAAAATGTTACCCCCAATCTAATTCTATATATATATATATATATATATATATATATATATATATATATATATATATATATATAAAACATAATAAGGTAATACCAGACAAATTTTATGAATGCTGCAATTTTTAAAATATATTGTGCATCAAAAATAAACTGCACAAGCAAAAGTGGCCTTCGGTAATAGGAAAAAACTTTTAACAAAAAGTCTAAAGAAAGACGCAAAGATAAAGATAGTGAAAACTTTGGTTTGGACCACGCTATTGTATGGATGTGAAACATGGACCTTAAGGAAGGAAGATATTAGGAAACTGGAGGCATTGGAAATGTGGATTTGGAGAAAAACGTACGTCTCATTTAAAGCTAAGCTAAGCTAGGCTGAGGTTAACGTCATATTTCTCACTTGAAAGCGATGTCAGTGATGGGCGAGCCCTAGATTTGAACCCACACAAACTGGTCCGCGGTCGAATATCTTACCGATGGCTGGACAAGTGGCGACAACCATAAAACGTTACTTTAAAATATTTTGTTTATACTTAATTTACTTTTTATTTTTATTTTTATTATTTTTATTTAAACCATACGATTTTACTGAAAGATTCATGAAATCTACAAAATAATGGTTTTTTAACGCTGGCGATGTGAATAAAAGTCGTTAACAAAAGAACTGGAGTAAGAACGTGAATTAATTACTTCTTTTTACAATAAACATTTTAAAAATTATGTACTGACAGTTTGAAACAGCTTTATTCGCAATTAAAATTTAATTAAAGAATAAATTGAAATTTATGTTAGTTCTAGATCCTGTCACAGTCTTTTTGGTCACAGCTGTATAACGGACTGGCTCGAAAAAACGTAAAATTAAGAAAATTTGCTAAGAATGGAATAACTTCTATAACTTCCAGAGAAAGTTGTAGAAGAAAAATTCATTAATAAATTTTATAATGTGTACGATAAATATAAGAAGTTGGTGTAGGATTGCTGTATGAGTATAATGACTTGTTAGATATTAATTAGGTATTTTTGGTGTAGAGATAGCCTATATGTCATTAAGCTAGGTCTAAAATCGAAAATAAAATTTTCATTCAAATAGCTGTTTTCCTTGCTTTTATTGTAAATACAACTGTGTAATGTTATTATCTAGCTTAAATATGTATATTGTATAAGTATATATTATACGTATTAGTATCTAAGTATATAATATATAAGTATATAATATATATACTGTATAAGTATACATATGCATTCTTGTTAGTTAATTGAGCACGCATATATATATATACATATGCATTCTTGTTAGTTAATTGAGCACGCCAATTTTTATAAGTGTTTTAATGAGTCTTAAACAAGCTGTAATTTGCTTTCTGACACAGTAACTGTTATGTTAATGAAATTTAACATTTTAAACTGCTTCAGATCTCTTTTGAACTGTTTGAAAATATGTAGAGGAGCATATGATGAGAAAGCTTCACAAAAAATAAAAATTATTTTAATAATATTTTGATATATTCAGAAATATTATTAGCTATAGTAGGCTATCTAGGAGTTAAAATTTTGTAGTGAAAGTACAAATGTAAACACGCATTATATTAAAATGATCAACTATGTTGATATATATGACTTTTAATATCACATGTTTAACCCATGTTTAATATAAAGAACACCACAAAATGATGATAGTTTAATTAATATATTATATACCACGTGTTTTTGTTTGATAGACTATCTCTTTAAATACAATACAGACAATAGCAATTTTTGAGACCAGTCAAGAGTAAGAAAGCCCCTTAAAGAGGAGACCAGTTAAGAAAACCTGATTTGATGGTTCATATTGATAAAAATATTTTTACATATTAAACAAATGCAAAAATTAAAATATTCGCTTTTTATATCATCTGATGCCCGAAATGACTTACACTGGGTGTCCAAAGAAATCCTAAGATCTCTTCATAGCGTTCCTATTGGTCTAATTAGTATGAGCAAGAATTTGCGCCTTAAAACCTCTAACGTTCGCAGCAAATGACACCGAGACTTTAGACTGAGTCCAATAGCCACAGCCTAAAGTCAGTAAAATTAAACAAACACAATATATCAAATTAACACCACTTAATTCAACATAAATAAAAGTAAAAAGTAAACGCGCAAACTAGAAATGACAAACACAATTCGTGTTTAAATATCATTACCGTTAGATAAGGGCAATATAGAATGAAGATTTTGTATCAATTAAAATCATAAAATGAACATTATTGCTGCTAACGATAGTTTTGAAAATAAAACAATCGAGAACACATATATTTAAGTAGCAGTCCATCGACTATATCATTTATCATGTCAAACATATTATTAAATATGGCAAACAATTACGCAATCAATGTCTAAATTTGTTGATAAAGAAATATGGTCGCTCGATTGCACTGTTGAACTGATCCACTAATCCGATCATCGATGCTGACGTAATTAGCAGCATTGTTAAACGGCAGTGGAATTCAATCCCATCCTTCAATCCAATGTTTGGCAGATATCAAATCCCCGTTCTGTACCGAAGATCTTATATCACTAGATTGACGAAAAAATCCACCATGTTTGAGCTTAAAAAACACGCATTACAGCGAAATGATTAACTGTGGTTATATCTTTCACTTATAATACCACATGTTTACACCATTAGGTAATTTAGACCATTGTATTAGACCTAGCGTATTCAGTCCAGTGAACGACTGAGATTTACTCAGATCGACACGGCTGGGATTCGAACCCACGAGGGTTCAATTCACCTTAGGATCTGACTTTTTTAAACTTCGTAATATTACCCGTACTTACATCATTTTACCCTATGCTATTAAGACATTCTTGGTAATGAAGGCACGCAGGATAATCGTATGCAGAACTCTGTTGATAATTCTCTGCGAATATAATTTAGAATTTTCTTAAAGTAAGAGTTTGCTAAAGGATTGAGCTGCAAAGTTCAACAGCTCAATTATGTCAAATTAACGAAACTGAATTTTTAAACGGTGTGCAATGCTGTGGACAAAAATCGTGCTTCTTACGTTACGTGGAGTTAAATATTTTTAATGCCCTACAAAATGTTGTTTACAGTTTGTTTTATATTTTTATTTCGTTTCAAATTATCCAGTTTTATACTGGGATCACTAGGGATTAGACAAAGCATGATATCTGGCCTATTTACTTAACGTGTTCGTAAGACGCGACTAATCTGCATCGATGGAATGCTTGTGAAAATCAAGAGACATATTTCTCTCAATCTTAGGGACGTAGTCCTAATCTGTTAGATTGGAATAAGTTGTTGGTCGATGCAATGCTAGTTAGGATGCATGAAAATATTGTAAGAAGTATTGCGTACCTCTGTACACTTAAATCACCCCTCTATAGCAACGCTTAGGCTAATATTCATTGTTTAATTTTTAATTTCTTTGGCTACTATTTATTTAAAGTTTTATAAGTAATATTTGTGCATATAGTTGTATGGCTATAGTTTAAGGTAATGGCGGCTGATAAAGAAATATTTTGAGCTTTTGACTTAACGAGGAGATTGCTACAACAAGTAAAACTGTTTCATACTCAATCGTTGCATTCGACAAATTTCAATGCTCAGCTCTGTTCTTCTTGATAAATTCATTGTGGGTATTTGTACCTGCTAACCCAGTAAAAAAGCTAATGTTAACGCCAGTTTCCTCGCTCGAAAGCGATGTCAGTGACGGGCGAACCCGGGATTTGAGCCATCACATACCTACCGGTAGTCGAATATCATACCGACATCGCCACCGGCTCCAGCCAAAGTAGTCACTATTCCCAGTTTAAAACGGTTTTAACCGGTCAATATGACATCCACGATGATTATCTGCGTGTGGGATCTAGGTACATGTGCAGTGCGTGTAACTTCAGTGTGGATTTTACTAATGGTGCTGTATTGATGCACGTGTTGTAAATTAATCCGCTATCATTGGCCACAGCCAGTCATTCTCTTGGGGCACAGGAAGTCCCAATTCTTCGTCAACAACGAAATTTACAACATTTTGATCCCATAGAAAGGGTCCAGCCAGTTTTATTACCTAAATCAAGCTGATAAGAAATAAATAGAAAAACAATCAATTAGCCTATCAAAAAGTTAACAATATATTCGTTCATTCACTCAAATATTCATTCAGTAATTTTTCAGTACATGTAGATGATTACGCTTTCGAGACAATCATCTCTATCAGTAAGCCTATCCTTTGCTAAACCGACACTGTATTTCTATTAGTGTTATATTGGCTTTCTCTATTATTTGCATTTTTAGGTTTGTAATGAACGGAACACAGGATTGACTAGATATTTAGAAGAACGAGGTGACATAACATAATTATTCTGAAACTCGGTCTATGCTAATTTTGTAATATTATTAAATAAAAATTTTAATTAACACATAAGTTAGAATCGTTTATATTGGCTAAAATATTGATTTATCATTTGTTGTATTAATCCCATAATATCGCAACCAATCAATTAATATATGAATCAATCAATCAATTTTGATATTAATTAGATAGATACTTAAACATAACCGTTACTAATTTCTTTCTTAAATATTAACATAATGACATTTCAGCTCAGATTGAAGTCAAAGTCTCAAATTCCGCATGATGGGTAATAAATTTCTCAACTTTTACATGTATTATTACAGTGTTATCAATCAACCAATCAATAAGAATTTAACACCCGGTTCCTCGCCATACGTAAATGTCAGGGACGTCTCTAGCAGATTATGCACAAACAGGTGCCAAAGCGATGACGACTGAGTATACAAAGACCATAAAAGAAAGCGAGATCAAAACACTACGACTATAATATCCAAGGCAAGTGGGTCAAAGTTTAGACCTATGGCGGAAAAAGATGGGTTTTTAGCTCGCCAAGAAAAGTACCAATACAATTACAAGATCGAAGATCTTGTGGCAGATAGTTCCATATTGTCGGAGCAGAAAACGTCAATGAGCGTCTGCACATGACAGATTTACTGTTTGGTACAGTGAGGTTTTTACTAGAGGAGCGAAGACTACGACAGGGTTGACAGATTGATAAAAGATCAGATAGATTGGATGATTTACCATAATTTAAACTGAAAGCCAAGGAAGCTATATCGTGCATTTATTCGTTCGGAGACTGGAAGCCAGTGCAGTTTCATAAGAAGTGAAGAAATGCGGGATTTTAATATTTGTACGTTATAGACGACTAGAGAAAGAACATTTTGTACATGTTGGAGACGAATTAGAGGTTTCACGAGATCATTCAGCAGGGCTTTACAGTATTCAAGTTAAGAATGGAAAAGCGCACTAGCTAATGCAGTGACAGAATTGATATTAAGGAACCAACGAAATCGTCGGATATGGAAAAAAGAACGTCAGACTTGTTATATATGTGCTATAAAGTTTAGATTTGAATAAAAAATTACAATAAGGCTACTTGCAGAATCTGTGGTTATTAAATGATATTTTAAAATGTTATTGCTGAGCTAGTTATTTTATTTCGCTGCTGCGGGGTGCCGATGACAAGGTATTCATTTTTTTGAAGGATTGACATCAAGACGATTCGTCCTAAACCAATACATGTACATGCTCAAAGCTAAGCTGTAGCATATTGGTTGTTTTTCAGTTTACGTCAAGAGGAGCTTATAATTGTCTCTCCTATTATGAAGAAATAGTATAATTTACAATTTACTGATTGATTGATTGACGTGTTATTCTGTTGTAGCATCAATCAAAATGCCTATCGTTTAATGGCTATGCCTAGTAAAACGATAGCGTTATTGCTTTTAGACGAGCCCTTATATCTATAGTTGCTAATAACTTTGCCGCAAATTTCAACGAAATGTGACACTGTGTTTGCATTATGTTTGCGAAATATTTCATGTCAACTAACAATTAATGTAGCTGTAAAACTGTCTGAACCAATTTTCAAATAATACCCGAAATTTTATACCTTTTCACAACATCGACAAATAATGTCTAACCATTGTTAAATTGATGACACCTAATTTGGATTAATTCTGGTCGAAACAACATAATCACAGTACAATCGATATTGAACAGTTTAGATAGTTAGGAATATACGTAAATCAGTGTTATATATTTACCAGATCAGAAATTATTATCTCAATTAGCTAATTATGTCAAAATTCCTCAAAAAAGGCAAACGCAGTGGAATGTTCAGGCTACAGAACGATAGGCTTACTAATGTACGCGTCAAAAATATTATTAAAACAATAAACCAACGCATTCAATCAACAGCAAAAATAAAGATTAAATGATAATTTGCACTAAGAAAAGGATGTGACACAAGAGAAGCCATAGGGGCATTTTATATGAACGCATCTTAAAGAAGAAAGTAAGGTTTTATATGCTTTATAGATCTTGAAAAATGCCTTAACAAAATAAACTGGGTGAAGATGTCAGGAATTTTTAGAGAAATTGGAGTGGACTGGAGAGATAGAAGATTAATAATATACACGTAATGAATAACATATGACACAAAGCCAATTATCAAATTTCAGCAGGAATTGTCGAAAGGAGGAATAGAACTAGGAGTAAAACAAGGAGGTTGCATGTAACCACTTCCATTTAACATTTAAGCAGAGGCAATGATGATATAAGCAACGGATAACATTGAAGACGGAAAAATTTGAAGGTGAATTGAAGAAAGATATAAAATTTGCAGAGGATTAAGATATAATTGCAAGTAAAACGGAAAAGGGGAAAAGACGTTGAATTGGAAACTGAAAATGATATTTTAAATTATCGATCCAGACGTGTATTGAATTCCTGTAGATTCGAATCCTTTAATCAATCAGATAATAGAGAAAAATCTCTGCATACATGTATTAAGTTGAGATGAAGGAGATAACTGTATATACTAGATGTAGAATTCAAAACCTAGAGTATTAAACAGTTGTATCAGCACGGATGACAAAATCATTTTACTCTGTGCTGAACTATTTTGGCTACAGTTGGATACTTGATTCATTGGAATCGCTAACAATGTGTTTTGCGTAATTATACATCATGGCTACGTGGTATTTTGTTGTTCTCTTTTTATTTTATTTATCAGCCGGAGAATAAATAGAACTTTTGTGGAACTCTTTACTTTTACGTTTGTTGATTTCCTCGGACCCAAGTCACAAATGTGAATACAACTAGTAGATAAGCTTACGCTTTGTTAATTAATTATTGTTAAACTGCATATACCCTATAGGTATACCGCAATTGCCTATACATGTTAAAAGAACTCTAAACAATTACAATGTGTATTTTGGTCTTCCTGTATCTCCCGTTATCAAGAGTTCAATGGAACGATCGCATAGCGATGACGCAACAGAACGACTGATGATGACGTAATTGGGCATTATTTCAAGTGCAGTTCAAACTGATGGAAGCTTCAGTGGCCACTCAGCTAGACACACGTTTGACCGCAGTGTTACATAACTGCTTCACTGCAATGAGAAGGTTTCTGGTGGTATAGTAGTCTCCTGGTGGTAGAATGGCCTCGTGGTGGTTTGATGTTGCGCGTCGTGCACAAATAAATTCAAGTGTTTGAGAAACATGTTCTGAGAGATCTTTAATTGGGCCCTGTAGCTATAAAATAGTGTGACCATTGAAGATGAAATAACAGACTGACATTTAACAAAAATTCAGTTACACGACATTTCACAAATGTACTTGTATATCCGTACTGTTAGAAATTTGAACGCTAGTATTAGCTAAATCATACCATCTCTCTCTCTCTCTCTTAGTGTACTCAAAAGGATTAAGTTCTGGAGAGCGTTGGTACAGATAGACAGTAGATAAAAGCATTAAAAAATAAAAAGAAGAGTTGAATAGGACACATTCTGAGGTGGGAAGTCTACTACAAGAGATCATTGAAGGCGGAACTGCAGATGATAGAGGCAGAGTCAGGCCGAGATTTGGTATGTTAGAAATCTGAACGCTTGTATTTGCTAAATCACACTCTCTCTCCTCCCTCTCTCTCTCTCTCTCTCTCTCTCTCTCTCTCTCTCTCTCTCTCTCTTAGTGTACCGCATATTGTCGGGTCCTCACAGCCTAATACAGTTTATTTTCACAAATTCCTGCGTCAAGTGCCGTCTTACAGGACCTACACAATTTTCTCTGTTAACAACGCTACAGCGTAATAACAATAAACGACAATTATGGTCTAAAATTTTATTGCTGTCCGGCCAAGTTTTTAACACGCTATCTTTGATCTTAAAATTCACTGTGCCATCAAAGATTATCTCAGTGTCCTACTCTTAGAATCCTAAATGCATCCTAAGAGTATCATAAAAGTATCTAAGTGTCCCAATTACAGTATATTCCGTCGACGATTCATTTCATACGTGTTTCTACTATTTCAGTGTTCGTCACCGAAAGTCTTTCTGTCTCTCTCTCCATCTTTCTCTCTCTCTCTCTCTCTCTCTCTATTTGTTTCTTTTCTTTCTCGGTCCCTCTCTCTCTCTCTCTCTGTTTGTTTCTTTATCTTTCTGAGTCTCTCTCTCGTCTCTCTCTCTCTCTCTCTCTCTATCTATCTTTCTCTCTCTCTCTCTCTCTATCTCTATCTCTCTCTCTCTCTCTCTATCTCTATCTCTCTCTCTCTCTCTCTCTCTCTCTCTCTCTCTCTCTCTCTTTGTATCTCTTCAACCTGTCGATAGCTGGCTATCAGTCCTAATTTTCTCCTGCCAGTCAGCCATTGTACCGCACTGCTCCATGCAGATGAACATTGTTCAATGGCTGGAGTCAGCACTATACCTTTTGTTCTCGCTCTAATGGGATGATTTAGGGTTACAGCCGAGTAACGCTGCTAAATCTGATTCAATCGGAGGCATACTTGATACAGTGTGAATTCAAAGTTGCCAGAAAGTCCGTCTTAGGATTGAGAGGTTCAGTTTCAAATCCACGTTCAGTTAAAGTGCCCTTTGTAATTTTCCGAGTTGTGTGCATTTTTGCACACTTGTCCATCTAGTAGAATATAGTAAAAACTGTATTTATCTGAAGTAAAATGAAACCATGCAAAAGCCACAAAGGATCGTAAAAACGTACATAAAGTCGTGTAATTATTGACGTATGGCATTATTAGTGTATTTTGCCTAATTTATACTATGTAACTTTACGCCAATTTAGACTTCTTAAATTTTATTTTCATAGTTTACAGTTCTTTTGATCAATTGAAACAGAAACATCATTATAGAGGATTTATACCGGTAATTTACCGGTAAGAAACGGCAAAATAAATATTACTGCTCTGTTAGACAATTACACTTGAAATTCCTGTCTTATATCCAACTTAAAGCATCATTAGTGCCAGGACGAGCTGAAATGTATTGCATAGGTTACCAACAGTGGAGTCCCGTGGGAAAGAGATTTCAATCTTTAGAGATTTCAAAGAGATTTCAATATTAAGAGATTTCAAAGAGATTGCAACCTTAATTATTTCACTATCTTACACTAAAATACAACCAGTCTAATACAATAAATGATTTTAGCTGCTCTAAACATAATTTTTGTTTATAGCCTTCATCAACGAATGATGAAGGCTTAGCAAGAGTAATATTCAAAACAGCTAAAATCATTTTTACTTTTGATTAGAACATGTCAGCTACAGATTATAGCAAGTCTGCTACAGATTATAGCATATATGCTACATATTATAGCAAGGTCTGCTACAGATTGTAGCATGTATGCTACAGATAGCAGCACGTATAGCACGTATGCTACAGATTATAGCATGTATGCTACAGATTATAGCATGTATGCTACAGATTATAGCATGTATGCTACAAATTGTATCAAGTCTGCTACAGATTGTATCAAGTCTGCTACAGATTATATCAAGTCTGCTACAGATTATATCAAGTCTGCTGAAGATAGCATAGCTCGAGATACTAATACACTTCTCGAACTGATTTCTGTCGCTCTTGTCTCGTAAAAACTTCCCACCCCTCCCAACATTTATTTAATTTCCTCTTGATCGTCCGTACCTTCATCAACACATAATCTTGTCAACCTAACTCAACCCTCTCCCCACTTTTTCTAAACTTATTCCACTATCTACCGCCAGTCTCTCTACCTGTTTGTTGATTTCCGGGGACGTTTCCGCTTTCCGAATAGTCGGCTGAACCGATGCATCTGGATTTCCGCCGAGCCGCCGCAGATATACCCACCTTCCTCACCCCACCCCCACCAATACCCCCTCCCTCACCCCACCCCCACCAATACCCCCGCACCTTTAATTGATGTGTTTAGATGTCGCGAGCGTCGCCGATGAGATCAAATCTTGTGGGAGGGGGTCGTTATTTTTTCACTGGAGCGGGAAAATTAGCGATAGTTTGCAAAGGACAATTTGAGATTTCAAAATGATTATACTGGAGTCCAAGTTACTATATTTGAAATTTTTCTCAAATTCTTTAAAGAATAACACACTAGCTGTGCGTTTGTTACGACACCCTATAAAGAATTTGTTACGACACCCTATGAAGCATTTGTTACGACATCGTATGAGGCAAATAACTAAAATTCAATCAAGCAACGTACCCGAGCTGTTATAACATTATACTCCATGTTACACTGCAAAGCCAGTGCAGGAGTAGGCCTACCTATAAAGTAGTTATGTTTATTTAAAAAAATCTTAACTGCATTGGTAACGATATATGAAAAAATCATATATTTTTAAATGACATATCAACAATTAGAGTGCTACAGTCATCAAAGACAACATCGAGAACTACTGGGTCAAAATCAAGCCGGCGAGCAAAAAAAAGGTGCAAATTCCAAAATCCAGAAAACAGTCCAAAGTAATCTAGGGACTCGTACTACCCGCTTCTCTTCTCCAGATGTCATCGCTCACGACACACTGACAGAGGCTGACGTACACAGGCAGACAATCGACGATACACACAGAGAGATGTAAGAAGAGATTTAGACGGGTGGATATCGGAAGCGCACGAGCGCGATAATTGTTTAATGGTTGTCTGAACAAGAGTGGATTATCGATAACAACAGAGCCAGCAACACGTGGAACAACTAGGCGACAGCAACAACGCTCTAACAACAATAATGGTTGTCTGAACAAGAGTGCTCTATCGATAACAACAGAGCCAGCAACACGTGGAACAACTAGGCGACAGCAACAACGCTCTAACAACAATAATGGTTGTCTGAACAAGAGTTCTCTATCGACAACAACAGAGCCAGCAACATGTGGAACAACTAGGCAACAGCAACAACGCTCTAACAATATTAATGGTTGCCTGGAATAAGAGTGCTCTATCGACAACAACAACAACGCTCTAGCAACATTAATGGTTGCATGGAACAAGAGTGTTTTATCGACAACAACAACACGACAGAGGCAGCAATACGTGGAGCAACTAAACAACAGCAGCAACGCTCTAGCAATATTAATAAAGTAACAATAGCAACATAAAATAGCAAAATATAACTTCGAACTTCGATTTGATATAACTTCGAGTGGCAGCAATGTCAAGAAAAGGTTTTAAAATACCGAAAAGTAAGGAAACAATTGCAGCAACCAAAATGTTAATTTAGTATATGAGGAGTTACATCAGCAACATAAACGTATGTACTTGGAGTGAAGGTAGCAGCTTAAAAAAACAGAAATATCTATAGCATAAGATAACAGCTTAACAACAACAGAAATATCGGTAACAGCTTGAATACAACAAAAATAAAGTATCCATAAAAGAAATTAAGCCGACAACATTGGACACAACGGAAGTTTCAATGACTGAAGTGAAAACAACCTGAAAAAGTAAAGTTTTATATATATATATATATATATATATATATATGTGTGTGTGTGTGTGTGTGTGTGTGTGTGTGTGTGTGTGTGTGAGTATGTATATATACTTTATATATATACATATATATATATATATATATATATATATATATATATATATATATACACACGTATATATAATTATAGGTTAAGGTTAGGAATAGCAATTTTTTGCCTCTTTGCCTCAAAGTGATACTTCGAAGCGAGGGCGATGCCGGTGACTAATAGACAATTAAGGCTCTTTAATACCTATTATTAAAATAAAACTATCTAAGGGGAATTTTTAGTCTATACAAAACAGGCATCCTTTAAATATATCCAGGTGGCTCAATAGTCGATAAAGAATATAGTAATAGCTAGGTTCAGTGGCGTAGGAAGCATTATAGGGCAGCGGGGGCGAGTTTTGAAAAAAGGCACATGCTGAATTAAAAGGGCACTTACATATTTCTAAAAGGCAAGGTTTTATACTGGTTTTTACAAGCTTTATTTGCTTTGTTTCAATTCACACAATAAATTAACAGTTATGCGTCTTTATTTCTAGAAACTTAAACCCAATGTTTGCCCCTCTTGTACCTACATTCTGAGGGCAGGGGGGCAGTCGCCCACTCGGCCCCCGGCTCCTACGCCACTGCTTAGGTTAGATGGCTGTTTCTAGGAACAATGCCCAATAGAACTGATCGGAGAGGAGCCTAAAATCTCAGATAATCACAGGACTGGAAAAATAGATAATTGACTCTAGATTATATAAATTGCAATTGTTAAACATGTGTTGCGTTAAAACTGATAGACAGCATCACAGAATATTATGCTCGTTTCACTATAATGTGTCCTTAATAGTGGGTCACAAAAATTCGAGTATTAGCAGAATCGCTTTACATGTATATTCAAGTGAAGAATAAGACATCGCCTAGTGACATCTGCTGAATGGTGGCGTGATGGTATTATTTAAGTTAGTAACGCGCTACACCTCATATCGCTCAGCAGAAGATGCTCACCATAGAAAAACCTCAGTTCTCAGAACCTCTTCAGGAGGCTGTTTGTGAACTTCTAATTTTGCATTACTTTTAAGTACTATAGCAGATGCTGGCTCATTTAATCTCCAAATTTAGGATCTTTGAAAAGTTAAGAAAGTTGCAACTTTCAAAAAGTAGTTAACAACTTTCAGTTATTACCTAAAAAGTAGTTAAACTTTTAGTTGTTAACTTTATCATAAAAAGGAGTTAATTTTTTAACTAAAACAATTATTTGAACCTTTAACTAGTAACTTTTAATTACTAACTTTCCCACCTCTACCTACCTGTACCAATCGTGCAAACTACTAATTGCGAGTAACTGCATGATTTATTCATCATCCTCCCTTGAGTCTCAGTTTAACCAGGGTCGCGATACGCGATACAAATAGACTCAATCCTCTCTGTCCTGCACCACACCACTAGCCAATCCACTATTTGAGACTTTTCCATTTGATAAAATATTTTTTAGCAATTTCTGGATCTTAGGCGTGCAGTCACCGGTTCGTCAATTCTTCAAACAACCCGTACACAACACGGGAAAACTGCATGATTTATTGCCAACGAATAACTCAAGTCATTCCTAATTGTCTAATCTAATTTAATACGTTAATCCATGGAAGATAAGTCGAATCAGTTTAATAAGTATAACACAACATTTTAAAACTGCAATACAAAATGCAATACAAGATAGGGCCTATCTAATACATCACTAAAGTATATACATCATACACAAAACAATGCAGTACACAATTCAACGGATATAATCATTCTTTACTTTCTACCGTTACTTGGAGTTGTAAAAATGAGTTGTTAATATTTTATATTAATCACTTAATGATTAATAAGGATTAATAATTAGCTAAGGATTAACGGGTAACCCGGATACAACAAGGCAACTTATAAACACATTAAGAAATCTACTGAAAGCTAAAATAGCATATTCAAAGAGAGGATGGTTGCTAGAAGATGAGAGAATGAAAAATGAAGAGCAGAGTGAGACTTGGAATGATGGATAATTTGATTACACATTAGTGTGTGGATGAGAAGAGAAAACAAAGGAAATACGTGCTTGATTTAACTGCCATGGACCTGCAAATTAACATTACAGATAGAGAGAGAAAAGAGAGAGAGAGAGAGAGAGAGAGATAGGAAGAGAGGAGAGATAGAAAAAGCTAAAGCTAGAAGAGAGAGATTACATAAAAGTTTCACGTAAATTTTCATGAAACCTACTACAACTAAATCAATCAATCAATCAATCAATAAGAATTTAACGTCCGGTTCCTCGCCATAAGGCAATGTCACGGACGTCAACATGTTATGTACATCAAACCAGAGAATAATGAAATAGATTTTTTTAGATTGAATCTCCATGTAGAACAATAAATAAATATTCAAAATACACTACTGAATAATTGAATAATTGCAAATAAATAAAAATTAACAAAATAGAAAAGATGGTAATTAGGCTTTGTCTAAAAAAGAAAACACATTGGACGAACTTTGTGTGTACGATTTGATGAATAAATAAATTAACATCCACTGCTTCACGTTCTTAGACAACCGATACCCAAAGAATAAATTAATAAAAATAAAAGCTATAATAACAAACTGTCCCAGTGCTTTTATAAATAATTTATACAGAATAAAAACAAAACCATTTGGAATCAGAATAAAGAGAGTAATAATTCGTAATTAGAATAATTGATTCGCTTGTTTGCCAAACAGCAAGACTAACTATCTGTTTATCAGTTAATTCTGTTGTTGTTGTACTACCTGACTAATCTCTTCATACTGATAACACACTGGTACCTCTATATGTTCATCAGTTAATTCTGTTGTTGTTATTGTTGTACCTGACTAAACTCCTCATACTGACGACACAAGGGCGGCTCATCACTCAGCTCTATTGTTGTTGTTGTACCTGACTAAAATCCTCATACTGATCACACACTGGTACCCCTATATGTTCATCAGTCAGCTCTATTGTTGTTGTTGTTGTACCTGACCAAACTCTTCATACTGATGACACAAGGGCTGCTCATCAGTAGACCCGGGCGCTCTCTTAGCGCCGAGGGCAGGCCTGAAGCTCTTGGGACCCCTGGCCCGGTAGAAGCCGTGCTTGTTTCGCTCGTGCCGCCTGGCGTGAGTCTCCTGAGTGAACTGCCGCCCACAGCCCGGGTACTTGCAGTCGTACAGCCCCGACGTGTTGCAGCGACTACCTCTACCACCCCGCCGTCTCCCCTCAAGCATCGACGACTCGACCAGGGATAGACCTCCAGGCTCTTGGTTGAGAGCCGAGCATGTCTGCAAGGCGCCGTCAGCGTGACGACTTCCAAAGCTTGCCAACAGTTGCGCGCTCGACTGAAATACACGCGAAGAGCAGTGGTAAACATGTGCGTATCATTAAAGTACGTTTAGATTAGTAACAACAACAATAGGATTAGAGTGCTACTGTTGTCCATGACAACATTGAACACTGTGGAACCAAATTACAACCGATGAGCAGAGTGAGGGGTCCATAGTACCATTATACATACACATATCGTTAGTGCCTAGTACATTATACTAATAAAATACTAAATAACAGAATATATCGGTTATGTTGTATTACTGAGCAGCATTATATAGCGCTAAAGGACTCTATATTAGAGCTTTAATATGTTCCTTGTAATATAATATGATTTTTGTTTTGTTCGTTTTTTCTTTTTACTACTAGAAAATTGGTTTAAGGGTTGGTGATATTTATTAGAAAAGTGGAGAGCAAGATGGAGGAATTCATGAACCTATTTCCATCTGAGATTTTTGAAGAAAAAAATTATTTTAAAGTACAAAAGGAAAGTTTTGAACAAATATACAAAGACAATCAAATAGTCAGAGAACAATGATTCCCTCAAATTAAAAATTTATATTTTAATGATAGAGAAATATCGTACAACAACAAAACTTAAACAGTAACATATATTACAATTGGCATCGGTTTAAACCTAAATATTCAGAATACACAAAAGGTCTCTGCAGACGAATTTATATCAAGCAGCTTTCTGATACGTACTGAAAATGTTCCGTATATATTAAATGAATACAACGTTCCAGCACTCCACAGAAGAATTAATTAATGATGCAAGAGCTTAAATCAATAAAGAAACAAGATCTATCTGCCAGAGATTTACCAATGACTAAAATCAGTACACGAACAAACATTTACTATGATGCTAACTATGCCAGCAGAAGAACTAATCTAATCAGACATCGATGGCGATGTCTGATTAGATTAGTTCAGTATTTTAACAAACAAATAAAACAACTAAGTTTACTATGCTGACAGCATTGGCACCACACTTTTCTGTCAATTAGATTCGTCTATAAGATAAACATCGAAGTTCAAAAGAGTCATCTTTCTCATTAAGAATACATGATAAACTCCAGCTACCATCCCAATGATTAGCTTTACAAGTATATATTTTCATTTCATACAGCTGTTTAGAACCAAGCAGTAAATGACACCTACATCATCTCCTATTGTTCAACTTTCTAAACGTAGGTAATAGGGTAGATAGCAATCTGCTTAGCATCAGAGTCAGACGCTCACTGTTTATCTTCAACAACACTCGATGGGTTCGGGCTAACGTAACAAAGTTTAGTTCAACCACAAACCACGCACCAGTTTACCGTAAACCCTTACCATTACCATTTACCATTACCATTTACCTTCTCAGTCAGAGTAGATATAGAGACAAATTACGCCAAATTTTCAAGTGTTTTGTCTCCTCCGACAATTATATAGTACAATCATAATATTGTAACGTTATTACACGAGACAGTAAAATTTTATACCACACAGACTTAATTGATCGGCAAGATATCATAGTTTCCGGCCAATGATGGGTAAATAAGTATAAAGAAAGGAGACCAATCAGACAATGATTTCTTATACATGAACTAACATTTATTACGATAATTAACATAAAATCAATCATTCCATTATATATATATATATATATATATATATATATATATATATATATATATATACATATATATATATATATATAGATATATATATATATATATATACATATATATATATACATAGATATATAGTCTATATATATGTATATATATATATATATATATATATATATATATATATATATATATATATATATATATAGACTATATATATGTATCAGAATTAAAAGCAATTAAAAACCACATCAGAAGCCATATTTTCAAAATTTAGGCTATATTATATGATACATAGACGATAAATTATTTTGAATATATACCCTGAAATAGCAATTTGAAAGAAGGTCAGAATAAAAGCATCATTCAGTCATTTTGGTTTTGGCACTATCCTTTGGTTTCTGTGACCACTTTTGAATCATTAAGATCTCATTTTAAAAATGATGTCAAAAATTTGTCAAAGCACACAATTTGCGCACATACTGTGATCTACATATTTACATATACATGTAAAGGGCTGAATAAACAAATTATGATACTACACAATTTTGTTACAAAATGTATTACAATTTCAAATGGTAATGGCGACGATAAACTAAACTACTGCAGTACCTTAGCAATTCGAATGCATGAGATATTCACAAAATTCTACAACTAACATTGAGCTTGTGTATTTTAAATCTTAAAAATAATTAACAATATTTTAACATTTTTATAAGGAGGAGAGACAAATAATGGTTGAATAAACCACTTGTAATATATTCCTAAATTCGAAATTTCAAATAGAAATTAAAAATTCTAACTTAATGCAAATTTGATTCAGCACAATATAATTATAATATAATTTAATTAATTAATTTAATTAATTATATAGTTGATGCATAATATAGGGCAACAGAGAAGTAAATCCAAAATTATCAGGAGAAGTATTAAATTATAGAGTTTTTTTACAATACATAATTTAAAAAACAAACCAACTGGGCAAATATATACATTTTACTGATAGTACAAAACGACAAAAATCTCCATAAACAGTACTACACAAATGTTAGCATGATTACATACGATTACAGGATGCTTTATTTTAACAAACACGCATACATACATGTACACTATTATTTATATTTAATATTATGCATCTTACGCCAGAGGCAAGCCGCAAAATATTGCGCAGAAAAAACTCTAAAGAACAGCCAATATAATCACTAATATGGACTCGATTAAAGCAGGATAGGGCATATTATAGGGGGCGATAGTTTGCTAAAGGATATAATAGAAGAAAGAATGAATGGAAAAGAGTTAGAACAAGACCATGACATGGAATGCTGGATGATCTGATAACAATTCATATATAGAGATGAAAAGGAGGGCTGAGGATAGAGTTGATAGACAGAGTCATATACCAGGGACCTGCCCTTAGGCAGTGCACTAGAAGAAGAAGATGAAGAAGACGAAGAAGATGAAGAAGAAGAAGAAGCTCAAGAGGAAGAAGAAGATGAAGAAGACGAAGAAGAAGAAGCTCAAGAGGAGGAAGAAGAAGAAGATGATGAAGAAGACGAAGAAGAAGAAGAATGACTCAAGTATTCATTTAAAATTAAGATTCATTCACAGAAGTATTGGATGGACGAAAGAAAGACTCAGTGTTTGATTGATAAATGAAGAGATCTTACTAACTTACAGAGTTTCTTACTAATTAGCATTAAAACAGAAAGCCATATGACACTATATACTACTTTGATAAATTGATATTCTTTCACAGCGAAAACTTTTTTAGATAGAAGAAAGTGCAGAATATTGATATAAACTGCTCATTAAAGATATATTATGTAATTATGATAGTACCGATATCGCCACTGGCTGAAGTCAGTAGTGATGTTGGTTAGACATCTGACAGTGGATCAGTATATGTGGGTTCAATTTGAGCCCAAGTCCTGCTGTGGATTATGGCAAGCAGAGAGTTCTACCGATTCGGCCAACAGCCCGTGTCATATTAGCCGTTCATATACTTTATATCAACTTAACACAATTTTATAATCCTACTCTACAGTCTATATATGGAGAGCCTACGCTCCAGAAATTGCTACAAAAATTTAAACGAATGGGAAGCCTCAAATAGAGGATTGGCTGCAGGAGGTTGTAGGACAGAGAGGATTTGAGACAGTCTATTTGCATCCCGACCCTAGTCAAACTGGGATTCAAGGGAAGTTGCTGATAATGATGATTATATATATATAATATTATATATATATATATATATCTATATATATATATACACACACACATGTATATATATAAGTACACCACTTGGCACAATCAAACGCTATAGATAGATTTCGAGGGACACTACAAGGATTATGCTTCTACAGGTTCACACGGAGGAGTTCCCAAGTTCAAGTCCTCAATAGAATCCTAGTTATACAGAAATAGATTTCAATCTAATCTTTATAACTTTTTAGGTAGTAATACCTGATGTAGTGGTCTCTTTAAATATCAAAGCTACTGCATATAAATCTATTTTCAATCACAAAGCTCATATAAAAATTAACAGCTAATATTGATAATACCCTCAAACAGCTGTCAGATTTTGTAACTATTATGAGTACATCTAAACTCAATAAGCAACATAATATTATGCATAGACTAACTTTATATGCAAAGCAATGTACCTGTTATTACACACGAAAACAATAGAATGTTTGAATTAAATCTCGTTATGGTAGCTTTCAGAACTGCTGTTCATTAGACATCGATACAAAACTAGGTCTACACTAAAGGCAGTGATGGGCAAAATACATTTCAAAAGTTGAAAATACTAAAATAAAATATTTTTAAAAAGTATTTTGAAAATTGAAAATATAATAGTATTTAGAAAATACTTTTGAAAATACTTTCTAAAATACTTTTTTTGAAGAGATTGTCAAGGTTATGATGTAAACAAATGACATATAATATATGCACATTGTTTGTTAAAATATTAAATTTAAAATATATACTTTAAAAAATTAAAATATTGTTCAAATTTAACAAAAATTTAAATGTAAAGCTTTCTTTCATAATTTATTTAAAAAAATATTTATTTATTTACTTTGAAGTCATTGCTTTTATCTAAAGAACAACTAATTATTCAATTATTAATAGTTAAACCAACAGATCGTATATTAAGATCAAACTAACATAGATGCGAGGGGCTCCATTCGAATTTCTTTAAATTAAGATTAAAATTTATTACTAATATATTAACGTTATCTAACATTAACTAAGATGAATGTTATTTAATTAAAATATATGAGAAATAGATTGTACACAAGGTGCCTGCAAAAAAAATCAAGAACAAAAACAAATTACTAGATATAAATAATAACTTCCATTCGTTTTAGGTTTTCAGATTGGGTGAACAAAATTAAGTTGACTAAATTTAAAACAAAAAATTAAAGAAAAATATATTGAAAATTATTTTGAAAATACTTATAAATACTTTTTAAAAGAATTTTTAAAATACTTT
Organism: Enchytraeus crypticus; assembly: GCA_905160935.1. Lineage (NCBI taxonomy): Eukaryota > Metazoa > Annelida > Clitellata > Enchytraeida > Enchytraeidae > Enchytraeus > Enchytraeus crypticus. Next base: position 68,486 of record CAJHZI010000189.1, read on the forward strand.
TGAAAATACATTTTTAAATTATTTTGAAAATATAAATAAAAATTGTATTTTCTATTTTGAAAATACTTTTCTATTTAGAAAACACTTTAGTGCCCATCACTGGCTAAAGGCTGAAAAAGTTAAGAAACACATAGCTTTTTAAAAATTGCATCCATGCTAAAATTAACTTACTTATTTTTTAGAGAAATTATTAGCCGCTGATGTTAAACACCTTTCTTTAACACAAGCCCTTGTGTACGTAGCTTAAATTACAGAGATTGTTCAATTTTGGAAAATCAGGAAATGAATATACACACTGGTCATCTGCGCTCAGTATGCCGAAGTATGTTATAAATTAATGAGCAATAAAGACTATAAAATTAATTACATGTACAACATCATAATCACTGGAAATCAACAGCAAATGTTTATACCATCTGTCCATTAAAATTACTATTACAGACGATAAACTAAAAATATATTTTACAATTAATTTTCCTTATCTTAGCAAAATTCGCGAAGCCATTGATATGAAATTTTGATTGAATTATTTACCAAACAAAATCAGTAAATATAGGTATCTCAAAAAACAAATTATCAAAAATATTTTCTAAGCATATCCTTCTTATGATTAGAAATAGGAATTAAATTTAATATCAAAGTTATTAAGTACCTCTTTGTAAAACCCATTCAACTGAAAATGAAATTAATTTAAAATGCTCTAGATTATTTCAACACTAGTAGATCAAAAAAACTTGTACAACTCTTTGAAATATTAAAGTCAGCCTCATGAGCAGAGACAACGCAACAGGTCAAACGTTCATGTTATGGACGTCCCGTTGATGTTTCTCCAGCGTACGCCTCACATAGAACACACGTCGACACGCCGGTACCGGGCAGTAGAAGCACATCTGTCCACTGGCACCGAAAAGAGCACCGTGCTTTAAGCGCTGGTGCCGGTAGAGACTTCGACGATGGTTGAACCATTTTCCGCAGTTCTCATACTCGCAGATGGACACGCCGCGACTTCCGGTTGAACCTCTTCCACCTGAACCGTTCCTCGCCTCGGAGTCTTCCATCAGTCCTTCATCCTGTCACACAGCGAACTTCACATGTATGTTCATTATAACACATCCATCACGTGTCTTCACATAACATAACATCAATTAGAGTGCTACAGTCATCAATGATAGCATCGAGCACTATTGAGACAAAATCAACTTGTGAGCAAGAAGAAGTCCAAATATGGTGCAAATTCCAAAATCCAGAAAATCAGTCCAAAGATAAAAGGAACAAAGGAAAGGAGGTTTAGGCGCTGGTCGTAACATACATGTAACACATGCATGTTCATTATAGCACATCCATCATTCGTCTTCACACGTACGTTAATTGTAACACATTCATTACCCAACACAGTATATAAACAAATTTATATACTAATAAATCTCACGGTGTTGAATCTTGGCCACTACAAAGAGCCCAAGCATCAACAGAATGTCATAGTTTTTGTGTGCCCATATTTTCCCAACTTATGCTTACATGAACCTTCAGACGTAGAAACGGCATTGCCATTTCTGAAGGGATTAACTTAATGATACATGGAGTGCTCTTAAAGCAAACAGTGAGTGGTTGAGTGGGAATATGTACCTCATCCTCTACATGACAGAAGACTAGGGAAAGAGAGAGAGAAAGACTTCACTAGCATCAGTTCCAAGCCATGATGGAGATGGATGAGTTGATGCATGTAGAGAAAGTGGAGGTGAGTGAGGTGAGAGAGATGGGTGAGGTGAGAGAGAAGGGTGAGGGGTTTATAGCATCTAGAATTTTATCAGGTCTAACATTTTATCTGATCCCCGATTTCATGAGCTTACATATTTTCAATTTTCTATAATATACCTCTACACCATTTACTTCATTTTCATTCCACGAGTTAAGCAGAATTCAGTAGACAACTTTGTCTCTCACTATCTTAGATTGTAACTATCAGGTAAGTTCAGTGCACAAAATACCACAAGGCCAATAAATTGCAAACTACTGACGTAAAAAATTCACAAAATTGACAATTCACAAAGATCACAAAATCATTAACAAGAACTGGGCAATAATTCAATGATAAACAAATACAACCAAAGTAACAGACCATGCAATAGTCATAAGCGCTATAACTACAGTTCCCCAGTAAAATTACTTAGAGGTCGAGGCCAAAAAGTTCAATTTATAATTTTATTTTAGTATTATTTCTAAACTCTAAGGGTTCTAACTCTAAGGGGTTGTAGAGTTAATGGCTGGACGTAAGTCTCATATACAGAATACAAAAAAATCACCATTATACATAGTAAGGTCAAACTGGACTTCAAATCACACTCATATAATAAATACTGACATACATAAACAATTTCAAGTTTCCAGAGATAGAGAAACTTAAGCATAACATGTATAGTAGAACGCGTAGCTAAGGTAACGGCCATCTATCCAAAGTCCTACCCCCACCTCACTTTACTCTTAGTACTTTACTGGTATCAGGAATGAAAGATATATCATTTACTATTATTAAAGCAGGTAAAGCTAAGGTTAACGTCAGCTTCCTCACTCGAAAGCGATGTCAGTGACGGGCGAGCAAAGGATTTGAACCTCGCACATACTGATCCGCGGTCGAGTATCTTACCGGCTTCGCCATAGGCTCCAGCCAATGTTATGTGAAACTGCATTCAGTTAAAGACTGTCTCATGACATACAACATTAAATCACATCAAACGATAAACTGATTGATTTGTTATCACAGTCTATGGTCTAGAATTAGCTTGAGAATTATATAAAATGAACAGTGCGCGAAAGAGTCAGAACAAAGCAGTCACAATATTATCACAAAACTTTACACTAAGATTTGATGCTCTTAGAAATATGGCACTCTAGATCATAATGCTATGTAGCCTCACATATTTACTGAAATTTTATCCCTCAAAATTATTACATGACAAATTACAATAAAATGTAACTCACTAATAATCTGCATGAATAATATTAAAATCTAACAAAGTCTAACAAAATGCAAATTGCTACAGTTTAAACTGACTGTTGGAAAAATCTGTAGAAAACTCTATTCAAAAAGAGCCTCACATAAACAAGCACAATGAAAAACCAAACTAAGTAAAAGTGACCCAATAAAACTGATTCAAATGACTCGCGCTAGGGCAATTGCTACTAGAACACTAACACTGCTCAAACCGTTACATTGAGCATTGTTAATGCTCTAAACTTTCTAATGTCAATTTGTTAGATCTGACAAAATTAAACTGTGTAATCGCAGAGTTACTACTTGCGCTTCCGATACAACTGATTTAACTGATCAACTGAATCAATTCATCAACTGAATAAAATGATCAACTAATTCAAGTCATCAACTGATTCAACTGATCAACTGAATCAATTCATCAACTGATTCTAATGATCAACTGATTCAAATGATCAACTGATTCAAGTCATCAACTGATTAAAATGATCAGCTGATTCAAGACGTCAACTGATTCAAATGATCAGCTGATTCAAGCCATCAACTAATTCAAAAGATCAACTGATTCAAGCCATAAACTGATTAAAATGATCAGCTGATTCAAGTCATCAACTGATTCAACTGAGCGACTGAATCAAATCATCAACTGATTCAAATGATCAACTGATTCAAGTCATCAACTAAATAAAATGATCAGCTGATTCAAGCCATCAACTGATTCAAAAGATCAACTGATTCAAGTCATCAACTAAATAAAATGATCAGCTGATTCAAGCCATCAACTGATTCAAAAGTTCAACTGATTCAAGTCATCAAATGATTCAAATGATCAACTGATTCAAGTCATCAACTGATTCAAATGATCAGCTGATTCAAGTCATCAACTGATTCAAATGATCAACTGATTCAAGTCATCAACTGATTCAAATGATCAGCTGATTCAAGTCATCAACTGATTCAAATGATCAACAGATTCAAGTCATCAACTGAATCAATTGCTTAACTGCTTCATTTGATCAACTGATTCAATTGACTAAGAGATTCAATTGATCAACTGATTAATTTCATCAAGCGATTCAAATAATCAACTGATTCAATTGATCAATGGATTCAAATTACTGCACAACCTTTCAGAATTGAAAATATATACAGGCAGCACAGAAAATTGTTAGAAATGATCTGGAGGCTTCAAATCATCGAAGCCTATATGTCCGATAGTACTGCCAGTAACAAGAAACGAAAATATTTCCCGACTACAGGATCCCAGTCAAAGAACTAGATTTGAAAATACCTAACAACAGATTATTTCGAGAAATTCCACACACATGTTGTTTATATATTTGTTAATACACCTCAAAAAATATTTTCTAAACATTTTATATTCAATATTTCTATATCATGTTAAGTAAAACACTATAGAGCTAAATTGGCGACACAAAGTAACAAATTAAGATAAACATTTAAATAACTTAATTTTAAAAGTAATTCTAATTAACAACCTCAAAAATAGAACCGACCTAATTAGTCAAATTAACAAATAAAGATCAAAATACTTATAAGAGAGCCATGGTATAAAAACAGAAGTATTTAAATTTAACTAACCAAGTTCTGATCGAGGAAGAAATCATCTTCATTATCATATTCCCCCACTTCAGAGTTCCACTTCATATCCACTTCCTCTCCTTCAAACTCATTTCCCTCCTCCTCCCCTCCACCAAACTCCTGCCCTTCTCCTTTCACAGACTCTGCAACAATCATGGACTGACTCTGCCGCTCAATGAAACAATTCTCATCTCCCGACACGCCTTGCGTTGTAGAATTATCACCAGGCTCTTCTTTGAGACTGGAATTAGTCGATAGTTTAAGTTGTTGCCTGCCACGAGTTGCATTTCGACTACGACCTGACGGTATGTGAGCAGCGCACGCCTGAGAAGTTTCTAATCCAGCATTGTCCGAGTTAAAGTCATTGTGAAATGATTCTCTATTTAGTAACGCAATGTTTTCCGTATTCTGATATTGTTCGTCAATTACAACTTTGTTGCTAATACTGTCCGAGACGGAATGTCTTGTATAAGCTTCATCATCATCAGAAGCTATTAGAGTAATATCACTTGACGGAAGTTCTTGTTTTATACGAGAACGAACTGGCTGCGATACCATACCACTTGATTTTGATTGGCATGACAATGACGCGGTTAGATTTATACCAGTCATTGATGAAGCAGTGGGTCGATGGGCTCTGGATTTTTGTAAATTTCGAGAAGAAATATTTCTCTGTTCACTATCACTGCCTCCGCTGCTATCGATTGACTCAACAGATTTCTGCGAAATTGCTGGCCGAACATGTTCGTCGGAATAATTGTCTGGTTTAACTATGTTACTCAGCTGTACAACAAAAACGTTGGCTTCATCAATCGTAATCGCTAGCAGCCCTTGGACCTGAAGCTGCCGGGAAAATCTTAAACCATTCTTACACAGTAGAGTCACAGTGTCGACTAACAATGCGCGAACTCGCTCTTGTTCCGCTCTTGAATCCATATCAAGGCTTCTGCAACATAACATTAACACTCCAGTTTAAACAGAGCATAGGACAAATAAACAGAAATCAAACTTCATTAAGGAAATATCTTTTACTATAAGACAAAGGCAAACAAATTACAAAAAACGTTGTCGTGAAAAGGCGCAAATAAAAAATTCGAAAATCAGATCTAAGATGTGAGGAGACGTATATGCAGCCGTCATAGTAGATAACACATATAATGAATGTTAACACAAAATGTTCCGCTTTTCTAAAGGAAACAGATATCTAATGAGGTGGTATCTAGGTAATATACACGCAATCTAATCACGGAAATGTACCAATATCTACTATGCATTAAACAATATTAAAGTAATTAATGCTTTGAATTTTAATTGTACAGTTCAACGATAAAAAATATGCAGTGATATAGTAATTACGCGACAATTCACTCTTTAAAACTAAAATATGTAAAGTGGCATATGACTCAGACTTACAAAATTAAACAGATTTATTTAAAATATGGTTAAATTAAAATAAAAATATTTTCTACTTAATACCCTTTTAGAAAATTATTTATAATGTTTAAGTAGCAGTTTATGGACAGCTGAGACTCCCATTTCTAACAACAATAGGAACACCGAGATTAAGCTTATCTTAGTACGGAGAGTATGCATTACATTTATATATTTTTGTTATTTTAAAATTGTTTCGATTGCTCTTCTGTATTTTTTATTTGGCACAGTTTTGCTTTATGCTGGTCGGCTTGAATTTGATAGTGCTCGTCGTTCAATAGTGATTTACTGATTTTCATTGCCGATAGCAACTCATAAGTCCAATACCATCCCTGAACAAACTTGTATGTCTCACTTGACTAAAGTGATGCAGCCTGCTATTACTCGGTCTTCTAAGTTAATTACTCTTGTGAGACCTAGCTTACCTTCACGCTCTAAGCTATCTAATCGTTCTTTCCAGCATGCTGCACCTCAGATCTGGAATTCTCTTCCATCCAATCTTCGAAATCTTCATTTGAATCACATAAGCCTTTGCTTTCCTATGAGCAGTTCCATAAGCAGTTAAAGACCCATCTTTTCCATCTCTCTTTTCCATCCAGTGTCCATGAGCAGCGACCTGCGCCTAAACCACCTTTTCTTTAACTCCCTTTACTTTGGACTGAATTTCTGGATTTTGGAATTTGCACTGTTTTTGGACCTTCTTCTTTTTGCTCGCCGGCTTGATTTTATCTCAATAGTGCTCGATGTTGTCATTGATGACTGCAGCACTCTAATTGTTGTTATTATTATTATTATTAACCCTCTATATTTACACATTATCACTGTTGATGCATGTCTTTTTATTGAAATTTATTTTAATAGAATAAAGAATTACTACTAATAAAATTCATTTCAACTAGTTGTTAAACAACTTTTCAAATTAAAATGTTAACTACATGTACAACGATAGTTCAACTATTTTTTCTGCTAGTTAAATTTGTTCACATAAATCAATGCAAAAAGTGTCCTTGTATTGCGAAAGTAATCTTTAGTACCAGCAAGAATAATAATAGTAGTAATAACAACAACAACAATTTGGATGTTACTTACTGTCGTCCATGACAAAAACGAGCACTATTGAGGCAAATCCAAGCCTGTGAGCAAAAGGAAGGTCCAGACCAGTAACAGTTCCAAAATTCAGAAAACCAGTCAATAAATAAGGAAAGTAAAGAAAAAAATAAGAGATCTGCGGTCTGGTCGTAACTCATGGACACTGAATCGAAAAGAAAGATGGAAAATTAGTTTAAAAATTGGGTTAGTTTACCTGCCTTTTTAGTTACATGTAAATCACTGAATGATTGCCATCATTTCGTTCAATTTATTAAACTTTTAAAATTTAGGTGCAGATTATTTTTGTGCTGTTTTCAATTCACATGGTCATGATACCTTTTTGCCAAACGATGGTCAAACTGTAAACATTAGGCCTAAACAGTAAACATTAGGCCATTAGAACTTGTGATAGTAATACTCTATATATATATATATATATATATATATATATATATATATATATATATATATATATATATATATATATATATATTAGAACTTGTTATAGTTATACATTTTAAATGCCGGACTGTCGTGGTGGAAGTCCACTTGTTTAGACTGCTGTCTGAAACAAGGATCGCTAAAGGGGTTTTATGGGATTGAGAGACGATACCGAGTTTTATGTTTTGGTCGGATCTATATGCTCTTTTTTAGACTTAAATAGTAGAAAACAAATATAAAGAACAAATATGCTTCGAATAGGCAGTCTAAATGTTAGAGGTTTCAACAATGATCTAAAACGTAAGATGATAGCAAATGCTTTTAAACAGTATAGATTAGATATTATGACAATACAAGAAACATATGCTGAAACAGAAGATATAACATATATAAGCGCGATACAAAATGATAAATTTTACATATTCAACTCAGATGATAGCAAATGCTTTTAAACAGTATAGATTAGATATTATGACAATACAAGAAACACATGCTAAAACAGAAGATATAACATATATAAGCACGATACAAAATGATAAATTTTACATATTCAACTCAGGAACAAAATCAACTAGTGGTGTAGGAATAATAACAAAAAGAGATTTACATGGAAACTTCACAATAGTAGACAATAGAATTTGTTATTTTAGCTGTGAACTAAACAATGAAAAATACGTCATCATAAGCGCCTATGCTCCCACTTTACCTGTAACTGAAAAACAACCAGAAATTAGAGACAAATTTTATGAAAAACTTGAAAGTATAATGAATAAATTTAGTAATAGAACAAACATCATAATAGGGGGAGATTTCAATGCAAAAACCGGCTCTGGATTTAAAACATACCCAGAAAATATGGGAAAATTTGGTAAGGGGATAATAAATAGTAATGGAGAAAAACTACTAGAATTCTGTAACAAATATAATCTAGTACTATCAAACACTCTATTTCAACACAAAATGGCCCACAGAGCTACATGGACTAGTAAATCAAAATCAGTAAACACTAGATCAAAAACAAATCAAATTGACTATATCATTACACAAATAAAAAACAAACACATGATAGAAAATAGCAGATCTTATAGTGGTCATTGGACAGATACAGATCATAAACTAATAATATGTCAAATAAAATTTGAAAAAATATATAAAAGAATAAAACCAAATATAAGAAAAAATGTTTGTAAACTAAATCTGGAAAAACTAAGTAACAATGATATCAAAGAAAAATTCCAAATTAACATACAACATGATTATGATAAACTTGTAGAACAAAATGAAGAAATAAGCTGGAAGAATCTTTCAGCAATAATAAAAAATAGTTGTATAAAATATCTCAAATCAGAAGTAAAGCATGCTAATAAAAAATACATAGTAAACCCTTTAATTAGTAAACTCTCTGCAAAGCAAAAAGACATAAGAAATATAATAGAATCCACAACAAATGAGAACTTGAAAAATAAAATGAAGAAAGAAAGAAATGCCATAATGAAATGTCTACATAAAGAAATAAAAATTGAAAATAATCAAAAAGAAGAAAGCGAAATAGAAGAACTCACAAACACAAAAAACGACTCTATCAAAATGTTCAAAGTCTTGAGAAAGATAAATAGGCAAAAACCAAAAGAAAAACTATTTTTAAGAGAAAACAGTAACATAATACAAAATGAAAATGTAATAGATGCAAAAATAACTGAAAAATCACTTCAAAGATATATTTTACAACCAAAATACAGAAATATTAACTGAAATTAAACCTGAAAAAATGAAGGCACCTTTCTCTACAGATGAAATAAAAAATGCTGTTAGGAAATTAAAAACAAATAAAAGCCCAGGATCTGATGAAATCACAGCAGAAGAACTAAAAAACTGTCCTGAAAAAATTTACAATGAAATTGCAAAAATATTCAATAAAATGGCTGAAACAGGAAAATATCCAGAAGAGATTAAACTAGGAATATTAATACCCCTACAAAACCAGGAAAAGTAAAAGGCACATGCAGCAATTTAAGACCCATAATTTTATTAAATCTTATCAGAAAGACACTGTCAATTGTAATGATAAATAGAATATACCATAAAATTGACAAAATAATACCAGTCACTCAAGCCACCTACAGACCAGGCAGAAGTACCACGGAACACGTCCTAACATTAAAACTTCTTATCGAAAAAGCAATAACAAACAAAAACTCAGAAATAGAAATCATGCTTCTAGACATGAGTAAGGCGTTTGACACTGTCAATAGAAATAAATTATTAGAGGATTTAAGTAAAATAATTGATCAGGACGAACTGCATATAATAAAACTTATCATTGATGATGTCATTTTAAGAGTTAAATGGAGATGTAACTGGAAATGAATTTGAAACTAATATTGGAATACCACAAGGAGATTGCTTAAGCCCGGTACTTTTCACATTTTACCTTGCAAATAGCTTAAACAAACATGAGAACCAAATTCAAATAGCAAACCAAATTGAAGAGCACTCATACTCCAAAGAAAATATACCATATGAAGAATTAATTCCTAATCATATTATAGAACATAACTATAGCATAAAGCGAGAAATGGGTATAAATATTGATCAGCAGTTTGCAGATGATATTGCATATGTAAGCACATGCAAAAATATAACAGACAAAATTCAAAAGGAAGTCAATGATAAACTGAATAAGAGAGATTTAAAACTAAACACAGATAAAACAGAAAAATATATCATTGGAAACAAAAATGATCAGGAATGGAAGAAATGCAAATATTTAGTTTCTTACTTGGATACTGAAAGAGACATGATCCATAGAAAGCAATTGTGTATGGCTATTTTAATAAATACAAGATGAAACTAACAAATAGCAAAATAACAATGAGAACAAGAATAAATATATTCAATGCTTAAATTACGCCAGTTTACTTATATAATAGTGAGCTATGGACATTTACTTCAAAACAGGAACATGAAATTGACATATATCATAGAAGTCTATTAAGAAAAATACTTAAAATATATTACCCTCACATTATAAGCAACGATAACTTATGCATCAGAACAAATGTAAAAAAATGGAGTCTTGCAATTAAAACACGAAGACTAAAATGGATAGGTCACTTACTTCGGTTACCGAACAATGCACCTGTAAACTTGCTTTAAATGAGAATAAAAAATATCAGACAAAACAAAGAGGTTGTCAAAATAAACAAACAAGGATCAAATTAGTAAATAAAGATCTCAAAGATATAAATCAGAATTTGAACATATTAGATGAGAGCATCTGTGATCTGGCTGAGGATAGAGCGAAGTGGAGTCAATTAACCTTGAAGCCTACTGCAGGGTCCAAATAGGACATAGCGCAGTCTCAGTAGTAGTAGTAGTAGTATAGTTATACTCGGGTAGATAAAATCTCAAAATAGTGATACCCGGACATTTAATGTGTAAAGCTGAATTTTTGTGTAGTTATAGAGGATGTTAAGGACTACTTGTATGAAAAGTTCCCCGTTTCTAGGACCTCGGGGAAAAAAGTTATGACCATTCTAAAATCGCTGATTTTATTAAAGAATATGGTCATTAAAAAGAACAAAAACAACCTCATATTTGTTTATTTTTGAGCGATATGGTATGCTTTGCTGTAAGTTTGGAAAATTAGACAATTAATTCTAATTGATTTCTTGCTTAGACGTTATCAATATGTTATTTAAATCGTGTAATTGGATATAAGTAATTAAAACTTAGAACTAATTAATTTCGGAACTGTATTTCGTTAATTATAACTTGTGAATAGTTTTAATTAACTAATTCTTAGATTATTAATGTAGGTATTAATAAAATTAATTACAGTTATCCAGGAATTAAAAATCAACTAATTAAAGCTCTTGAGAGATGGCTGAAGATTTGCGAGAGAAATAATTTCCGGAAAATCAATGCGTTATTTGTGTTTTATATGCAACTGGTGTTGATGAACCGATCTAATCGAACTGATCTGACTGTTATATGATCTCAGGGGTTTGACACACTATTAGAAAGTGCTCTTTCACGCAATAATAATGAACTCTTACATCATCAAACATCTTGTGATCAGCCAGGTGTAGTGCTCAACAGTTGCAGAAAGCCATACTACAAAAGAAAAAATAACAAACTTAAAACAAAAAATTAGCAACTAGAACAAGATGCAATAAATGATTGTATAGGAAAAACACTATGTTCATATATGATTTTTAACTGGAATGCACAATGCTTGATTTGCTTTGAATTATCAGATCAATGATCAAAAGGAATACAATACAGCAATGTCAATGGAACTGCGAAGCACTGTTCAAGAGCATTGACGAAGAAGGAATGATAACTGGGGATTTGAAGTCATAGGACGAATGGAAATGTGTTGTGATTTAGCGGCAGAAGAAGCCATATATCACAATCTTTGTTATTTGAAATTTGTCAGCAGCAGGGCTAAGGAACGTGCTGGTGCGGGGACTATACACTTAACTAGATTAAATGAAGATTATCAATCAGTATTTTTAGACTTGCGAGTGGTTGGGAGAGAACTGTGAATGAGATCTATATACAATACAAGATGTAGTTAAGAGAATGCAAGGTATAACTACAGATGGCAATGCCTATTCTGCTAAAAATCTGAAGCGAAAGCTTGTTGAGCGCTATGACGATAACATACTGTTTGCTGAATCTCTGGACGAAGAAATGTGATTTGATTCCACAATTTTAGCTCATACTTAACTAGTGAGAAGTGGCATATGGAGAGGAAAGATATGTCAGTTGAGAGTAAAAGAATCATAACAGTGGCAGCTAAATTGATTGCAAATGAGATCAGAGAATTAGAATATGATATGAATACTTATCTGCCAGTACCTATCTATTGAGCACAGGAACTACTTTCTTCCTCTTCAGCATCAGCTTCTCAGATCATTAGCACCATCAACCAATAAGCAAAACAGCATTTGACTGAGTATCATTCAAGCTGCACAGTCACACTCAATTATTGTACCATTGCTTCTCGGTTTGGGTGTGTCGGTTGATCACTTGATAGGATTCAAACCATTAATTGAGCAGCTGGCACGTTTAGGTTTCTCTGTGTCATATGACGAAATTTCACGGTTCAAACAGTCCACTGTAACTTTGAATCCTTCTGATATGAATATTCACCCATATCCTGAGGTATTTACACAATGGGTTGCGGACAATGCAAACCATAATGTTTGCTGCATTGGATGGCAAGGGTACTTTTCATGTTATGGGCATTATAGCCGTTTCCACTGTGCTAGTTGCTAATACTGAGCAAGAAAATTTAATGCCACTGGCACATAATTTGAGACACCTTAAGGCCAATAAAATAATAAGAAATAAAGCCACACCCATTCTTCCAATCTTCCACATGCCTTTGTACAGTTTGACCACTATGACATTTAAACCACTGTGCCAGCTACTTTTTCCAAGCACATTGCCATCAATTGTGAATTTGGGTTTGGTTTGGCATATAAACTGGCTGTGTAAATATAACAATCACTCTATCAAAACGATTTTTTTTATCACTTATAGACTTTAATCCATCTGATGAGAGTTGCTTATACTCTACGCTTCTACATGTCATGGATAGTGGTTCAACCAAAAAATTCTAGGAGGTCTCAAATTTTTTCACTACTGCCTTCGGCGACTGAACTGGGGCCACACTGAACCTACTAGCTTACTAGCAAATCCAGTATTCCACTAGCTTACCTCCACCAATACCCATACTACAGTCAGAGACATTGGTAGAAAAGAAATTTGTGCAGGGAGGATCATTTTTGCACTGACAGGCATAAAGTAGGGGGTGAAGGGGGGCACAGGAAGGGGCTAATACACCCCTCCCCAAAGGCGAACATTTTTGTAATGTGTGAGAAAACTGGTGGACTTTCAGTGCATTCTTTTTTATATTTTTTTTGTAAGAATTTTTCAATAACATATCAAGTCATATCAGTCCAATTAGGATTAATTAAAAAATCATTAATTATTAAATTAAATTATTATAAATGGTCTAATTATGGTTATTAGACCATTTGTACTGAAACTACTGAAAATGCCTCGTTGTTCTGCTGGTGTCATAATTAAACTTTCACTTAGCATAACCAGCCCATTTCCTATCCCTTCCCTCCCCCCGCCAAAAACCCTGCAGATCTGGATGAATTGCAAGTAACCTAAGTTGGGCTGGGACTCAGGCTAATTGTGTCACTGTTCATGGAGCAAGCATCAAAGCACATGTAATCTTAATATCATCTTTATTATGAGAGGCTTCCTTACTCTTCTGGTCACAGATATGCTATCGAGCAAGAAATTGACATTAAATTTGGCTTTAATTTTTGGCTTTATCTTTATTTGTTGCAGACACATGATTAATATTTCATTTGCTGAGTTTTGTAGCCCTACAATAATTTTTTAACACTTTGAAAATCTCTCGAGAAAATAAAAATTGTTAATTGTTAATTTTTCGTTTTTTGGACATAACTTTTTTATTAGTAGTGGTGCTACGAATGGGGAACTTTATATTTGAATTCAGCTCAAAATTCTGCTTCCAACGAATATAAATGTGGCTTTACACGTTAAATGTCCCGGTTTTTTTAATTTCTACCTAACTATTAATTGCAGTTAATAATAATAATAATAACACACATTATAGTGAAATGATCAACTATGTTGATATCTATCACTTTTAATACCACATGTTATATCCGTTAGGCAATTTAGTCCATTTTCCGTGTAGCCAGTCCAGTGAATGTCCGAGATTTTACTCTCAGATCAGCGCGGCTGGGAATCGAACCCACGAGAGTTCGATTCTCCTCTGGGTTTGTCATTTAAAACTTCATGACGTTATCTACACCCTTAACCATTGCGCTATTCAGACATTCAAACGTTCGTTGGTTTTCATAATTGCTTTATCGATCTGACCATGATTAGTATCCAGGAGCGGATCCAGGAATTTTTAAGGGGGCCGACATTTTTTTGAGAGTGTACATATTTTTTGCTTATTCCCAATTTTTTCCCTATTGTTAAGTTAAGTTTTTGCCGTCTTCGGGACATGTGACGCAACCACTAGAAAAATGCTGTGGTAAGGGGGAAGGGTTCAATTTTTGTTCACTACTGCGCTCGGCTCATAGAGTGAGGGTATCCCCGTAGCTTACCCCCAATCCCCTCACTCAATCGTAACCGTACTGAAGTGAGAGGAAAACCGAACATGCCTAAAATTGTTTTGGAAAACCCAGGTTAATTTGCTCATCTCTGAAGAAACTCAGCCGATCTGGACGAATTGCAAAAGTGACATAGTTTTGGTGGTAGGGGGGGCTTAAGTCCCTCCCAGCCCAAGCTGTTTGCTCCGGGACAGAGTTCACATTTTTACTTACACCCTTTTTTCCACATATACAGTGGTTAAAGTGAAAAATGAGAGCTAGTGAAGTGATCAACATTTTTCAGGCCAACATTTTTCGGGCCTCCTTCCATTATACATGGCTCCTAGTATACCAAATATTGGCCCCTAATCCCATATTTGAAAAAATTGAGCTAGTGGAACTGAGTTTCCTCTCATACCCCTCCTCCCCCATCCACCGCCCATGCAAACATATTGGCACATAGAAATTGCCGATAGAAACAATGAAAATATAGTTTACTTTTTTTATCGCTGGGCCTAAGGGGGCCCGGGGCCCCTGGATCTCACGCTCTTAATATCTATTTGGCATTATTATCACAAACATCATTAGTCAAATCGAAGCGTGTGAGCAAAAAGAAGGTCCACAACGGTACAAATTCAAAAATCCCACAAATGAATTCAAAGATAAAAGAAATTTTCTCTAATTTCCTTTATATTTGGACTGATTTTTGGATTTCGGGATTTGCATCTTTTTGGACCTTCTTTTTGCTCACTGACTTGGGTTTGTCTCAATAGTGCTCGATGCTGTCAGGGACGACAGTAATTGTTATTATTGCCATTATTATTATTATTATTAATATCTTTGGAACGCTTCTCTGGATTTTGGAATTTGCATCTTTTTGGACCTTCCTTTTACACACTGGCTGTTGCAAGTTTAAAAGAAATCTATTGGTCAGCTAAGACTTCTATAGTAGTACAATTATTACAAAACAATAAATTGAGCCGAGTGAAACGCTTGCACCAAATTTCTGGACTATAATGACTCTGGTGTTAAATCTGTCATTTGTTTATTCAGATAAATGAACAAGATGAAATTTGCCGCTAATCTAGGAATGATGTTTGTGGCTGAGGCGCCTGCCATAATTCAACGCTACGAGCTGGCTAAATTGGCAGGTTTCAAGGGTGTTGAATTACCATTTCCTTACGACATCCCAGTGGAGGATATTGCTGCGGCTAAATCTTCAGCTGGTGTGGAGCAGGTACTCTTAAATGGTTTTCCTGGTCAACTGTCAAAGGGAGATCTTGGTTTTGCTATACATGCCAACCGACAAGACGAGTTTAAGGGAACACTCGAAGTTTCTTTGAAATACCTGAAAGCTCTTGATTGTAAACTTCTACACATCATGTCTGGAAAAATGCAGACGAGTGACAATCAGTCAGAATTGCGCAGCACCTACGTCAAAAACCTGCGCTATGCCGCTGAACGATTGGAGAAGGAGGGCGTGACAGCCTTAATCGAGCCATGCAATAGTAAGTGGGTGCCTAATTACTACATGAATGACTATGCCAAGGCTCTTGCTGTAATCGAAGAGGTCGATCATCCTAATCTGAAGCTGCAGTTTGATGTGTTTCACGCTCAGATTATTCAAGGTAATCTCACCGATTGCATCAAGCGCTGTCTGCCTCACATTGGACACATTCAGGTCGCTCAAGTTCCTGATAGAACTGAGCCTGATTCTGCTGGAGAAATTAACTACGCTTATATTTTACGTCTGTTTGAAGAGTTAGGTTATGATGGATGGTTTGGACTTGAGTACATTCCAAAAGGGCCTACGGCTGAGGGTTTGAAATTTCTTCAAACTTGGAAGTAACGAATCAGTATTTTAGAAATTTTACAGAACTAACAAGAAGTAGTGTCGCTGATGTGTATGTTTTCTCTGAAGATAGCATTGATTTTTAGAAATACTATATGCTACTTTTAGTTGTAGCCACTGGCTATCGGTGCTATGTTTGCACTTGAATTTATGTACTTATGGCTTATTTAAATATGTAGGCGTACTAGTGAACTCAAATATTTAAATATATGTGATTTTGAATACATATTTTGAACTTGCCATTTGTCGAACAATGAAGAAAGATATCGATTGAGAGAGAGAGAGAGAGAGAGAGAGAGAGAAAGAGAGAGAGAGAGATATAGAAAGAGATAGAGATAGGTCTTTCCTCTGTCTGTGTACTGTGTATTTAAAAAATTGCAAATTCTATGTAAGTGTTGTAATTAGTAAATTTATGATATTCATATTTTGAAAGTAATTGGAATTTTTCCAATTGCTACGGATAGATCTTTTTTGTTATATTAATGATATACTGCCTTGTGGTGCAGCATTTTAATAAACTTTTATTGCCCGAGTTCTACCTTAGTTTCCTTGTGCTACAGAATATCGAATGTCTCAATAGTGCAGTGGTTAACGTCATGAAGTTTTAAATGACAGTCTTGACAGATCAGGAGGTGAGTTAAACTCTCATGTGTTCAATTCCCGGCCATGCTGATCTTAGAGTAAAATCTCGGACATTCACTGAACTGATTATACGAAAAATGGAATAAACTTTCTAACGATTTAAACATGTGGTGATAAAGAGATAGATGTCAACATAGTTGATCTTTTCGCTATGATTGCTTGTATTACTACATTGTTGTGTGGATTTTGTGTACTGAATGCTTAATTTTTTCTCATAAACAGATGTGTAATCAGTTTTGAACTTACAAATGTGTATGACTATAGTCTATGTAGATATATTATTATTCAAAATTTTAAAATGCCCATTGTTGACGATATATATATGTATAGTCTTACAAAGTACATACTTAGTTGTTGTCTCTGAATTCGCCTTCGAAGTGAATCGAGCTTCTTCTAACAAATTGATAATTTAAAAAAATTACTGTTAGTAATCAGTGTATTCCTGGATGTTTTGTTATACGACACAATTTTATTTAATGATCTAATGTAGGCCTAGTTAATAAATTAATATAGCCAATGAATAACATAGTTAATGTTTCTTATTTAATACTTGCATTTACCTGTATAGAATTTATGTCGAACTTTTAAAAAGGTTTTTTAGGTCAAATTTATTTGAACTCAAAATTTTAAAGAAGAAGGGCACGTATCTGAAATATTTTGCTGAGCAGGTGGCTTGCTGGCATGTTTTTCAACAGCGAATTAATGGGTGCAGGGTTCAAATCCAGTGCTCTCTCAGCCACTAACATGCTGTTGAGCAGGAAACTGCTGTTAAACTTGACGGCAATCACAAGAAAGTGTTCATAGTATAGGCTAGTACATTGTATTAATACATTTGTGTGTTTCCTTAGTATTTCTAAACATGATGCTTTACAATTTGTGATATACATGTTATTGGTTATTATGAAATGTGTAGTAAAAGTGATGCTGGTAAATCTCGCGTGAAAATTTTCAAATATGAAACTGGTAAAATTTAAAATGGTAAAGTTTCAAATGGGAAAAATGGTAATATGATTTGGTCTTTTATTTCAGAAAAAAATCTAAAATTTCAACGAACACCGCTACTCTTTTCATTGACTCAAATGATCAGTTGCATTCATTCAACGAAATATGGACCTACTGGTTGGCCCTATATGAATAGTTTGCCATTTTTGTGATATTGGAATTCGACGAGAATAATTAAGTAATTATAGCTGTAAACAACAAATGTAGAGGTAGAAATTATCAAATTAAGTGAATTGTTTTAAAACAAGAAACCGGAGGTGAACGTATGACTTCAACTAACAAATAATGCCACAAATAACATCTCTTAGCGTATGCTATCTAGGCCTATTAACAAATTTACGATCATCTCGTTCCGTTAACTGTTTCAATATTAATCTTCGTCAGTACTTATTAAATAATTATTAATGATTCTGATCTTAAATGTATAATTGTGCATACTTATTATCATTAATTTTCTTTATTTTGAATTTCTTTATTTCAATTCTTTAATTTTTACTTTATATTTTCATTTTAAGTTCACCATGGTTCACATTTGGTTTATGTTCACTTATTACATTTACTTGATTGTTTGCATTGATTGTGAAATGTACAGGGTTGAATGACCCTTTTTGGTGATCTAAATAAATAAATAAAATAAATAAATAAATTAGAGTACTCTAGCATATAACATCTCGATAAATAATAGTATGTTTCTGTCTGCTTGCACATATGCATGTTTGTCAGAATTGTATATGATGTGACGAATGAATAACAATAAAGGTTTAACGTCCGTTTCATCATAGAAGGATGATGTCAGGGACGTTAGCGTGCATACGTCTAGCGTGTTACTTTTCTTTAAAAAATTATGTAGAGATATGTTATATTGTGGATAATACTTGTTAATTGTAGTACAGTTAACAATTATACTGTAACGCATAACATCTCTTAACAAATAATAAACATGCGTTAACATATAAAATATCTTAGCAAATAACTATTATACTCTAACATAAAAAATATCTTAACAAATACAAGTATACTTCACTATAAGCCTTCACATAACAAATAACAAGTAGGCTATGCTCTAACAAATGTGAGATATCCTACTCTAATATAAAACATCTCCTAACAAATGACGCCAATGTGAGAATGCAAACTGCTATGAACGCGTCAAAAAATATAAATCATTATCGATTACTTTGATGATCAAATTAAAACCCCTCCATCAAGCAGTTCCATTGACCTATTTTAGCTTCATCATCATCATCATCATCATCTTCCCTTAAATCCCAGTTTAACCGGGGTCGGGATACGAATAGACTTTCTCCCGTCCTCCCTGACCCACACCATATCATCAGTCAAACCCCTATTGACCTACTTTAGCTTATTTTTTTCTACGCGTCAATGGGAGTATCCAAAAAGACGCTAGATATCCATACCATATGTCGGTGTAAAAGCTATAAATGGATTCGGCTCTGCAGATATCTCAACTCAACATTTGGTTATTGTGTTGTTATATGAAAGCCTCGAGAACGCGCATTAGAATTACCCTGATGTTTGTTTAGCTGTCGAGTTCGATTGTTCTCTATTAGAGATCACATGTAGACATGTGCAGCTCCGTATTACGTCGTTTTGCGTCATTAGTTTCAATCGCTTCTCATTCTGTGGATGAATTCTACTACAGTGTGTTCCTCAATCTGTTGCCATTGCGCAAAACGAATGTGCAGATATCGCGCGGAAATACTAGTGTAGGATTTTGTGTTGATCACTGGTTACTAAACCATGATACGGGCTCGGTATAATGATACATAGGCCTAAGTGTGTGTAGTAACTCTAACAAGTACTGTTGAAATTTGCCGCTAAAAGTAAAACGCGACAGTACGCTAGTACTCCTAGTCAGGGTTTGTTACTTTTGATTATAGTTACAGACGATTACGATTTTCTAGTACAATATGTTGACATTATCAATTCAACTTGGTTCAATCGGAAGCATCAGTTGGTAAGTGGTATAGATGCTATGCTAAAGATCATGGATCATGGATCGTTTAGATCATGGGTTCGGGGTTCAATTCTGGATCGAGTCACTTTTATTTTTAAATTTTACTCAATTTTTTACTTTCATATGAATTTTTTTAGGGTTAGGGTAAGGGATAAGAGTTAGGGTTATGTATAGTTAATTTTTTTGATTAATTGGTTATGAATAAAACCCTGCCAGGTGGGGTAATAGCACAAACTGGTGTTGCTCTATTAACGGCAAGTCTGCTGAAGGTTTTTACAGGATGAAAGATCAGTTAACCAGCAACCTGCAGCTGACCTGGTTTACGTAACCAGCTGATGTTAAATTATGTAATTTTACGTAAGTAATAAACTGTGGAATAGGCGAAACATTTGACGCGTTTATCTCAAGAAGCGATCCTTAATGTGAGCGTTTTAAAAACAAAGATGAAAAACACATAGTCTTCCAATTAAAAGCATTGTTTTATTTATTTAGTATTTTATATAAATGTATAATTAATTGTATGTAGAATAAACCTAATATCAGCACATACTTTCATATATAATTAAAATATAATTTCTAATGGAAGCTTTTTAAATCTTAACATTTATGATATAAGATTGGCTTATATAAAATTATTAAGAAGAGAAATTTATTCAGCTAAATATCTATAAGGCTTAAAACTATTGGTCACATGGTCTCTTTAGTTTTATTGCAACGACTTTGGCATCACCAGTGAATTAGAAACTCGACGTTAAATTTTCCCTGATTGGTTAATTGATTGATTAAATTACCAGTTGCTAATGAGCCAATCAACTGTTCTTCTGTTTAGGTTAACTTAATCGTCGTTTAATGCTGGATCGCCTATGCATGAGTCAGCTGTGATTATGATCACTACAGGTCAAATACTTTTAAAATAGATTTGATATCTCCAATTCTCCATAATATATAGGCTATTACTACTACCGCAAACAGGCTGTTCTGAATTCAAAGTAGAGTCTATTAGACCAGTTTCAAACCTACTTCACGTCAACTGTTTTGTTTTCGAGCCTGAGGCAAGTGATATACGGACGTAGACTTACGGATTCCTTTGTTGTTGTTGAGATAAGCAGCAGATGATTCTGTAGTTATTTGCTAAAGTACCGATCATTTCTACACTGGTTTCTATTTTCTACTCAAAGGGAGCAACTGGTGCCGTCATATTTACTGTAGGCGAAAGGGGGCTTAGGAGGCGCCGCTCCTCAAATTTTAGAAAATTACACTCGGATTTTATATTAAATCCGGCCATTGTTTTTTGGGTCCTTCACATTTAGGGCACCTTTCAAAATATGTTGTCGTCTTTATGAATAAAACTTGTAATCGACATAACTGATAAAATTTCGATCTCTCTCTCTCTCTCTCTCTCTCTCTTAGTGCACTGCCTACTGTCAGGTCCATCGTATATAACGCCTCTACACTTCTCTGTTTTCCGCCTTCATCTTCATTTCAACATATGAGTGGGTCTTTAAATCATCTAACATACCTAATATCGGCCTGCCCCTACCTCTTTTACTTCCATTCTACCTTATATGACCTCCTTAAAAGTCCTTCCCCCTTTTAATAGATCTTCCCCCTTAAAAATTTCGATATTGACTATAATATAAATTTTGATAAGGTAATTAATTTAATTTAATTAATTTAATTTAATTCATTTGTAAATCATATTTAATCGGCCTCGTACCTAAATCACCGAGATAGATACGGATGCTTCTTGTCTCTCCCATCCTCTGCACAGAGGTCACGCTCCTCTCCACAGAGGCCACACCTCTCTGCACAGAGGCCACGCTCCTCTGTACAGAGGCCACACCCATCTGCACAGAGGCCACACCCCTCTGCACAGAGGCCACACCCCTCTGCATAGAGGCCACACCCGTCTGCATGCATCACGCATGTTATTAACTAAGGTCATGAAAAAGTTGGGTGACAATCTGCTCTGAAAGTCGTAGAAACAGTAAAAGATTAAAACATGTTTCGTGTTACATTATTGGCTTCAGTTTATTTAAGACTTAAATCTTCACCCCCACTTCCCCCTTCAGCATATTATTTGGCGGACGGTCCGGAATGGGATCTCCCCTCCCCCATCCCAATCTGATAGTCTAACCTCCCCTTCTCTCTCTTCCTCTCTCTCTCTCTCGATCTCTGTTTGTCTGTTTATCTGTCTGTCTGTCTGTCATATACCATTGCTTTCGATAATAATATGCATTAAAAGAAGTTAAGGAAGGAGTACTGGAAATATAACTATAACTCACACTTTAAGATCCCGCATTAAAACAATGTAGGCTTAGGCCACTATCGCTTATCGGAAATCGGCAAGCTTTCACACTGCGGTCTTTGTTGAATATTTCCACGTACCACTTGATTCCATGTCTATCTTCCATTAGTCTAGCGGCTTCCTGTAGTTAACACAAAGTTCATATCTCTAGAAGAGGTTTTTCTCTGTTGTTCGCTAAATTCGGCCAAGACTGAAGGTCTATACACTTAACAGCATTATCTTATGCTATTATTAGTTGTTAGACTTCTGAAACTTCGAAGCTCAACGGTTATATATTAGATCATACTGAATAAAAAGTGGTTCTTAGGCAATACATAAATGAAAAATAAGTTAAAATTGCTATAGTTAGGAAAAGAAATGATAGGCCTATAGAATGATAGTTTATAAATTAATAGGATACAACATTAGAACGTATCCTGTATTAAATTCGTAGTCACTGCAGAGTGAAACAAGTGTGTATTTTGTCTGAAGAAACAGGCGACCAAACAAGAGCTGGAGTAAGTAATGGAAAACCATCTAATTAGCCAATTTATTTCATGCAAAAATCTATGTCAACGTTTGATAAGGGCATAGCTATTTAGTGTGATATACCTTTCAACGGGTGCACTTTGATGGCTGGAGACAGTAGCGATATCGGTAAGTGTTCCCGCTGCGGATTAGTATACGTTGGTTTAAATCCTGGGAACTACCGTCACCTATGTCACTTTCGAGAGAAAATTAACGTTAACATCGACTTTGCAGCTTTTGGGAGCGTGAAATCAATGTCTGTGATGAAAAATATGTACTTTGGCTCTGATATTTGAAGGAACACCACTAATAGAATGTAGTTTGAACTACAAGCTTTAGACTCTTCGAATGGTCACGTTTGACTTCTAAAAGACCATTCCAATTCTTAGACATTAAATAGAGCCAGTTATAAAGCTAAGAGCTAACCAATTGTGTTGTGTTTACTAGCGCAAAATATGGTCATTTTCAAATTTGTTTATTATGGGGAAAGGATTTATTAAATCCGTTGTTGCAAGTTCAATTACTAGACCACTTTCAGCATCGATAAGGTTGGACCCTCATTTCGCCTTCGGATTTTAAAGCGGCGTTAACTCATCATCCTAAATATGAATTTAATAATCTCAAATGATCAATCGTCAATTAGTCTTCGTAATTCAATAAAGTGACTTAAAATCTAAAGTTCTATAGGTATCGCCTACTTCTACATTTCGCTGTCTGCGTAAAATCTGATAAAGTAGCTAGAATTCAAAACAGTGCCAATGCATCATCTTTCATTGACTTGAGTTGTTTTGCTAAATCAACACAAAATGCTGACCTTAGCAGTTCAAGTGGATTAGGATTGGGACATATAATTCTTAAGCGTTAGAGAACTGCAATATGAATAATTATGTAGTCTTATGGAAACACAACTTAAGACATACATGATTAAGTAAAAAAGCTAAGATTAACTTCAGTTTCCTCACTCGAAAGCGATGTCAGTGACGGGCGAGCCCAGGATTTAAATACCGCACATACTGATCCTAATGTTTTCTTCTTAACTTGTGGTAGATGACGAGTAGCATAGGCCTACTGATGTCTTTTATATCTTGGGATGCTATGATATTATGTTGTTTTGTTGTTATGTTGTTATGATATTATGTTGTTTTGTTGTTATGTTGTTATGCTGTTATGTTTTTATGTTTTTATGTTTTTTATGATGTTATGATATTATGTTGTTTTGTTGTTATGTTGTTATGATATTATGTTGTTTTGTTGTTATGTTGTTATGCTGTTACGTTGTTTTGTTGTTATGTTGTTATGCTGTTATGTTTTTATGTTTTTACGATGTTATGTTGCTATGATGTTATGTTATGTAGTTTTGATATTATGTTGTTATAGCCTAATATTATGTTGTTATGTTGTTACGTTGCTATGTTGAACAACAATTCCTGTGAATGCTTCAGGATTTTGTAATAATTTTAACGGTCTCCTGGACAGCACTGTTAGAAGAAAGATTGCTGATACTATTCGAGCAATGATATATGGTAAACTTTGATACTAAAGCTAGCAGTACAGTCGTAATTGACAGATATTATTAGTGAATCTCAATACTCTTGGATAGCATTTCAACTGCACTCTTATCTATATTGAAGACGGGTGGTAATTGTTATAATTTGCTAGTCCTGAAGAATCTGCATCGGCATGTCGAGAGAAGTTAAGAAACTGGATATATCGTTTAAGGACGCCTCGGGAACTTTCAAAGCTGGAGAAAATGTGAGCGGTGAAGTACATCTTGAAATTCAGCAGGAGCTCAAACTTAAAGGTTTATTATTACATGTAATTTTGTGCTTTTGTTATTATTACATGTAATTTTGTGCTTTTTGCTATTAGACGTATTACGTGTAATTTTGCGATTTTGTTATTGAATTGAATTGAATCATATTTATTTCACTTTAGGTTACATCATACGCAAGTTATACATGAGATAAAGTGAAAATGGACACAAAGGCCACGAAAGCACTGATATGTGCCCTAAACGAACATATCCAAAATAAGCCATATGAAGTAGATAAGAACTTACAGCAAATCAAGTCATTCGATCAATCCAGCATATTTCTACATGCTTCACAATACCCCTACAAATTCACATTAAAGATTACCTTAATACATTAAAAATCTATTTACGAAAATAATTTAAAAACACTAAAATATACTGTCGAGACGCTTAAGTTTCAACATTGTTATTTTCATAGTACAACTAATTTCAGGAATGAAATTAGAATGAGCATGCATTACAGCGCATAACACTAATTCTAGAAATATGTATATTAAATTTAGTCATTTTAGGTACGGGATTTAAAAATTAAGAACTTATTAAACTCAATATCTAGGAGTCGGCTTTTAAAAGATTTAACGTTACTTGCTAAAACAATACTATCCGGTAAGGAATTCCATGGTTCGCATACCCTGGAAGAAAATAAATATTTGCGTGTATCAATTTTAGGATTATTTATTACTAAATTGAAAGAAATTCCCCTGGATTTCCTGGCAGAGAGCTCTAGACCATAACTATCAATGTCCCGCTCCACTAATCCATTAAGAATCTTATAGCAGAAAATTAGGTCAAAGTGTAAGCACCTTCGTTCCAGGGTAATCAAATTTACCGCTTTAAGTCTGGCATCATACTGCATATTTTGCAATCCTGTAAGTCTTTTAGTGAAGTTTCTTTGGACACTTTCCAATAGAATTATGTCTCTGACACAGTGTGGGGACCACACTGGGATGCAATATTCGAGGAGCGGAAGAATGTAGGATTTATGAGACAAAAGAAGATACTTTGAATCACGGGTTAAAAACGCTCTGAAAAGTAATGCAATTCTCTGTTTGGCAGTGGAGACTATTTTAGCGACATGGGCAGTAAACAACAGTTTAGCGTCAACTATTACACCTAAGTCACGGATTTGGTTAACACTATTAATATCAATTTTATTAATAGCATTTTTACAAGAAGAGTCAATATTTAGTCTATTGTTAGTTAAAATGTCCATAGTACAACATTTAGTGACTGAAATACTTAGTTGCCATAAATTCGCCCACATGGATAATTTATCAAGACAATGTTGAAAGTTTACTAAATCAGCAGTACATTTAATTTGCCTGCACATTTTAGCATCATCGGCAAAATATTTAGATTTAACTGAATCAGGAAACAAATTACTCAATTCATTGACATACAAAACAAATAAAACATGACCAAGGACGCTTCCCTGAGGGACCCCACTACTGATTAAACAGATTTTGAGAGAGCATTCTGAATTTTGACTTGCTGCGATCTGTTTTCGAGATAAGACTTAAGCACAGCCAACATACGTAGAGCCACTGATACCCATAATTGACAACTTATAAACCAATTTTGAGTGACAAATTATACGTAATATTATTACATATAATTTCGTGCTTTCTGGCCCAGAATACTGTTATGTTATTATTGCATATAATTTTGTATTTATCATTACAGCGAGATATTTCTGAGTAACGGAGAGAAAACTATCATTTTTCATTAGTCTTAATTCAGATCTACTGATTTGATAGCTTAGTGGATCGACCATACTTGCAAGAGAACTTGGAGGCAATCGGTTCGAATTCCAGCCGGACTATAGATTTTTTAAAGAATATGTGTACGTGTATGTGTACGCACTTGCATATAAGGCCTAGTGCATGTATAGAAAAGAGCACAGGTTATAGGTGATTTGTGTATACATGCCGAAGTGCATTGTGTATAAAATGCAACTGCATATAAGAAAGCTTAAGACTGTGCGTTTGTATGTGCGTGTACTTCTTTGTTTCTTGCTTTCTATGTTTACTGTATGTTAATTATTTAGCATTTGCATCTAGGTAAATGAAAGAACTATATCAATAGTATACCTTAACTAAAAATGAAAGTCATAGGATCGCCTAAAACAACATAGACTACTAAAATCTAAGAAGTGGATCAACAAACAAAAACGACGCGAATCAAAATTCTAGAAAAAGCATCCTAGATTTCAAAGTGAAATCACAATCTAAAAACCCTATTCAAGATAAACTCGAGGCTATACTGCCCTGGTTCGCTATTATCTAGTCCACTCGAAGCTTCCATCGTGTTTTATCACCGGCCTTGGACTCTGCACTCTATATTCATTTATCACAACGATAAGTGATGTGCTAAGAGTACTTCTAGAGAGCTATATCAGAGCGCGAGTGAGCGCGTTTATTCTGAAACTCTTGTGTTCAAGATTTCTCCATCATAAGGGGGTTTATTGTAGTAGATTCCGGTTAAGTAATTTTCCTGTCAAATATCAATAATATTAGCCTAAGAATTATAAACACCTTTATTACAAGATACTGCTTTTACTTAAGATTGTAATATCTTACACAAGGACCTTATGTCATACATGTACGTAGGGGCATACTTGGTGTGTACCCTACACATATATATATCAACACATACATATATGCATATATATATATATATATATATATATGCATGTATGTGTTGTGTGTATGTGTGTATATGTGTGTATACATATATACATACATATATATATATGCATATATATATATATATACATATACATATATATATATATATATATATATATATGTGTGTGTGTGTGTGTGTGTGTGAGTGTGTGTATGTTTATATGTATATGCATGTTAATGTGTATGTTTATATATCTTTTATGTATGTGTAATATATATGTTGTATATGTATGTGTGTGTAGGGTATACACCCAGTATGTTATATACAGTATATATATATATATATATATATATATACATGTATATACATATATATATATATAGTATATGCAGTATATATGTGTATGTATATATATAATATATATATATTATATATATGCAATATATATTTATATATATATATAATTTAATAAAATATAATATGTAAATTATATTATATAAAAATATATATTATAATATAAAAATAATATATATGTATAATATATATTAGAGAAGTATATATATAAATAAATAAATAAATATATATATATATATATTATATATATATATATCTACAGTATATATATATGTACACTATATAAATATATATATATATATATCTACAGTATATATATATATCTACACTATATATATCTACACTATATATATATATCTACAGTATATATATATATATATATATATATATGTATATATGCATGTATATATATTATTAGATTAATCAAACCATAGATTTATTGATTGATGGTCTGACGATGATTTCAGGTATAAAGCTGTACCTGGTGGGGGTGTCTCGGGTACAGTGGGACGAGAGCAGGGCGTACACTAAGGGGAGCTCAGCCAAGCTCTCCCATAGAAACATCGACTCCTACCTGGATGAGACCTACATCATCATGAGCAAAAGTAATAATAATTACAAATATATAATAACAAACAGGACTTATTTGAGTAAACAGGATTGTGTTCTCCGGAAATAACGCCCCGGCCTTGTGAATGGTGGTCGAAGCTGAGGAATGCATAGGGGCCCACCTCGTCACAAGCAGAACTCTAAGAATATTGATATATTCCTGGGCTCGCACGTCACTGACATCGCTTCGAGTGAGGAAACTGACGTTCACGTTAGCTTTATCAGCTTTATATCAAAAGGAATGCTATAGATGATTTAAAGATCCACTCGAATGTGGACATGAAGAGGAAAACGGAAGATAGATATGAGTGGAGGCGTTATATACCATGGACCTGTCACTAGGCAGTGCACTAAGAGAGAGATAGAGAAAGAGAGAGAGAGAGAGAGAGTGAGTGAGAGAGTGAGAGAGAGAACTAAAATAATACTTTGCACATGCATCACATCATGACGTATTGCAGACTGTGGCGTAACTGTTAGGGTCTCTGATAGATGATCAGTATGTACAGATTTCAAATCCTGTGCTAAAGCCTAAATGCTAGCCTTTTAATATATTAAATAAACGCTGGTTTTAATATTTAGGCTATTTCAAAATATAATAAATGCATATATACTATAAAGTTAGTGTTATATTAACTTTAGATATGTGCTTCATAGTGGGAATTATGGAGTTATTATTCTATGAATTATTGAATAGGGGAGACATATGGAGGAATATGACCATGACCGCCCAGGCTTGGAACAGGCACGGCACTTAATTCAAGAAGAAGAATGTGTTTCATAAATGATTCTTTGATTCATAATAGACCATAATTATAGATAAATATATCATTACTTTTAAATTGTTGTGTTATGTCGTTACTTGCATCGTTAGATTTCTCATAGTTTCACACAGGTATAATGAAACAGCCAATCTGTCAATAGCACTGTTGTGAAGTAACGAAGTAAAAATACTTCGTTATAAGTAATAAGTACTCAAGCGTACTTTTACTTGTAACAAAGTACCCTATTTGTCCGGGTACTTTTTACTTGTAACGAAGTAATTTTTGTAGTACTTTTTACTTTTACTTTTAACCGCTTAAGTGAAAGGTCGCGTTACTGAATTTTTGAAAACTCTCTGAATATCTATGGCCAAATTTTATACTAATTAATAAAAATTTTAATACAAAAAGAAAAAGAAAATAGTACAGATTCATCGATATCATATCTGTACACTAGCTAGCGCCAGTAACTGCCCTAAATCAGGTGTGTGACTTAAATCAAAGCATATATGATCTACAATTTACGTAGGATGACTGATTTGACTCAATTTTAAAATCTTCTGTAGAGAACTGTAGGATTGATAGTGAAAGTGATGAAAGATAATTATCACAAATATAAAAATATACTTTATTCATAATATAATATATTTTGCTCCATTTAATATCTAATATAAGCCTGTGCATGTGAGTCGAATATTATTTTACTTCAGAAACTTCAGACACTGAATTTAAAGTTTCCCTTCGTAATATGAATTAAATCGAGTAGCTAACTAAACTAAATCTAAGAACGTGTAAACCTTTTCTATCAAGATATAATTTGTTTTCTTAAAAAATGCAGAGTACTTTTACTTTTTACTTAAAAGTACTACTTTTTGTTGATTACTTTTACTTTTTACTTAAGTAAAATTCTGATATAGTACTTTTTATTTTTACTTTTACTTTTGTCAACCATTTAATTTTACTTTTACTTAAAGTATTGTGTGAAGTACTTCGTACAACACTGGTCAATAAAGCTTTACGTCTGGTTTCTAAACGCAGGAGATATCAGGATCCCATTGAATATGTAGACGTTAGATATCAATTGAAGTATATGGTCTTTTACGAGTAATATGAATTCGTTGAGACGAGCACTACAATTTAAAAAACAGGATTTAATTTAAAATTTATTTGCACCATTAACCCCTATTGTACACACTCCCCCTTCTCCCCCCTCTCTCCTCTCTCTCTCCAACTCTCTCTATCCTCTCTCTCTCTCTCTCTATCTCCTCTCTCTCCAACTCTCTCTCCTCTCTCTCCTCTTTCTCTCTCTCTCCGTCTCTCTCACTCTAAATCTTTCTCTCCAACTCTCTCCTCTCTCTCTCTCTCTCTCTCTCTCTCTCTTTCTGTTTCAAAGTTATTCAGCTCAATGGCTGGGTCAAGATTAATATTTCAGTCAATTGCCTTGCTTAATTAAGTAACGAGAAGATCTTAATTGATTCGTGCAACCCACCACAATACTAACTCCTTCTGATGTTAAGTATAGCATAGAAAACTGTGCTAGATGATGCGAGAATGGCTTAATAGCGTAGGAGTAACGTCATGAAGTTTTAAATGACAGATCCTGAGATGAATTGAACTCTCGCGGGTTCGAATCCCGGCCGCCCTGATCTGAGAGTAAAATCTCGTACATTCACAGGACTGGTTATACGAAAAAGGGACTAAATTGCCTAACGGTGTAAACATGTGGTATTAAAAGTGATAGATATCAACATAATTGATCTTTTCACTATAATGCGTGTTTACTTTTTGTTCACCTTCGCCAACGTCTGGTGTAAGCGCCTCTTGAGAAGAAAATATGGCATCAGGCTGGTTAAATCTCAAGATCCCCATGGCCAACGGTGAAATAACTCAAAAGACTCCGCTTAACTTTACATGTTTTAAATTAACTGCTTAGCAATATGAAAGACCTTTCATTCCAGATTCATCGTCGTCATCATCATCCTTCTTTGAGTCCCAGTTTAACCAGGGTCAGAATACAAATAGACTGTCTCATTTACTCTCTGGAAGACCTTTCATTCCAAATTATGCAACAATACTCTGGTTTTATTGTGTTGTACATTATCTTTCATTCCAGATCATGACCCGATATTACGTGTCTATTTAAATTACGGATTTCATTCCAGATTTGTGGAAACAATATGATTCCATCTGCATGGTTTCACTTTCGATTACGAATCAAAATAATTTAATTATTTATCCATTTTATCCATTTTATTATACTGAAGGTGATACACTACAACCTGGAAGGTACAGCTGGCCATTCACTTTCCGTCTTCCACTCTATCTTCCATCTTCTTTTGATGGTAAATGGGGACGAGTTCAATACGCCGCCAAGGTCATACTGGAAAGACCATGGAAGGGCGATATTGACTGTACGAGAAACTTCTTCGTGTTTGGTCTGCTGGATTTAAACACAGAGCAGGATATCAGGGTAATACCTCTCTACTGACTCAGTAGCTATTGCTTAAGTGAGGATATTATTCGAATAAATAAATAAAATAATGTTAATGTTAACTATTTAATTGTACAGTCTCTTCTTCCTTCAGTTCACTGCCAAGTGGCAGGTTTAAGGTACATATTTATACTTAAAGTCTGCTTTCTCGCTCCATAAGAGCACTCCTTAGATCAACAAGTTAATCCCTTCACAAAGTCTATGCCTTATCCATACCTTAAGTAGCCTAAAGTATAGTATTTGCTACAACTGTACAGTATGTGCTATAAATGTATTGTATAAACTTACATTATGTATCGTTTTATTGGGTAGGTACGGGGAAATATATAATGGAACCTTAAGGTTGGCTATACTTCGGGTTTACACCATCAAATATAAGCCTACACTTTTGAACTTTATGAGCCTTCAGAAAGAAAAAATCTCATGTCAACTGCCTCTCGTTTTAGAGGCGAGCGTTCTACCAATGTACCACAAAACGTTAACTTATACACTATATTATATAATGTATATTGGCATTTTATTAAACATTTTTAAATTGTCTCTTCTCTCTTAGTGCACTGCCTGCTGGCAGGTCCATGGTGCATAACGCCGCCACTCTTCTCTGTCTTCCGCCTTCCTCTTCATTCCTCGACATAAAAACTAGATCCAGAGTTCCAAACCAAGGTCAGAAATAGCATTCGGTTACTGAGCGCCTAGGCTCCAGAAATTGCTAAAAAGACTTAAAACGAATGAATAAAGTCTATTCGTAACTTCGTATCCCGACCCTGGTTAAACTCGGATTTAGGGACGATGATGATGATGATGATGATGATATTGACTCTATACATGCCGATGACCGCAGAGCCCGGTAGAGAACGCGAGCGAGGCGATGGTGGGGTCAGGCTGCTGTAAGTCAGGCCCGGTGTCAGGTCACCTGACCCTGACGAGGAGGGGCTACGCTGTGGGAGAGAACCTCCCCTTCAGGGCAAGAGTAGAGAACCTGAGCAAGAGAAAGATCACAGTCCGCATCGTTCTATCGCAGGTTCTAATCAGCCTCTAGTACTTTAAACTACTGCTGAATCGCTTTAGATTATGTGCTATTTAGATTTATCTTCTGTTTAAACTTATGCTGAAGCGCTTTAGTTATATACTATTTAGATTTATCCCCCCTTCGTCTCTCACCCCCTCCCACCTATCGTTGATCTGAAAAACCACCTTCGTATTTCATGGATCTGTTAAAATGTTTCATTACAATTTTACATCTATAACGCTTGTTGAATCGTATGGTTACAAAAAAAGCTAAAAGGTTAATGTTAACGTCAGTTTCCTCACTAACAAGCGATTTCAGTGACGGGTGAGCCCAGGATTTGAACCCCGCACATACTGATCCGCGGTCGAGTATCTTACTGACATCGCCACTGACTCCAGCGGAGTTCAAACATTACACCGCATGTGTTTACAGAGTTTCCTGTCTTATTATGTGTTGTTGCTTTCGTTATTTCCTCTTTTCTTTCCGTGGTTATTGGTAGTCGTTGCCTTTGATAGAGCTCTGGTTGCTGCTGGCGCGGAAGTAAGAATAACCTTCTGACACCATCGGGATTATATTTCATTCAACATTGTCAACACTGAGTCTTCCAAGGTAGTCGCCATTTCTTGTACTAACCGGGCGTGACGTAGTTTAACTTAGTTCATTAACGCGCAGCTGAACCGACTACGTTAAATCCCGCTCTATTGATTTGCAGCTAAATTAGTTTTATTTACGAGTATAATTATTTCGATTATTGAATAGCAATATAAAATATTGTATAGTATTACAGTACTAATATTTTAAATAGGTGCATCTAAACAAAGTATAGGATGCGGTCCAGGTTTAAATATTTTAAATATTTTAAATATTTTTCCAGGTTTTAAAACTTTGGACTGATTTTCTGTATTTTGGAATTTGCACCGTTTTTGGACATTCTTTTTGCTCGCCGGCATGATTTTGTCTCAATAGTGCTCGATGTTGTCATTGGCGACTCTAATTGTTGTAATAATTATATTATCATTTTCATATTTTTTGTTTAGACGTCGTCATTCAAGGCAGACAAACAAGTGAGGAAGTCCACAGTCCCGATAAAGATGCTGACTAAGGGAGATCTGAAGCCGGGTCAGGATTTAGTGTGGGAAGATGAAATAAATGGAATTCCTACAGTTCCACCCACTCGATTAGGAGGCGGCTGCAGAACTATTGACGTCAAATATTATCTAATGGTAGGTGACGTCAAATACTAACTAATGTTAGGTGACGTCAAATACAATCTAATGGTATGATGGCGTCAAATACTATCTAATGATGGGTGACGTCAAATACTATCTAATGGTTGGTGACGTTAAATATTACCTAACGGTAGGATACTGCACTGATTTGCAATTTAGTTTACATGGTAAAATAAAGTAGCATCTAGATAATTATTCTATGTTGAACTAAATTTAGGAATCCAGTCAGCAATTATTGACATCGCTTTCGAATGAAGAAACAGGCGCTAACATTAGCTTTACCAGCTTTATTCTTTATACTTATACCATGCTTTCTAAACTTGAGCACTAGTTGCTGCTAGTATCGTTGAATAGTAATGAATTCAAGACATTTGCTTCTAAATTCTGAATGCTTTCGTTCTTTTCATTCTCAGTAAAGAGCCAGATATCGATCAGTAAGGTAGTCTACTGTCTCGCTCACTGAATAGCACTGCGTCCATCTGCAAGTTCATACAAACTCTACTACCATACCAATCGAGACAGCAACAAATATTTGATCTAGAAATAAGATGGTTGCTTAGGTGGTATTTGACGATAATAGGTGGTTTGCCAATACTTTCCTCAACCCGTTGTAACTTGTTATTTATTTTATATATTTGTATATATATTTGATATATTTGAAATATATTTAATACTTAATATTTTTTATATATCTACAAGTATATATTTAATATATTTTATGTATTTGTTATATATATATATAAATTGCAGCTCGTGTTATCGGCTTCAGGAAGTTCTATTGAGATTCCTTGTGAAATCGTGATAGGATCGATAGGACTGCGCAAAAGCGAGGGATTGAAAGCATCTACATCCGGTCAGGCGCCTGGAAGCAGGACTCCCGTCCTAAGAGAAATACAGCAGAATAATTAATCAATCAATCAATAAGAATGAATTTAATGTCCGGTTCCTCGCCATAAGGCATTGTCCAGGACGTTTCTTGCGAATTATTTCTCACTTTTAATAATTTTCAATTTAATGGTTATACTTGTTTTTCTATTCTCGTTCTCTCTCTCCCTCTCTCTCTCTCTCTCTCTCTCTCTCTCTCTCTCTTTCTCTTCCTTTCTAGAGCTGTGTCATGTGGTAGATCCAAGGTTTTTCTATTCACAGTCAGTTTTTACGCCCAAGGGTCCGTTTTCATGCAGCACACATCAATACTCAACCTTTCACAGTGGCTGTGTTTTATCCATAACATTATGTATGGTTTAACTTAATAGTCTGACTTCTGAGATTATTTCCCGCTAGCCTAAATTCTTGCTTAGTCGCTTCTTACTACACGTGCTTCTTACTACACTACTACTGTTGATCTATTTCAATGGTTGGCTGGAGCCAGTGGCGATGTCCGTAAGATACTCGATCGCTGATCAGTATGTGCGGGGTGCAAATCCTGGGCTCGTCTGTCACTGACATCGCTTTCGAGTGAGGAAACTGACGTTAACCTTAGCTTTACCAGTGACCCGGAGACAACAAGAAAACTTGCTAAGGCTATATACTCGTTATAAATACTTATGACTACTTACACGTATGACTAACTATTTCTAGCTATATAACTAGTTACGACTAGTTGGCTAATTATGACTAACTACAGCTAGCTATGATTAGTTATGACTAGCTATGGCTAGTTGCCTAGCTATATCTAGCTATGACTAGTTACAACTAGATATTTCAGTTAGTTTGACCGTGTTTGAGGTCAGTTAAATACATCATATCAACAGTATATCCGAACACGTGTCTGTTCAGTTATATTTGAGAGTGCATGGACTACTGCAGTCATCTCGCATTATATTCAGCAAAATCACCTAATACTTATTTACTAATTTAAATCCGGTTAAATATCGTATACAACAAACATTACAAATGTGGGTATAGCTTAGCAAATTCAATGATTTGTTATTACAGGAATTAAATGTATAATGTAGTATTATTTAAACGAGCAACTCTGCTGTTTTAATCAACATTGTTAGTTTGACTTTATTTCGATAATATAATTTGCACATAATGTATTTGTCATTGGTGCAGAGTTGCGCGTTATTGAAATTCATTACTGTTATAATTACGTAGTTTACCACTGAAGTAAAGTACAGAATCATCATAAACTTTCATGAAATCGTAAATGAGAATTTTAAACTAACAAAATTTAACAAATAGGCAGAATGTTACTAATCAATATCTTTGATAGAAAAGTCGAAAAGTACATTCGAGTTTGGCAAGCTATTGAAAATAAAAAAAAAAACGAAACTTCGAATGTCTTAAAAAGTTATTTAAATGGATTATAATTTGAGCAGTAGGCTATTACAACGGATAAAATACGCCTTTACCAATTCTAAATATGACTTCGAGCCTTGAACCTTGGCTATTTGGTTGGTTTAACCCTATTTGACTCACTTCTGCTTAATCACCTCTTACTACACCACTAACAATATACGGTTGTTCTATAGTGCTTGAACAAATGAGTGAGTTTAATTTTGTCTGAGAATATACAAATTTTTAATTTATTTACTAATCGTTCTGCCAGGGTCTCCAGAGAGGCGACTCAGTGTATTCCTGGTAGACGTGTGGTTGCAAGTATTCCGTCAAGCCATTGTCACTGATAGAATATAATACACCTGTGCTCATTGGAGCACCATCTGTACTCGTAGATGCACCACCTATGCTCATAGGAGCATCACCTGTGCTCATTGGAGCAGCACCTATGCTCACAGGAGCACCTGTGCTCATAGGAGCATCACCTGTGCTCATAGGAGCACCACCTGTGCTCACAGATGTACTCCGAAATAGCTCTTTAAATCTTTCAAAAGCTGAAGAGGAAGACCCATGGTTGATTTCAGGAACAACTTCCGAATGTTTCTGGCAGTTATGTAAACTGCTGCCACGATCACTGACATACGGAATATGTGAATATTTTAATTCGAGATCATCATTTTCATCAGTCCCGCAGTGCAAAAAGTTTGTCTCATTATCTCGCACTTCAAAGACACGCAAATCCTTACGAGAACTACGCTGTCCACTTCCAACTGTCACAGTATTTCCTTCAGGAAGTGTTAGTCGCTTTTCGCATTGATTCAAAATTTGAGGTAGATTTAGATAAATTAAATCGCTCATAGATAACTCGGGTTGAGTCTCTCTTGAGGTAGCGGGACCCACGTAGTGGAATTTACTCCAGCACTCTTCTAAATGTTTGGCTAAGCGATGTCTCAGATTGAGTCCAGCTCGACTGTAGTCATCTAACTCCAGATATCCATCGACGACCTGGGAGCACTCCGAGAAACCCTCCCAATAGCTCAGCCACAGTGAGTGGTCCTGGGTAAATGAATCTAAGCACAATAAGTAGAAATTGTTGTTTCAAATTCGCAGTAATACTTAATTTTTTGCAATAATATTTTATATTTTTCTCTTTGACCTCTCCTATTCAACCTTTGCACTGGAACTGAGACCAAAATGTAAACCTCTATTCCACTAGTAGCCTTCCTTGGACCGAACTCCCGGATTTTGGCTTGCAGAGTTTTTGAAACCAACACTCTGCTTATCGGATTAGATTTGGTACCATTGTGCTAAATGTTATCATGGATGACAGTAGCACTCTAATTCTGTTGTTGTTGTTTAATGTACAGAAACAGGTGAAAATACACTCTCGCCAGCAAAATCTCAATAATTTCGTCAAATCTGAAAACACAATCGCAAAATCTTTAAACCTTCTATTAAGCTCTACAGGATCAATTTAATCATTAACCTGTATTTTAGTGAAAAAGTTAAAATAGATCTAATGCGATTATAGCATGTCTACAAAAGTAAATATAATAATAAGTCTCATTTAATATGTAGCAGTGGTGTAAATATTTAATATTTAACTATTTTCCTCATTATCTTAATATTCCAACAGGATTCAGAATTCTTGGAACAAATTCTCTAATTCAAAAATAACAATAATCTGCTCGCGTTCAGTATATCTGTATAAATCGTTTTGTTGATGGAGTTGGTTGAAATTGCTAAAGTGCTGCGACAATCACTGCGGGTATGGAAAGAGGTTTCAAGTGCCAATTCTAACAGAAGATAGTCACTTTTGAATTTATTTACCATTTAATATCTTGAACTTCCTATCTCTCACTTTCTCTCTCTCTCTCTCTATCTCCTTCTCTCTCTTAGTGCACTGGCTACTGGCCAGTGGAGGATCCAGAAATTTTTAAGGGAGAGGCCCGAATTTTCTTTTGACAGTTTACACATGTTTTGCTTACGCCTCCTTCAGGATATATGACGCAACCAGATAAAATGTTGTGGGGTGCTCAAACATATCACTACTGGGCTCGGCTCACAGAGAGAGAATGAGAGAGAGAGAGAGAGAGAGTGTGTGTATGTATCCCCTTATCTTACCCCTCATTCCCCCCCCCCCCCACTCGTGCCCGTACTAAAGTCAGGGAAAACCTAAAATGGCCAAAATCCTATATTTGTTTAGGAAAAATTAGGTTAATTGCTAGTGCTACTGCGTAAATGTTGTTTAACATTTACGCAGAAGACAGCGAACAGTCGGACCTATAGGGTATTGAAATATGGTAAGAAGACTAAAAGATTGAAATAGGTATTAACATAAAAGAAAAATTTCGAGAGTATCGCAGTAAACAGGCAAAGTCATATAAAAATACGGTAAGAGCTTGAAACAAGTAGGCTAAGAACTTTCAAAGATCTAGGTCATACCATAACAGACGATGGGAAATGCGATTCAGAAATGTTTTGTGGTAGGATTGCTCAAGCAAAACAGGCCCTCGGTAATAGAAAAGACTTAAGACATGTCCTAAGGGGAGTGTCAGGAACCTGATTCTACAATTTTTAATCTGAGGTAAAATGAGGACCTGACATCAAATGGTTCAGGATTTAAATTCCTAATAATATGCCTCTAATAATTATTTTGGAATCTTTACCTATCCTCGATTTGACTGAATTTAGATATCCTACTAAGTGATTGATAACTTCAACGACTGTATTAAATTAAATATTAATTTAATACGAAAAGAAATAAAATGATACACGAATATATAGTAGAACGAAAACTAAAACGATTTCAAATAACACGTGTGCGTGAAATTCGAATAACTTAATTAAACTTTTCTATCGAATTACAATTTATTTCAAGTATCGCAAAACTAGATACTTTACATAACATAGAATCACTTTTGACATACAAATTACTACTATGCTCTTTAGCTCAAATTCCTACACTTTACTGTAATTTCCTCTCGACTATTCGCCTACTAGGATTCCTTCTAATATAATCCCTAGGTTAGAATATTTCACGGAACATTACTGTTGCGTATTTCTGTATAAATTTATTCATAATGATATGCCTTTATGTTACAACTATTCGTTGCTATTAAATAAAGTTGTAAATTCTGTTTATAAATTTTGACAAGTTTCGGAATTTACTATACCATCGTTCAGAACCTTCTGTCGCTAAAAGTATATCGCTGTACAAGGCCCTAGATACTGGATATCCCTTCCACTTAATTTGCGATCATCTCGTTCCGTTAACTGTTTCAAAATTAATCTTCGTCAGTACTTATTAAATAGTTATTAATGATACTGATCTTAAATGTATAATTATGCCTACCTATTATCATTAATTTTCTTTATTTTTAATTTCTTTATTTCAATTCTTTAATTTCTACTTTTATTTTCGTTTTAAGTTCACCATGGTTCACATTTAAATTGTGCTCACTTATTGCATTTACTTGTTTGTTTGCATTGCTTGTGAACTGTACAGGGTTGAATGACCCTTTTTGGTGATCTAAATAAGCAAACTCTCTTCCCAGTTCAATCTTCTACAAATCACTCCTTCCTCATCGACTGTTCGATGGACTACAAATTAGTTCGAATACCCGAACCCTTCGAATTGCTCTCAATTCTTCTACTCTTGAGATTCTTAAAATTTCCTAAATCTCTTTTCAACTTGGCACGTTTTACGCCCGTGTTGTCACTCTGCCATCTTGGATCCCTCTACTTCCTGTTTAGGCATGCCCTCATTGGTCACTTGCCCTAGCTTAGCTACCGCCTAGGATCTCACTTTAATAAAACTCAATACTTCAAATTAACTTTACTTATCTGGTAGTATTCTTAAACACTTTACTAGAAATTCAATTACAAATACAAATACATACTAAATACATACTAATATATATCGAATCGACCCTTGATAGGGAGAAAGTTTACTAAAAGAGGTCATAGAAGGTAGAATGGAAGGAAAGAGAAGCAGAGGCAGACCGAGATAAGGAATGTTTGATGTTAAAGCTCCACTCGAGATCGTATATAGACGAGGAGAGGAAAACGGAAGAGAGGGAAGAGTAGAGGCGTTATAGAGGCCTATCATGGACCTGCCAGTAGGCAGTGCACTAAGTGAGAGAGAGCTACTGTTGTCCAAGACAACATCGAGCACTACTGAGACGAAATACAAGCAGAAGAGCAACAAGAAGGTCAGTAACGGTGCAAAAATTCCAAAACTCCGAAAACTAGTCCTAATATAAATACTTGTGTATACTGTGTTTAAACTTAATAGACAGTCCATATGGTTAGTTATTTAATAATCATATTAATCGTTCAATTACTTATTCTGTTTTTAAAAGTCAATTATCAAATCATGAAAAGTCAAAAATTAAATTAGTAATAAAATTATTAACCTCTCTTTAACTTTGTCTCTAATTCCTTTAATTTCTTCACAGTTAGGATGAGTATATCTGCTTTCTCCAGTCTCCTTGGTCCAAATGCCTCATCCTATTAAATCAATCAATCAATCAATCAATCAGATAATTAATCAATTAATAAATCAATAAAGCAATCAATCAATAGCATTAGGAGAGGTTTTGACAGTGACTTGGTACAAT
Organism: Enchytraeus crypticus; assembly: GCA_905160935.1. Lineage (NCBI taxonomy): Eukaryota > Metazoa > Annelida > Clitellata > Enchytraeida > Enchytraeidae > Enchytraeus > Enchytraeus crypticus. The sequence goes on from CAJHZI010000189.1 coordinate 109,274, forward strand.
TAATTAATATAATAAATAATTAAGTAATTAAATAACGCTCAACATACTTTGTGATATTGTTAGCAAGAATTTAAATAATTTTTTTTATTTAGAAACGGCTTAAAAGAATAACTTCTTAAAGTTATTCCTAGTCTACATGTGCAGTATATCGGTTAGTTATCCGACCGCGGATCAGTATGTGCGAAGTTCAAATCCTGGGCTCTCATGTCACTGATATCGCTTTCGAGAGATGAAATTGACGTTAACATTAGCTTTACTTTACTTATAAAAATAATGAAAACCAAGAAAGTAAATTGAACTACTCTTTAGTTATTTATATACGAAACTTAGTTTTTTAAACTGGTTTCTGTGCATTCCTTCAGGAATTAATTTTATTAAAATGCAAATGAAGCCAAATAATGTAACATCAAGACACTGCATAAAATTTTATGTAATTTAAATTTAAATATTTCCCGTGTTGTGTCTGGAACCATAAAGTATAGACCAATCGTTAACTGCATGTGTCGTAAGAGGCCATTAAGCGAGAACTGATGATGGCAGTGAGAAACCACATAAGACACCATAATTGCCCAAGCTATATCATACATCTTACTCTCTATCTAGTGTACATCCAAGTGGCAGGTCCAAGGTACATATTCATATTCACAAAGGATTATGCCTTATCCATACCATGTTTATATTTTATACGTAAAGTATATCCTATAGAAGTCATATTTTCTCAAGCTATATTCTGCATAGGTATGGGTAATATATATATATATATATATATATATATATATATATATATATATATATATATATATATATACATGTATGCCCTATTATCGTATTATACATGTAGGTCTATATACATGTATATATATATATATATATATATATATATATATATATATATATATATATATATTCTGTTATATGTTCTGCTAATTGCCAGATAAAGGAATGCAGATTACAGATATGGGTATAGAACATTTAATCAATAGGTTTGTAATCTTCTGCGAGATTGCTATCTGTATTAGCTGCAGTGTCAGTTTAACGATCTCTCCACAAGGGATTTAGTTGAGTGTGTTCACAGCGGGGCGTTGTTTTAATATTTGACATCTCGCCAAAAGCCTGGCAGCTCGATCAGAGGTCTACATTTAATTGCTTTAAATAAGCAATGTTTCTACGATAAAACGGACTGGTATAAAATATTTTATATTTATTTCTTTACAACAATTTTACGTTATCAGTGAAAAGCAATAAATATGTCACAATACTGCTCTATTAATTAAATACGCAATGCCTGGCTTGCTCTCTTGTTCATGTTCATTATTTTTCATTGGTTTTTTTATTTTTCTTTATTTTTCATTTCATTATATTAGTTCATGTTCATGTTAATGTTCATGTTCATGTTAAAGTTCATTATGAAAAAATACAGTCTTGTTCATTATTAGTGGAATACTGATTTACTTCCCACATGGGGTGTACTGAAAGTGTGTGCAAGAGTGTGTAGGATCTAAATGTTATTCTAATCTACGGTTGACATCTGGAACGATGCTCTCATTAATATCTACCCAGCGCTCTTAACTCTAACGAGAATGCGTCAAATAAATGAAATTCACACAATTCGCACATATGCTAATTGCAATAAGAGATAGCAAGACGATTAGTTATCTAAGTGATCTCATCTAGGTTAACATGTGTAGCATATAAGATATTTCTACTTTAAAAGGCAAACCTGTTGTTGAACATCATCTTCTAGCAGAGTTTTAAGCTGATCAAGATAGTTGTTGATTCTCCTTCTTCTCTTTGCTTCCAACAGCGGCTTCATTCTCTAATTAAATGTTAATTAATATTAATATTAATTAACGATATATATGAAAGTTAAGAATAAAATTGATATTAGCACTTTTCTGTGAGTGTTCAGGCTGCTACAGAATAGACTAACCTTAATCTATACATATCCTTAGAGGCGACTAATCAAAAACTGAGCGGCAATATAAAACACCTCTGGGACTCCATAATTACTTTAAACGATAAAGGCTACATTATCGTTTGCGCTTATCATTAAAGTAACATTTTTACTGTTACATTAATCTTTGTGACGGTAGCTCGAGTGTGTCGAGTCGTCTAGAAGTAAAGCATTGTGCTTTTGAACCTTGACATTAAACACACTACAACATACTTTGCGCTTATCTTGACTGGACTAACTTCTTGGTCAATGTAATATCCTTCGCCGTGTCTCAATTGGGCCAGCTGCTTAGCAGGACACTTGCATAGATCTATCAACCTTATAACATGTACAGTTAACATCACATAAGAAAGAAAACTCATGTCACTACGCAGCCTAGAAATCGCGAAATATAGTTCGCTTGGAGGGGCTTTTTACAACTGCGCCATAAGGCGTTCCAGCAATATCAGTTAGATAGTCATATATCAGTCATATCAGTTATATATACATATATAACTATATATGTTAGATAGTCATATATCAGTCATATCAGTTAGATAGTCATATATCAGTCATATCAGTTATATATACATATATAACTATATATGTATATATAACTGATATGACTGATATATAACTATATATGTATATATAACTGATATGACTGATATATGACTATATAACTGATATTGCTGGAACGCCTTATGGCGCAGTTGTAAAAAGCCCCTCCAAGCGAACTATTTTTCGCGATTTCTAGGCTGCGTAGTGACATGAGTTTTCTTTCTTACGCAGAGAGTCGAATAAAATCCAAATTTGTACACTTGGTGATGTCTTGATGTAAAGTTCCAGTTTGTACACTTGATGCTGTCTGGCAGACGGATGGCCGACCTTAAGGTTGTATTTTCTATTTATACCACTAAATAATAATAATAATAATAATAACACACATTATAGTGAAATGATCAACTACGTTGATATCTATCACTTTTAAACTACGTTTTAAATCCGTTAGGCAATTTTGTCCATTTTCCGTGCATCCAGTCCAGTGAATGTCCGAGATTTTACTCTCAGATCAGCGCGGCTGGGATTCGAACCCACGAGGGTTTAATTCACCTCAGGGCCTGTCACTTAAAACTTTACGACATTGTCTACACCTCAAACCATTGCCCTATTGAGACATTTGACACTGTCGACCGCATACACTAAGGACGTAATGGTATGTTAAAAGAAAGATAATAACGTTATTATTTATTTTTTACGTATTTTCCTTCGTGTAGAAAATAAAGAAATTCCATTGTTTCTGCCCGTGACGCAGACACTTAAGAAAATAATTAACAATTCTTATTCTACAATAATATGTTAATAATTATAACGTTTGATTGACTAAACTACCAATCGACAAATCGATTAATTAGATGCTAATCAATATACTCTGTCTTAATTAGGCCTATAATTCAGAAACGATTTAAGTAATACCAGGTAGATTACCCTATAGCTGGTCATTGATCTTACTAATATATATATCTATTTATATATATATATTATATCTTACTAATGGTTGATGGCCAGTTAACGAATAAGTTAATAGTGCAGGATTCAAATTCAGTGCTCTCCCCTTCCCGCCACTGACATGCTATTCGAGCGGGAAATTGACGTTAAACATGGCCGTGGCCTTAGTCGTAATTGATTGAACATAAACTCCACAAATCTAAACTACAAAAATGTTGATATTGACTTAGTAATAATTTGCATAAATATTATGTCGGAAAAATAATAATAACTAGAATTATAATAATAATAATAGCAATAATAAAGTTAAGGCCCTTTGGTCATCACTGTCAATTTTCATATAAATTATACAGCAGCAATAAGATTTAACGTCCGCTTCCTCATCCAAGGATGATGTCAAACATAACCCGTAGACTTTTTCAACAGTATGTCTCTTAGTAGTACTTTTCTAATACACGAAGAGTTCAATTTTCGGTTGGTCTTGATTCAATTTTATTAAGTAAAAATAGATCCGTTACAATAAAGACATTTATGATGATATATCTATTGCACATATATATAGTACGAAATAAAAGTGCGGAATTTATCATTATTAATTGGAAAATAAGCTGCATTCAAAAGTTTTTAATGGCCAGTAACTAATATACATGTAGAGTCTAATTACATGTATGACATGCTCTTCCGTGTTCTGCTATCAAATAAACTCTAGATTATTCCATTATTATCATATCTTTATTGATGGATATTGATGAAAAAATAAATTGATCTTTAGAAATAGACTGCGATATTATGAAAGTTACAAATAATAACTGAACCTTAGTTTCAGCTACTGAAGCCATTCCTGATGAATCCACATTTACACTCTGATTCAAAGCCATATCCTAAAGCTAGATACTTAAAAAATATTATGTGATATTTAATTGAGATTTTCAAATGAAATTTTACTTCTATTTCTATATGAAAAACTCAATTCGCGCATTATTCTATTTATTCCTTAATGAATAAGCCGTTTAATTACATTAGCTCTCCTCGTTTCTAAGACTTCTACCATAGTCAACCAGATTGACAGCCATTTGTCCACCAGGTGCCTACAGGAAGTGAAAATAGAGTACTACAATTGGTTACTCCAGTTCTTGATAATTCCAGATCTCTCTCTCTCTCTCTCTCTCTCTCTCTCTCTCTCTCTTACTGCACTGCCTACTGGCAGGTCCATGGTATATAACGCCTCCACTCTTCTCTGTCTTCCGCTTAAAGCTTCTACTCAGCGTGACTCTTAAATCCAGATGACGTAAGATAAACAGCTGCGTTCTTGTAGCCAATGTCATCCCATTAATAAGAATCTGGAAAACTGCGTGACATTTGTCAAAGTCTGCTGTGGAAGATTAAACCAACATTCGCCGCTGATTTCCTAATCAGCCCCCCCCCCTCTACGACATCTGGAGGGTTGGGGGAGGGGTGAGAGGGGGAGTGTTCTGGAGCATTTCCATTAATTCTGATTAATCCGAGTCAGATCTATATTTTGATGTACAATTATTCATGGAAGACAGAGAAGAGTGGAGGCCTTATATACCGTGGACCTGCCAGTAGGCAGTGTACAGAGAGAAAGAGAGAGGGAGAGAGAGAGAGAGACCCATATTTTGATTTATCATTATTCATAGAAGACAGAGAAGAATGGAGGCGTTATATACCATGGCTATCCATGGTACATAACGCCTCCACTCTTACGTGTTTTCAGTTTTCCTCTTCGCATGTGCACATGAAGAAGAAAACGGAGACAGAGAAGAGCGGAGGCGTTATATAACATAAACCTGAAAATAGGAAGTGCACTAAGAGAGAGAGAGAGAGAGAGAGAGAGAGAGAGAGAGAGAAGCCACCACATCTCCGCTAAGCACTATATTAAGTCAATGGTTAGAATAGTATTAAACTTTTAAATAATCTGACAGTAGAATGTATACCAGAGAGCCCAGTATGTAAAGTTGGTGATACGGTCCTTAGCGAATGTTTTATAATAAGTTTGAAAAAATACGAATAAAATCCCACATCGGTTTAGAGAATATTCTAATTCATTATCACTTCAAAATAACTCTGCCTATCGCTGTTCCTGTTCGGAAAGAGAAACAGAAACAAAGAAAGATGAGATGATTCTAATTAACTGTAAGTTGATAATAAATTTGCCCATCTCTTTCTCTCTTCGTCTCTTTCTCTCTCTTTCTCTCTTTCTTTTTCCTTCTCTCTTTATTCTCTCTCTCTCTCTCTCTCTCTCTCTCTCTCTCTCTCTCTCTTTCTGCTTTTCTGATTGGCCAATCTATAGCAAAATATGCATCATAGCGACCCATTACGCTTACGTTATAACTTCTTTATATCACAAATTCACAATATCACTATTCACTTTGATTTTTTAAATTTCTTTTTGGATTATGTCAGCAATTATTAAATCATTGCTTATAACTATGATGTTCTGTCAGATTGAAGCTTCACTTGCAGGCAACTCAGTAAATTATCAACAGAATCTCTTTTGATCGGTACAAAATAATGGCATCTGCTTGACTCTACAAGCTGTTCTAACCACAAATGTTCTAACCACAAATTTGAGTTTCTTTCAAATAAGAAAGTGTTATCTAAGTTTAATGGAAAATATAATTTATCGTAAAATCCATTGTCTTCGTCAATATCTTAGCTAATGAATGGCTGGAGCCGGAGAAGATGTCGGTAAGATATTCAACCACGGATCAGTATGTGCGGCTTCAAATCCTGGGCTTTCCCGTCACTGATATCGCTTTCGAGTGAGGAAACTGACGTTAACATTAGCTTTACCATTAGCTTTTTAATCTTCTATTAAGAATCCCGTGTACTTATCAGTTATTGTTGCGTTCAGAGGTTCACAATTTCTCAAAATCCAAGAAAAATCAATTAAATTACAATTTGGTGACCGCAACACTCAGACGATTGGTCTACCTCACTTCTTAGGAATGGTATTGCTTTACGTAAAGTCCAGTTATGTCATCAATAATAATAACACACCTTATAATGAAATGATCAACTACGTTGATATCTATCACTTTTAATACCACATGTTAAATCCGTTAGGCAATTGTGTCCATTTTTCGTGTAACCAGTCCAATGAATGTCCGAGATTTTACTCTCAGATAAGCGCGGCTGGGATTCGAACCCACGAGGATTCAATTCATCTCAGAGTCTGTCATTTAAAACTTCATGACTTTATCTACACCTCTAACCATTTTGCTATTGAGACATTCAGTAGCACATAACTGGAACTTAACCACAAACCAATGATCTTTACAAATAATAGTCGAAAGAACCTAGAGCATCAGAAAACTGCAAAGACCAGCTAGAGAGCATGTGAATATTTTAATTTTGCTCCCACACCCTGAAAGATTACTGATTAATGGGCATTTTAGATTCAGTTAAATATGTTGCCATTATGTCAATGAAAATTTAAGCACAGCATGGCGAATAATTGACATAGCTGCGTATATATTGGTTCGGAGCCTTTAAAGAAAAAGCGGAACAATATTCTCAGATATCAGAGAAATAATCAATGTTGCTGAAACTCTAAATAGTTAACATATCCATGCTGTGATATTAGCATGTCGTACTGATATACTTGAGCATATCAAGTGAAAATTAAATTAAATAACGTAGAAGTTCAATTACTTGCTAGCATATCGAATAAAAATTAATTACATTCCATAGGCGCTCAATAACGCACCAGTAAATTGCTTTGATAGAGACTGCATAAATCAAGAATGAAAGATGGGTTCAATGAGAAGGCTATATGATCTCTCTCTCTCGCTCTCTCTTAGTGCACTGGCAACTGGCAGGTCCATGGCATATAACGCCTCCACTCTTCTCTGTCTTCCACTTTCCTCTTCATGTCCACATATGCGTGGGTCTTTAAATCATCTAACATTCTTAAACGCCAACTAGATGGCGCTAGTCGCTGATTTGATAGCCTCTATTTCAAATCAAAGACATGGAACTGCTAGTAGACCCATTGATAGAATAGACATATTATTAATCTTGTGTTGTTTGTGGTTGTGACTGAATTGTTTGCTCTGATATGAATTCATATGTACATGCAAGTTTGAACTTCAATTAAATAGTATGCAATATTATTGTGGCTTGTGATTCCGAAATAAGATAAACACTCCTAATATCGGTCTGCCTCTGCTTCTCTTTCCTTCTGTTTTACCTTATTTGACCTCCTTTAATGAACTATCTCCCATTAGAATGTGTTCTATCCAATTCTTCTTCCTATTTCCAATTGCATCTATCGTTTGCTATCTGTACACGCTCTCTACAAGACTTCTTCATTTATAACTTTCTGGATCAACCTAATCTTTTCAATTCTTATCCATATCCACATTTCCAACTCTTCTAGGTTCTTGACATTTTCCTTTATGCACATTGTTTGACTTCCATAAAATAACGTGTCCCATACCAACGATTGCGCTATCTATATTTTTGTGGTTTTCTTTAGACTTTTTGTTAAGAGTTCTTTCCTAATATCGAAAACCTGTTTTGCTTGTGTAATCCTATACTACAGACTTCCGTCTCGCATTTCCCAGCGTCTGTTATGGTGTGATAGAGACTGTTATGGTATCATAATGAAATCGCCATTAGTGCTATCTGTGAATTATTGGCAAACTATTAAATATCCGGAATGTAACGTTCTCATCCGCTCTGGCGGAAATCTAACCATTCATTATAATTCATTAATTTAGCTCAGGATTTTTCATATAAAATTTAATGCTACTGTTCAAATAGTTCTATATCTAACTAACTGGCGTAGCAGTACGATAAATATCTTAGTTAAACTATAATCGTAGTGCAATTAATATCCCAGTTCGATTAATACCGTAGTTGTCTAAGAGGACATTAGAATTCAGGAATTACAATTATTATTATCAAGTTTTAGTTCAATGGTATAACGACGCGAGAGGGCTTATAGCGGTATTAAAGTTTCAAACATTATAATTAAACTTTAGTACCTTTTGTGAACACAAACAAAAATTGTATTCGTAAGGCTGGGTTGATCTAGCGACGAACTACAAGCCTGGTAGTTTTTAACTGTAGAATTTATAATGTTGAATTAGCTGTATACGTAGGAAACGAGTCAGTTTTTATGATTTGTTGCGTCTTAAATTTGTTAATTTAGCAATAAATTTAGCTTGCAAGGCAGCAATTAATTTATCATTTAATTGATCGCTGTCATGCTCCTCCTATCCCGTTCAGTTGGCCGGAAAAACCGTCCGTTCAGATCCGTATAATTCTAGATACAGAATTTAATCTGGAATTAGTCATTAGTTAAGGCATTATTAGACTTATTTATATAATTAATTAATTTAATTGGATTCGAACACGTAGATATTTCATGATTTTATAATGTTAATTTCGGCTTCAATTTGTTATTCTCTTATGTTCGTTGCTATTAATCTTTAAAACTGCCTCTAATTAAGTTATAAAATAGTCTAAGACTGCCTTTAAACTATATGATAATAGCAACAATTAGAGTGATACAATTATCAATGACAACATCGAACACTATTGTGACAAAATAAAGCCGGCGAGCAAAAGAAGGTCCAAAAACGGTGCAAATTCCAAAATCCAGAAAATCAGTCCAAAGTATATTTAATAGAATATTATTAATGAACTAGAATAGTATATAATAAAGAAATTGAAATTTATTTATTCGCAGAACTTTCGTATTGTCCTATTGAAAGAGCCGACAAACTGAACTATCCAAAATGGCAGATACTCCAGATCTGGAGAATAGAGATTCTAAAAATCTCAACGACCATGTCAGGGTAAGTTAGGGTAATCATTGCATTTCTAAATGAATTTCACTGACATTTATCCTAAGGTCACAAAGTGATAGTTTTTAGTTCCGTGTGATTTCACGTAATAATGAAAAACGTACTAGTTAGCATGGCTATCTTCACTAGTTGTTATATTCTTTGGTTGTTATCTTGTTTAGATATTATCTTGTTCAGTTGTTAATCTTGTCATCTAAAATAGAGTATTAAAAATTGAAACAAACGTAATAATTGATGCATGTAAGGTCAATGCCATGCAATTGTTCATTAATGTGAGCAGAGTCCTATCTAGCTAGCAACCGTAAAAATATGTGAGAAGAAAAATTTCAAGAAATTATATTCATATAGACGAATTGGAAGTCTATATGAATAGAATTTCTTCCCCCATACGTTTACGGTGGCTAGCTAGATAGGGCACGGATGAAATACTTGTATGTAAACTTAATGCCATACAATCGGTTAGTCGTGAGTATTAACTGATTGTATGGCAGATTTGATATGGATAACATTGGATAATTATATTTTATTATGTTTTTCATTTTTTGCTATTCTGTTGTTTAGTTAGTAGTTTTCATTCCATCGTTTAATTTTGATTAAAATTTTGTATTAAAATTTTGTATGATATGATTTCTCTTAGGTTTCATAGAAGCAATTTTCTCTACGTTGTTTAGTTGTTTTCTTTAGTTGCCATCTTCTTTAGTTTTATATTTATAATTCATGAAGTCTGTCTTCTTAATGCTATTCGTATCTTTTTGAAGAGCGTATAAGCAGAGAACATGTACTCGGTCAAAATATCAAATTTACTCTCGTATCATTTCTAAAAAGCTAAAACAAGCTGGTGTTAACATCAGTTTCCTCACTCGAAAGCGATGTCAGTGACGGGAGAGCCCTGGATTTGAACCCCGCACATACTGACCCGCGGTTGAATATCATTTGAAACCATGAGAGATCAGTATTTGAGACTCAAACTCTCTACTGGGTCAAACTCCACTGCTATCGGTATTGAATTCTCTCTCAGCATGTTGAAATGCATCATCATCATTACAAAAAATCACATAAACATTACAAACAAGTAAAAAGACTTTGAAATCTGTACCTAGCGGAACATCTTATAATTTCTTAACCTCTGCATGGATGTAATGACTTGGAATTGTTTAAACGATAGTATTTAAATGTGATTTTCTAGTTCACTTAATTTAAACGAATGGAAAAGTCTCACATAGGGGATTGACTAATGATATGGCGTAGGACAGAGAGGATTTGAGACAGTCTATTCGTATCCCGACTCTATTCCTATCCCGACCCTGGTTAAACTGGGATTCAAGGGAAGGTGATTATGATGATCTAGTTCATTTGATTCTCAAACTGCTTCTAATTAATTAATGGTTCAAGGAAATACGACTTTTAAACAATAAAACTGGTACAACTAGGGGATGCTTGGACTGCGCAGGGCCTCATCGACGGGGTTAAAGGTTCAAACCCTTCTATGCTGTCGATGTCAGCAAAATTACCCAATAGAATTAAAATAAACTAAAATATCTACAAACCATGGCTCAACGTCCTCTCATTTGAATGTATCACGGCGATATCTTCAAAGACTATATGATATTCTAACACAATTCTAACTAAAGACCATTTATTCTTCTACTAATCCATATTATTAAAGACATGTCCTTTCTTTCCCGGCTCTTTTTAGATGAACAAGCTCGAGTAGCCGACCTTAAAATCTCATGATCAATCTAAAACTAATAATGAAGCTAAATTTAAGACGTAACAATCCCAATTTGTGGGCTAGCCGACAATCCTGGGCTCGCCCGTCACTGACATCGCTTTCGAGTGAGGAAACTGACGTTACCCTAGCTTTACCAGCTTAAACTTGTCATTTTCCAGGTCCTATTCGAAGACGTCCTAGGTGAGCCGACAGGTACACACTCTTCCTCGTGTATCTGGAGTTGTTCCCAGAAATGTTTCAACTGCAGCAAGACGTTCTGCTATGGTCTCCTCACTTGTCTGTGCGCCCTCCCATTGACCTTCTGCTGGGGCTGCCAGTTTTCCTGTCTGTCGTTCTATCACATCTGGTGCGCCACCCCTTGTCTCAAAGTCTATCAGATCAACATCGGATGCTTTCAGAAACTGTACGGATACTGCATCCAATGCCTCTGCAATCCTATCTGGGAATCCTGCGCTCTGTGCTTCTCCAGAATCAATCTTAGAAATGGTTAGGTCCACTCCAGGATTTCCTGTTAAATATGGCGCACATTTTAAATATGGCGCACTTTTGACGCATTTTACGCAGAACAAATGTTGTAATCATTAGCAATATAGTCTAGATTACGTTATAGTTTATTCTCCATTCGGTATTCGTAGAAGTAAAGTGTGAAGCTAATGTTGACGTCAGTTTCCTCACTCGAAAGCGATGTCAGTGACGGGCAAGCTCAGGATTTGAACCCAGCACATACTGATCCGCGGTCGACAGGTTTCAGCCATTGACAAAAAATAAATTATAGTGTAAATTATAGCCTAATTTACTGGTTATTCCTATTCACGTGTTGCGTCCTTGACAATGAAGAATTGACCAACCTTACGTAATTACACGTGTAGTAAGAGGTGACTGAGCAATTATTCAGTTAGGCAACAGTAAAGCACATCTGAATACTTTTTATTCACAAGCTATGTTAATGCATTAACTCGTTTATCGATAGAGGGCTCATTATGAAGCGTGAAAAGCAGTGAGAAGGAATATGTATCTTGGACCTGCCACCTACTAGAACGCTAGATAGATGGAGAGAGAGAGAGAGACAGAGAGAGAGAGACAGAGAGAGAGAGACAGAGAGAGAGAGAAAGAGTGATTGAGCGAGTGAGTGAGAATTATACATAAACAGTTTTAATTTGTTTAATTACCTGACGTTTAATGATAATGCACATTTGTGACAAGTAAACCAACTTGATAGTGTCCACTTCCATCTTGTATCCACTTCCATCTTGTGTCCACTTCCATCTTGTTTCCACTTCCATCTTATGTCCACTTCCATCTTGTGTCCACTTCCATCTTGTTTCCACTTCCATCTTGTGTCCACTTCCATCTTGTGTCCACTTCCATCTTGTGTCCACTTCCATCTTGGATGAGTTATTGATGATTACAAAATTAAGACGAGTGAAGTACAAGCTGGTACGATATCAGTTTTAGTTTCAGTTTTAACTTTAGTTTAGACCTCCCATTTAATCGAGCATGACAATCGGTGTCGAATGTAAGTAAAAGCTCGGCGTCGTTTATTTTGAGCGTATTCAGAACAAATTTACTAAGTAGAGAGTAAAAGGAACTCAGTGATAAGAAATTTCTCAAATACATGTACATGTATATCTGCTCATCTAAATCATTCGTACGAAGCTTGGTTTAAGTGAACTGAAGCTGAAGGTCACCTTCAAATTACGTAGATATTATCGTAAGAGAACGTTCTGTTATCAAACAAGGAAAGGACTAAGAACTGTATGAAAACCGTCACTATCAATTATTCTTTAGTTTAAAATTATTATTCTAAATGCAAGAAATATAATTTCTCAAATTATGATTGGCTTATTAGACCAAGGAGTAATTTTCAAAGTCCGTGCTTCTCACAACCTGGCTGCAACTATTTGGCATTCTACCAACCGTACTAATTGTTCTGATCAACAATTTTTTTTAAAATTTTCTACTGAATATGAATATGAAATTTGCAAGAGGATTTCAATATAGGCCTACATGTACAAATTCTACATGTAAATTCTATCATGAACAACAATGAAACTTTCACGGATTTAGTAAAATAAGTTTTATGATCAGCAGAAACTGTCTACCATTTATTTGTAAACAAATTGCAACACCTAGCACTTTGCTAGATCATAATAATTATTATCTCAGAACTGTGCATTTTTCTCGTGTACAAAATTTAATATACCAACAAAATGTATAAACTTTTCGTGGTCTTAAAGAGTGGAATAATTTTCCAGATGTTTTGAAATGTTATCCCCGTGTTGTGCTCGGGTGTGGTTGGACCACTGCAGAATAGGGCAACCGCAAACAATCTGCCGCGTGTACGTAAGAGGCGACTAAAGGCAGGAACTAAGGATGGCAAGAGGGAACCTATCTCACCATGAAATATTTTCCCCCAGGCTTAAATAGTAATTAATCCATCTAACTGAGGAAGGTAACGGGAAACCACCTCAGAAGCCATACCTTTCCCAAGCTATAGGCTGCGTTAGGTATGGATAAGGCATAGACTTTGTGAAGGGATTAACTTGTTTATCTAAGGAGTGCTCTTATGGAGCGAGAAAGCAGACTTTGAGTATGAATATGTACCTTTAACCTGCCACTTGGCAGTGCACTGAAGAAGAAGAAGAAGATGTTATAAAAATTCTGCGTCCATTTCTAATTTTAAAACAGAATTTGTCAGTCTCATACTTTGTCAATATTAATCAAGTGTTTATGAATTTGTGCCAGCCACGCTTATTTTTGAACGCTTGTACTATTTAACTAAATACTACACATGCTTCAAAATCTTTTCTTTCATTCTGAAGTTTAATTACATGAAGTTTTATTTTCTTAGCCAATACAATTTTATTTTTGTGTAATTTTATAATTTTAGAAATTTTTGGATTGTTTTGATTTTCAACCTGTCGGTGTCTGGCCATAGGATTAATTCTTAATATGAAAATAGTCAATTCTGTGGTTACCAACGGTTTTTCTGCATATACATGTAGTAGTGTAATTTAAATTTCTATAGTTCAGACTTAAGTAGACTTCGTTTTATGGTAGTTTTATGGTTCTCATTTTGCTTGTTTGTTAATCTGACTACATGTATTTATCTGTCATTTGTAATCAGTGCCGAGGTTAGCAAATAAACGATATGATTTAAGAGACTCTTTCTATACCGCGACAAAATTTATTAATAAATTCATTTTAGCTATTCTCATTGAAATGTATAATTAAATTCCGTTCCTTGCCTTCGTTGCAGTGCAAGTCCTGATGGACTGTGCAGAGAATTAAGGTGAAATAAAATCACAACAAGCGCGTTGTACAGAGGTTGAAGTAGAAATAAAGTGGAAGGCCTGTTTGCCTCCTGCTGCGCGCAAACAACTTATTAAATAAATCTAAAATGCGCTGACGTGTCGGATGCTTGGATGAGCCGAGTGAGACCATGTAACTTATATTGATAGATTGCATCACATTTGCTAAAAGGGTTTCAAGAATTTAAATATTGTTTTGAAACCAGATTTGAGAGAATTAGCACACAATGAATTAGTTGGTCTTAAAAATATTTAATGAGTTATTGACGATGTTGATACAAGCATTTTGGAGATGATAACCAACAGTTTGCCTAAGGCCACAACAGTTGTGGTAACAACCGACATCGACACTAACCGATATTGACCCTGGTTGGAGCCAGTGGCGATCTCGGTAAGATACTCGACCGCGGATCAGTATGTGCGGGGTTCAAATCATGGGCTCGCCTGTCACTGATATCGCTTTCTAGTGAGGAAACTGACGTTAGCATTAGCTTTTGTTTAGCTTTTTGAACACTTTTGAACTTTTGAAATTAGATTAATTTTAATAAATTCAATTAATTAATTAATTATTAATTATTCTTCCTGGAATTTCTTTCGCTATTAGTTGTTGTATACGTATTGGTCACCTTCTGAGAATACTGGCAGGCTTTGCTTGAGATACAGTCATAGTTTTAATTGACCATGTCACAACAAGCCAGCATCACACTACCTCAGCTCAAGTTAGATAGGCTCCTGTTAGATAGGCTCATGTTAGATTGGCCTTCTATCTCAAAGGCTTTGCTCTGAGTAGCGAAAACTTCTGGTGTCTATAATAGTAAGGTTCAATCAAAGGCGATTAAGTTAGGCCTTGAGAATAATATATACTCACACTTTCTCTCCCTCTCTCTCTCTTTACAGTTGAGCCAAGTTGCGGTTCCATGGTACACACTACCGCCGTTAATTTCCCTATCCCACTTTATTAAGAGCATACCATAGATTAAAAAGTTAATTCACAAATTCCTCTCTTACATTTCTTATCATCTATTACAGTATCATCTAAATATTTGAACCATTTACCTGTTCCAATCTCTTACCATTTATTGTGATAATGAATTTACTCTGTCCTGGGACTCTCTCATCACTTTTGTCTTTTTGATGTTAATCTTCTTACCATATTTCAATTCCACATCGTTCAGACTATTCATTGTCTTCTGCAGTCCATTTTTACTTCCTGCTACCATTCCTTGATCATCTGCAAATCTCATATTGTAAACAATTTACCTCCTACTTTTATTCCTTTTTCAATATTTTTATAACGTCATTCATCATTTTCATTGCGATATATTTAGTATGTCATGTGCATTAAAAGTAGGCCTACATTTTATTTTTACAATTCTAGTATGGATCCCCATAAGTACCTAATGCATTTGGTTAACCCTGATATTGCATTTACGAATCAAATTCCTGTGTTTATCATGTTTATCATGCAAATCAAATGAATAAATATCTTCGGCACCCTATCTGCACAAAGTTCATATAACATGGTGGACAACCTCAAATTGGTCATATAGAAACCTGGATAGTTAAATTCGACATGCTTGATGCAGGCCCTATAGTGGGATGCTCTTTACTAATGGACCTATGCACACACACACACAGACATAAATATACCCAGCTTCAACACAGCTTCTTATCTTAGCCTGGAATCATCTATTCAGTCTGTAAAGTAACAAATATATAATATTTCTAATCGATTCTATCTTAAGAATATGCCGCTGAAAGCAACGATAAGTGTAATAATAACTGAAGCAGAAGGATTGACAGGTTGTGATAGGAAGATTAATTAAGCTTTTGTGGTTAAGCTCTGAAAGCGCAGCGCAATAGGGCTGCACTTAGCTCTTTAGATTTTCTTCTAGTGCACTGCCTAACGGCAGGTCCATGGCAATTAACTCTTCCAACCAATTTTATTTTCAGTCTTCCCTTCATCTCTGTATATGAACTTGTTATCAGATCATCCAGCATCCCATATATCTGTCTTCCTCTATCTCTTCTCCCTTTCAGTCTTCCTTCAATTACATCCTTTATCAAAACCCCCCCCCCCCTTTATAATATGTCCACTCCAGCTTTTCTTTTTAAAATTATCATATCGAATGACAATCAACATTTCAATTGAATTTGAATACAAATTAAAAAAGAACCCATCAAGATCCTGGATAGTATATTTTAAGGGGGGAGGGGCAAAGTTTTAGAATAAAGATAGAAGACGTTAGAAATATACTCCTAGTAATTTTTATGTAAAATTTTAGATCAAAGAGCCAATTACTGTAGATCCAGATTCTGATGGTAACTAGGGAATGATTATAAATCATTCCCTAGTTACCATCAGAGGATCAACGAAGTTCGCCGACAGACGACACTTTACTGTAAGGCATAGCAAAGGTCAAATGCTGAAAACTTGAATTTTGAGCAGAAAGTGATCGACGTTATATCTTTTAAAATACTTATTGAATTTATATTTCTGTAATCGATTCAGCGGTAAACTTTTCAATACATAATTCCGATGGGGATTCATTCTGTGGAATTAATTGGAATAATTTGACGAACTGTTGCAATCGATATTTGAAAGACACTAATACAAAAAGGACACCGTTTATAATTTTCAACAAACTTTCATCGCCAATGGCTGGATCCAGTGGCGATGTCGGTAAGATATTCGATAGGGGATCAGTATGTGTGGGGTTAAATGCCAGGGCTCGTCCGTCACTGTCATCGCTTTCGAGTGAGGAAACTGACGTTAACAATAGCTTTACCAGCTTTACCAAACACGATTTTATACAGAGCGTTTAACGATTGTTCAATTCGTTAACAACTGTTAAATAGTTAAAGATTGAAGAATTCCCCTACCAGATTAGAATTTACCTGAATGAAGATTAAACCATCCACCTATGAACCCATACAATGTCACACTCACCAACAATATCATTAACACTTGTAGTTTTGTCTTTCCAATGCTTGCTATTTTATTTTATATTGTTTGTTTTATTTGCAGTTGTTGTAAAGTACATATACACCTTTGCATAATACACTCTATTAAACATTAAACATTTAAACATTAACATCAAAGTAACATAGGTCTCAAAAACATGCATTTTACCATAGTCATAACAGCAACAATACGTTTAGAGTGCTACTGTTGTCCATGACAACATCGAACACTGTGGATCTAAATCATAACCGATGAGCAGAGTGAGGGGTCCATAAACGGTGCAAGCCAAAATACGGGTAATCAGTCCAAGGAAGGGTACTAGCGTAATGGAGGTTTCCTTGTTGTTCTCAGTTCGTGGACATTTGATACCATCTATTCGGAGCGTCAAGTTATGCTAATTTAAAGAAGTTAAATTCTAAGAGTGTGCATAAATACATCATGAAAACACTACATCTTTAATTTTGTATCTAGTTGAGCACTGAAACATATACTATTAGATATCGAGAAAGTCTACATACGACTAGAAATCTTTCATGGCCAAGCGATTCCCTATGAAAGGTCTGCTACAAAACCCTCAAAAATCACATATCACGCCCGCTGCCTCAGCCTCTCTCCCCTCCCACTGGTCTCCTATCCTCAAAGGTTGCGCGCTGCGGCCCCGCTATAACTCGGTTCTCTTCCGACATCGCTTAACTACGCATCTTAACAGGTAACTTGTCACCCCAAAATAAACAAACACAAACTTTCTAACCAATTTTCTAACTTTTCTTGTCTCACTCTACGATATATGATTTTAAATTCATGTTATGCACAATACGTTATAACATATCTCGTCACTGACATCGCTTTCGAGTGAAGAAACTGTCGTTAAGCTTAGCTTTTAAAGCACCAGCTTTATGGTTAGTACAAAATGTTGTTACAAAATCAGGAAAGGTCTGCCGTGGTAATCAATTATCAGCTTTAATGCAGGTAATGTTTATATATTAATAAATTTCACAAAGGTACCTCCCATATCATATGTATTAATATACATAAAGCAATGCAATTTGCAACATCAAACATCATCTACATTCATTAATGTCTTTAGTTTGAATTATGATTTAAAAGATATTTTCTCGTCTTAAAATTCTTAAAACTAGTTTACTTAAAGGATGCATGACTTCCTGTACAAATCTGCATTACGTCTTTTAAAAGTAAACACGCATTATAGTGAAATGATCAACTGTGTTGATATCTATCACTTTTTAACACCACATGTTTAATCCGTTAGGCAAATTAGTCCATTTTCCGTGTAACCAGTCTTGTGAATGTCCGAGATTTTATTCTCAGATCAGCGCGGCTGGGATTCGAACCCACGAGGGTTCAATTCATCAATGGATCTGTCATTTAAAAGTTCATGAATGAAAGTTCTATTACATCTTATTACGATGAGCTTGTGTTACATATTGTAATGATGAGTTTGTATTATATTTTATAATGACACGTTTCATGAAAGAAAATTAAAACTAAATGTATTTAGTTTTAATTTTTTAAATTGTATTTATAATGAAAAACTTTAAGCCTTTTCATTATAAATACAGGATGTGACCAACAAATTGAGCTTATCTGATGTATGATAAGAGTAATGGATGGAAGATAACATAATTATGGTGGAGCCTCGCATATTATAGAGGAAAATACATCAAAGTAAGATAAAAAGAAAGCTCAACTCAACTAAACAAAGGCGAAACTCTATTAGTAGAAGCAGCGGATAAACGCTAAGAGTAATATTAAATAATTTCACGAACCACTCTTCCAATTGAGCTACCTTCAAGTCTCAATCGACGAAGTTTCAATATTTTATTTTTTTATTTTATTCGGAAGGACATCAACATTTCCTTTATTTTCTTATTTTTTTATTCATTTTTATTTACTTGCGGATAAAATAATAAAAAATACTTCGGACTTCTTTACTTTTTCCATTGACGCAGTTCTTCCTATCTTTTCCACCGATCCAATTTTTGTTTAGCACCCACGCAGACTTCCCGACATGCACGACTAGGCAAACAGCCTCTCAAAGGAGCAGCGAGGAAAGAGCTCGGTCGACAAACAAGCCTAAAGTTTCTCGCAGCCGCCAGATGTCAGGACTTCGTCTTTAGACTAGCGAGTTCTGCATTTATTTAATTTTTTATATTTTTGTCTACATTACTACAGAAATTGTGAAAACAACACATCTGTGGAAACAATTAAGGCTATTCTCGGTAAGTTTATAGCTTATAAAAATCAATGATTGAGTTGAATAAACCGGCATTTAATTTATTAGGCTTAATGAGTATTTAAGTTGTTATTATATTAATGGCAGTTTTTAAATAGTTAGGCTAATATACAGTAGTTTCTCTGAATGAATTTTCTTAGTTACAGTACATGGCTTACAAAGATTTAAATTTTTCAGACACTGCTTTTAATCTGAATATCTTTGAAAATTCCAGTCAAAACAAGAATCAACTTTTACAAATTAAATTAAACACCTCTTTACTACTATAGGCTGAAATTACAAAATTTATTGAAATTCTTATGTTACTGCTACTAAAAAGATAAAACACTGAAAACTTGGTGTAGAATTCCAAAAAGTTTTATTATAAAGATTATGAAAGTTACGAGTGAGAGACCGTAAACGATTTTGCACTCAGAATAGGAATATGCTTTGAACCTCAAATCCGAGAGAGTATTCTAAAATACTTAGTTTTACATGAGGAAATATTTTATTTATCAGACTATTACAACACGTGTTGGTGTGGAAATTGCCTTATGCAATAAAAAGTGAATATTTTGCTTTTATGTACTGAATCAAATAAGAAAAAGGTATTTATCTTATTGAACCGTTAGGTGCTCATTAGACCGCTCATATTGTTCTCTGTAAACCGTTTCTGCCTTTAGTGTGAAAACTGCAAATAAATCTGGAATAGTCTTTGTGACGGTAGCTCGAATGTGTCTAATCGTTTTAAAGAAAATATCGATCTTCCAAACTCTGTCATGCCATCACATGACATAACAGGTCATGATAGTCATGTCATTAATATATACTAATGTTTATAAACTTCACTTTTTGCGCAATTTGTCACTTTGAAATGCAAGAATGCGATTGAAGGGTTGGGATTATGCTTTGAAATTAAATTGTGCTTGATTCATTCAACAGCAAATTATGAGTTAGAAATTTTTTTAATTGGCTTAGGTTGTCAGAGATCTGCCCTTTTTGCATCTATTTCTTTTGGCTATTTGTAAGTGTTACAATGGGTAGGTCCTACAATGTAGTGGTGTACCTAACTTAAGGTTCAGAAGCAGATGGCTTCTCTTTCGACTGGAGCCAGTGGCGAAGTCGGTAAGATACTCGACCGCAGATCAGTCGCGGTTCAAATCCTGGGCTCGCCCGTCACTGGCATCGCTTTCGAGTGAGGAAACTGACGTTAACCTTAGCTTTAGCTTTTTGTCCTTGAGAATCAAAGTGTTGCTGAATTCTATATTTGAATTTTTTGTATTTTATAACATCTGCTGTTATATATAATTGTGGCATAGAATCAGAATTAAACTTAGCATCAAATATTGGTCGATAGTTCCATTAATTTTCCGTTCAGACTAGTGAAGTAAAACCGGTTTTTTACCGGTAATGTATCGGTAAAAATTCCACGTAATATTTTAACTCATTAAAAATAATATTTCCGAAAAGCCCGAATGCTATGGTAGTTATAAATACAGTAAGACACTATTAATTTTTGTGACGGTAGCTCGAGTGTGTTGAGTCGTCTTGAAGGGAAGCCTTGTGCTGCTGAACCTTGACGTTAAACACACTATAGCCTACCTACCTACCTAACTCATTAAAAAGGCACCAAATATAAATATTCCATTTCCAAAGTCTAAAATTGTGCACTTAGTAAATAGGAATCATTGAAAATGTGTAAAACTCAAAGATTAACTCACTGCACGTGTTGAGAACATAATATTTGAATGTATAGGAGCAATCGTAATGTGCTCTCTTGCTATATTCATTTTCTTACAACTCCCGCATTTCTTACAGCATTATTCTCAATTTGTAATAAATTTTTGGAAATGCTTAATAAAATGGATTATTTTAAATATCATCAATTAACTAATTCGATTATCTGGCATATACTTTAGCATTTCTACTTTGCTTTGGAATTATAAAGAGAATTTCTAGACGGTCAAAATCAGATTCAAATTGTTATCAATACTTTATTTATTGCATACCACTTTTTGTGTAATAGCTACTATATTTAGTGACTGCAATCGTTACTCCGTTGCTCATATGCTCAACTTAAGCGTGAGTGTTAAGTGGAGTGGCTCTCCTATTTAGGACGCCTTTCACACTCTTAAAAGCAGTCACTCACATAAATTTTCCAGTTTTGAAGCTATTTCAGCCACTGCTAAATATAACTCCTGTACACTGCACGTTGTTTCAGTGTACCGTCCCCGTTCGTCATCTCCGTATGCCAAATTATGTTTGGCCTATGGAGATCTTCTCTATGTCTTTGTCGGAGTTTATGGCATTGCTTTCCTCTCTAACTGCATCCAAATCTGATTTTGTCATCACCGATGATCTAAGTATTCATGTTGACCAACCACTTGATCACTCAACCCAGCAATTCAATTGCCTACTCAAATCCTGTAATGCCGTACAACATGTTAACATTGCCACACACTTGGACAACCACACCTTAGATCTTGTCATTACTGCTTCCCAGTCAGCACTAGATCCTACGAGCATTGACATTTTATCACATTCTCCATCTGACCATTTCCCCGTCACTTGCTCATTCAACCACATGAAATCCCAAACTGTACCTAATACCACTACTATATCTAACCCGAAAATCAATAGCATCAATATCGACCAATTTTGCTCGGACCTCGAGAATTCGACGCTAATCAAGTCGCCTTCTCTTGACCTTGATGAACTTGTACACCAGTACAACTCCACCCTTTCTGCCCTGCTCGACAAGCACGCATCTTTAAATCGTAAGACTATAAGGGAGTCTAACCCATGGTTCACTCCCGAACTAGCTAAGTTGAAGGCTGCGTGTCGTAGAGCCGACTGGAAGTGGCGCCAAACCCATGCTGTAGTTTGGAAAACTACATCCAATCTACAATCCAATATAAAGCATATCGTTCTGCCATTGCATCTGCTAAGCAACGAGTACTACTCCACTGTCATCAGCAATGCAGTAGACTCCAAGAACCTATGGAAAGCAGTCAACACTTTATTGCATAGGTCACCCTCTCCGTCTCTTCCTTCACTTCCTGCTGAGTCACTTCCTAAACGGTTTGCTCTTCACTTCTCTGACAAAATCAACCAACTCCGGTCCTCCATCATTCCTCTCATCTCTAGCTCCTCACCTCACTATCCTCAACCAATCAAATCAACTGATGAGCAGCTCCATAGCTTCACCTCTGTCGACATTGAGGAGATCACGCAACAAATCTTGACTTCTCCTCCCAAACACTGTGATCTCGACCCTATCCATACTTCTCTGTTGAAGAAGTATATCCATGTTCTGGCACACTCAATTTCCACAATTGTTAATTTATCCTTGTCCTCTGGCACTATTCCACAGTAATTTAAAAATGCTACTGTCACTCCACTCCTAAAGAAACCCTCGCTGGACAAGGAATCACTCTCCAACTACAGGCCCATATCCAATTTACCATTCATTTCCAAACTCACAGAGAGACTAGTCTTTCAAAGACTCTCCACCTATCTTAAGTCCAACGACCTCTTCTACAATCACCAATCTGCTTACACCCAACATCGCTCTACTGAAACCTTTCTTCTTTCTGTCTGTAACACCATTACTAACGCCATGTGCACTCAACGTGTCACTGGACTTGTACTCTCGATCTGTCTGCTGCTTTCGACACCATCGATCACCAAATCCTCCTACAAAGTCTTTCCTCATGGTTTGATATCCACGGCAATGCACTTGCTTGGTTTACTTCATATCTCACCGCTCGTACTCTTAGCGTCAAAGTTTAAGAGTATTCCTCTCCGCCTTCCATCCTCAAGTACGGTGTGCCTCAGGGCTCTGTACTTGGTCCTATCCTCTTTAATTTATGCACTACTCCACTAAGCTCCTTGATCTCTTCACATTCATTAGACCATCAACTTTTCGCTGATGACACTCAGCTGTACACATGCTTCACCCCCCACTCCTATCCTGATGCTAAGGCTTGTCTACAGCAATCCTTTCAGCAGATATCTTCCTGGATGTCTGCCAATTTCTTGGCACTCAATCCATCCAAGACTGAGTTCGTGCTATTTGGAACACCTCATCAACTTTCAAAACTGAACGAGGTGTCCCTGTCTCTCTTTCGATGTTTCAGTCACACCAGTTTCTTCTGTGAAGAATCTTGGTGTTGTCCTTGACCACCACCTCTCATTCCACGAAAATATCACTAAAACATCACAGGCATGCTTCTTTCATATTCGCGATCTTTGTCGAATAAGACCATTTCTTTCTCTCGAGACTGCCACTATAATTGTCGCTGCTCTCGTGCAATCCAAACTGGATTACTGCAACTCCCTATTCTAAATCTTCCCAGTTGCGAGATTGATAGGTTGCAGTTCATTCAGAATTCCCTTGCACGTGCAGTCTTTCGTAGCTCCAAATATTCTCATGTTACTCCAATCCTCAAGTCCTTACACTGGCTCAAAGTTAGAGAACGCATTCTATACAAGACAGTTTCTCTAACTTATAAGTCTATTATCACTCCTGGTAGTAGTTACATGTCTCACTTACTAAAAGTGGGACAACCTACCTCCAGGCCCACCAGGTCCTCTAAGTTAGTTACTCTAGAGAGACCGAGCCTTCCTTCACGTAGCAAGCTGTCTAGGCGCTCCTTCCAGCATGCTGCCCCGCAGATCTGGAATTCTCTTCCTTCCACTCTGCGCACCCCCTCATCTATTCCTGATCAGCCTTTCCTACTCTACGAATAGTTTCATAGGCGATTAAAAAATTTTCTCTTCGACTTTTCATATCCACCAAACGTCCACGAACTGAGACCAACACGTAAACCTCCATTCCGTTAGTACCCTTCCTTGGACTGACCACCCGCTCGCATCGTTTATGGAACCCTCACTCTGCTCATCGACTTTGATTTGGTTTCACAGTGCTCAATGTTGTCATGGACAACAGTAGCACTCTAATCGTATTGTTGTTGTTGTTCTACTGCTATATAGGCCTAACATATATTAATTTAATGATTGCATAATGCAATTAATATATATTCTTAATATAGTATTATATATTTTATATACGATAACTGCTATTTATGTAAGAAACTATAGTTATTCATAAACTCTATTCATAAATCTAAACATAAAATATACCAAAAGATCTCAGCTATGACGTGTAGGCACTATGTTACTTTAAAGTTGTTACAGAAACTTAAGCGTTAAAAATCAAAAAAACAATTAAAAAAACCACAAAAAAAGAATTTGAAAAACTTGGTCGAAATTTTTTTTTCATCACTATTCAATACGACAGTTTCTATTGCGTTCTGCCGATTTGACAACTAATGTCAAATTGAGAGAGTCTGCGAAAAACTGTTGCTCTTAGAATAGAAATATGCTTGGGACCTCTTGTATATGTTATAGAGGATTGAAAAATGCTACATGTACTTAGGTACTTCTACATGTGAGGTTATTTGATATGGCATATTTTTAATATAAGCAGAGTATTAACTGTTTAATTCCTACCGTGCTTTTTACACACTGCTTTACTATGCGCTTAATTGCTCTCTCTCTCTCTCTCTCTCTCTCTCTCTTGTGTTTTCTGCCAAATGACAGACCAAGGTTTAAATTCCTACTCAAAGTCTGTTTTACTCCGCATAAGGTGCACACCGCTTATCAGTAAGTTATTCCCTTCCTTAGAAGCTATGCCTTATCCATATCCTATGTAACAACAACAATATCAACTAAAATGCATACAAAATGTAGCGTCTATGTTGAAAAATAAGGCTTTTGATGTGATTTCCCGTTGCCTTCTCAATTCCTGCTTAGTCGTCTCTTCCGACACTTGCAGTTAACGATTGTCTATTTTTCAGTGTCTCGGACGAGAATAAAGTGACATTAGGCTAACAAAACACACGCTAAATAGTTTTTTATAGACAGTTGATAAATGTATTAAGAAATAGGAAGAAGAGATGGATAGGACACATTCTAAGAGGGGAAGGTCTATTAAAAGAGGTCATAGAAGGTAGAACGGAAGGAAAAAAAAGAAAGAAGCAGAGGCAGGCCGAGATTAGGTATGTTAGATGATTTAAAGACCCACTCATATGTGGAAATGAAGAGGAAGGCGGAAGACAGAGAAGAGTGGAGGCGTTATATACCATGGACCTGCCAGTAGGCAGTGCACTAAGAGAGAGAGAGAGAGGCTAACAAAACACACGCTAAATAGTTGAATTTGAGACTTATCAGCAGAATCGTAAGCCTGGAGTTTAGGTTTCATTTATTTTGATTAATTTTTAATTTTGACATTCATTTTTAGTCTACGTTATATCTGGACTCAACAAGGGAAGTTTCTTCAGCTAGTCCTGATATTCCACTTATCCTGATTTACAAAGTATTGCAATTTGACATTTCTTACTGAATTGACTATTTACTATAGGCCTAATACACCAATAATTACAAAATAACTCATTTTATCTATTGTCAAAATAACAAATCTCAGAAAAGAAATCGAGCTTAGATCAGCTACACTTACTGACATGCAGAGAAAATGAGTTTATGCAGTCTAAAATAGCATGTTACGCTCTTTCTGTTCGGCTTCGATGTTACAGCGAAATTGCAGCAAGTTTTGAACTTTTTAAACATCAGTCGCTCGCCTCAAAACGAATTTAGAACATGAAGAAAGCTCAACTGCTTTAAATTAAAGGATGCATGGAAGTATTGGACCAGGGATGTTATATAAACACGATAAGCTTCTACCTTAATATCCGAAATCCATTCAAGTCATGTAATTCATTTCTGAAAGCATTCCTCGAGATTTAAGTGAAATAAAAGTTTACATAAACGACTAAAAATCCAAGTCATCAGTTTAGAAAGTTTTATAGTCGAATAATATGTTTCAAGAACGTGACGAAATCGGTAGCCATGTTATTTGTGGAATATTTAGTAAAAGAAACGAGAGATGTTTAAGGAATATCTGTACATTTCTTGCTTGAGGCATGACTGCTAGTGGTCATTCCAGCTAAATAAGATCTCCATGCTCAAGACCAGCAGTAACTGAATGTTCTGGAATGAAATGGCGTTAGATTGATTGCGTATGTTCAAACGCCGGTAACAGCCCTGTATCCTCTGTTACTCATAACCCTAGAGACGTTCGTCTAATTGTGGTATTTTTACTATTGTAAAACAAAGTAAAAAAATTAAGCACTCATTGCAGTGAAATGATCAACTAGGTTGATATCTACCACTTTTAATACCACATGTTTAAGCCGTTGGGCAATTTAGACCATTTTCTGTATAACCAGTCCTGTGAACGTCCGAGATTTTACTCTCAGATCAGCGCAGCTGGGATTCGAACACATGAGGGATTAATTTATATAAGGATCTGTCATTCAAAACTTCATGACGTTACCCCTACGCTATTAAAACATTGTTAAAATTCTTCTTCTAAAGTGTCAGAATAGTGCAGCATCGGTGTACACTTGATTTTAATTTTAATTCTAATGGTAGATTTTAAATTTAAAAAGACGTTCGGAAGTGGTAGTGCCTTTGGGCAGACAAGACTAACTGTTCATCATAGTTTCCTTATAGCAATAACGTCACATTATTAACTGCTTATGAGGATCGAATCTCGATTCATTTCTCTACCAATAAGATACATACTTTCTGATAAACTAAATATATAAAACGGGACTGATTTGTAAAATGAATAAATATTAATATATCCAATCATGAACTGTTTTTGCTGTATTAAAACAATTAATGCTGTGAAAATTGCATCATACAGTATAACAGAAATCATTTCTTCTTGATGAATTTAGACGAGATGAGTAAAATATACAGTCTACACATACTGTATGAATCTCTTATATATTCAGTGTTGTAGTGATCACTGACATTATTACTGAGTGGAAATGGGGAGGGGGGCAAAGATTTCGTATCTTGGACATTTTGCCATTATGCAGCTAAGTAATGAGAGAGAATAATATTCAAAGGCTTCTTACTTCATCTGAAGTATATGTCGGTTCTTGCTTTAGCTCAGTCGAAGCTGTAACATTAGGATCTGTTGAAAGTCTGCTGCGTGATGGACTATTCAAAAGACCCAGTAATTAATTATTATATGTTCAGTAAAACTATTTTAACCAAATCGATACTCAATACTCAAGTAGTACTCAATAAATCAATACTCAACCTCCCGCTATTACCAGGTGCTTTGTAAAGTAAAACACAAAATTTATTTAATTTGATCGATTTAAAGAAATTTACAGTCCTAAAAAGTAAAAAAGCTAATGTTAGCGTCAGTTTCTTCACTCGAAAACGATGTCAATGACGGGCGAGTCCGGGATTTAAACCCCGCACATCCTGAACCGCGGTCGAATATCTTACCGACGTCGTTACTGGCTCCGGTCCTGATGAAATAAGATCCGAGATTCTTTCATCGCCTTGAGAATATCGCTGTCAAATATTTGTCTAGCGGGGATTAGAGAAAAGGTTAGTTGAGTCAGCAATGATCACCGATGTTACAATTATCGGTGATATGTACGATAATTGTGAACGATGTACGAGATATGTACGGGGAGGGGATATATGACGTAACGGTTTGAGTGCTCGCCTCGGATACAAGTGGCCTGGATTCAAAGCGCAGGTCAATCAATAAATGATGGATATCCACTTGGGCCCACGGAAGGTTAATCTTGTATTGGAGCTTGCTGCCGATTGGCACTATCAATAGCAAAGATATGATTAACCATGGAAAGGATTAATAATAACCTGCCAGAAACCTGAAGAGCGGCCTCGAAGACCGGACACCGGCCATGACACCGCTATAGAAATTGTCGGAGGTTATTATTATTATTATTGACTATGATAGGAGGTTACGCTAGTACTCAGCGTTCTGTAGTTGAAAGACGTCAAAAGTGCCATAAAAGGTGCCATAAAAGGTGCCATAAAAGGTGCCATAAAATTGATTGCTCCAGTTTGTACACTCGAAAAGGTAATTAATCTAATTATTATTATACTAATGCTAATTATTCTCTGAAAGTGATATTGGTTGAATTGACAAGGTGTTAGCACTCTAGTCCTACTTGCGAACATCGCGGGTTCGGACATCAGTCAGGTCGTTTCTGCTAGAATTCCGGTAAATAGAAGACGTTTGATTTATTTAACTTTATTTTACTTAAATGATAAGTTTATAAAATGCTAAAGCATAAAGATAGCTACCTCAGCTTCGAAGTTGAAATATCTATCATATTAGTTAGTCTACATGTATAAATACTTATAGGATGATAATCGATTCACAAATTCCCTACAAGCGGAATTTTAAAGAAACTTCCTATCTAATAAATTATAAGATCAATGATCCCGTACCTCCTCAACTAATTTTTTCAAGATTCTCGGATCAACGGATTCCAACATTGTAATGGAGTCCTTGCTTACGCTCAACACGAAATGTTTGTAAACATTCCGCGAAGGTTAAGCGATTCTAACATTGCCGCAGGAATTTCATAACTCGTACTTGTGTTAATTAGTTGTCTTGTACAGAAATCGTCAAAGACACTGGACGAATCGGTTAGGAGTCTACACTTTGAATTAATAAATAATATTGTGAATTTGTGTGAAATACACATCACGAATTTAGATTTTAGAAGCTACTGTAGGGTTCATTCGTCGATTAATTTTATTTTGGTATGAATGTTAATCATTGCTAATTCTTACTACGTTAATTAACGCTAACGAATATTTAACATGAAGCCGTTAATTTTGTTCTCTTTGACCTTAAATGTCTCATTTGCTCATTTCTGTAGATCAGTTAAACTGCTCCTTAAACTGTATATAATATAATTAATTACTAACTTTTTCATGCAACATTAGTTTAAATATTCTATGAATTTAAAGCTACAATGTATATTAAAAAGTTAAAGTAGTCTAATTCTCTAGATGAAGCTTTTTAAACTTTTGCCTATAAACATTTCGTTTCAATCTCATGGGTTTAATAATAATAATAATAATAATAATAATAATAATAATAATAATAATTCGAGTGCAACAGTTATCAATGACAACATCCTGCACTATTGAGACAAAATCAAGCCGGCGAGTAAAAGAATGTCAAAAAACTGCAAATTCCAAAAATCATAAAATCAGTCCAAAGAAAAGGGAATTAAAGAAAAGGTGGTTTAGGCTCAGTTCGCTGCTCATGGACACTGGATGGAAAAGAGAGATGGAACAGATAGGTCTTCAACTGCCTATGGAACTGCTAATAGGAAAACAAAGACTGATGTGATTCAAATGAAGATTCCCGAAGTTTCGATGGAAGAGAATTCCAGACCTGCGGTTTGCTTACCAAACAAGCAATATAGGAATATACATGTATGTATCGGAGGAATGGAGTTAAAAATTGATCCGTAATAAGATGTGAAAGTTGGACTTATATTATACATGATATACATTATATATGCATGTATATATATATATATGTGTATATACATGTATATATATTATTTATATAGATATGAATGTATCTATATATATATAATATACATAATGTATACATATATATAAGTATATTATATATATATATATATTTATATATATATCCTTATGTACATGTACAGTCGCTAATTCGTTGTCAATAGTGTAGAAATTCAATTGTACATGTAGATGAGTCAATGTCCAATAGATCAACTGTTTACTCTGTGTGCAGTAAGAGGCTGCTAAGCAATAAGTGATGAAGGCAATGGAAAGCATATCAAGTTAAACCATGTTTTTTTAATTTAAAGGCCGAGTTACAAGATTTACAAATCCCTCTTGAGGTTATCAACAGCTTGATAGATGTAGGGCTCCTGAAACCAGACATTTAGTAATATTATGCTCATTATACCTGCCTTTTGTATAAAAAAAGAAAATATAATACGGAGAGAAATTAAACACTCTAAATAAGCTCTTAGTATCAATAATTATCATGGCGAAACATCAAGCAGGTCCCTGCAGTGTATATAATCTCCAGGGTCATTTCTGCATCAGAATCAGCACGCTGAGGCTCTACAAGAGGAGTGCTGTTAATTATAACTACTATAAATAGCGCTGATGCGGCTACAGGAGCTGCATCTGAACGTCCCCAATAGTTCTTGAATTTTAGGATTTGAAAAGTAGCCTGGGCTTGGGAAAGGGATTCGATAAATTAAAACGAAAGCTCAAATAAGCAATCGATATTAGAACTTATTTTTTTTTATTATTAATTTAGTATTTTTTAAATTTCTGAGGAGCAATTAGGCGACTTCCTCGAAGAAATCATTGAAGCTGACAGAATGAAACTAAATGCAAGATTGTTGATATCTTAGGAATGTTCGAATCGTGTCACGTCAAGCAGAATGTAGTACATATGTTTATTTAGAAATTCATCAAACACCGACAAATAATTGTGAAAACAGATAAATCAGCAGACAAAAGTGAGAATCAACATATGTAGCATCAAACAGAAACTAAAATTTGCTCATCATGGCCATCAGAGAGGGTACTGAAGTACCCTATCGAGCTGACCACCGCAGTAAACAAAGAAAGAAGGAGATCGAAGAGACACTCAAGTTTTGTCTAAAACATGACAACAGTAATATATTACGATTATGTCACTAGAATGGTAAATAGATTACCCAAAATAATATATGATACAATTGTCTAGTATATATCAGATTTTAATAGTAATTCAATAATTACCAAGATTCCATAAGGAAAAGTCTGTATGACACCTTAAAAGAATTCAAAGAGTTTAAGTTGCGAATTGCAATAGGTATAGCATTCCATATTGAGCATCCTTCAAATATATTAGATGAGAAGTTAGAACGATTCGCAGGTAAAGAAAGATAATTGCATACCGAAAGCCTAGTCTGATAGCCGCTATTGAAAAGATTAGATATAAACATATCTTTTATAACTTTAGACATGAATCCTTCGTGATATAAGCACTTATAAATCATATTGGCAGTCATAGACTTAAACAACAGATGTATCGGCAAGGTACTGTAGTTCTCATAAAGGAGCTTTATGTTATATCGTCTGTCTTGAACCTGGAGAATCCTTAAGGGCTCTATTATTCGCTACATGCAGAGGATGAAGTGCTTTTTCCGAATTATTTCTATAAATTATAAGGCCGTATGAAATTGTACTGAACACCAAAGAAAAATATAAATTTTTACGACATATTGCAGGCAGTAACTCTCTGCGTCTGTATAACATACTACAGATGCTGTTGATTTTAGAGGTTATACATTTGATATGTTCACAAAAAGTGAAATTATCATCAATATTTACACCAAGAAACTTAACCAGTTTAACTCTTGACAGAGCATTTCCATTAACAGTAACATCAAGGTTCTTAGCTAATATATAATCCTCATTACATTGGGATGGGTAGAAGAGCAGGTGGACTGATTTGGATCAGTTAATAGTTAGTTTATTAGCCTTACTCCATTCGCTAATTCGCATACATTCAATGTTAGCCTTTTTGTAGAGGTCTGTTAGATTATTGGCATTAACAAAGTATTTGAATCATCTGCAAATAATTTGAGACATCCTTCAATAGAGGCATTTTTAATATATTTAATATATAGTAAAATAAGATAGGACTCAAGATTGATCCTTGGGGTACACCAATTTTCATCGGTAAAACAGTAGATTTAACATTATCAACGACAACATATTGGGAACGGTCTGAAAGATATGATTTAAACCAAGTATGAGTAATACCGCGTACCCATAATGCCAAAGTTTATCGAGTAAAATACTGTGATCGACTGTATCGAATGCTTTTGTAAAATCAAAGAATAACCCCATAACCAAGTTCTTATTAGCCTTTTCCATACGTATCATATTGACACAACTATAGAGTGCATCGATTGTTGAATGACCCGGTCTAAATTCAAATTGATTTTTATGCAAAATTCCATTTTTATCTAGAAAACCAACTAGTTTCTTGTACATAATTTTTTCGAAAACCTTACTCAAATTGCTCAAAAGGGAAATTGGTCTGTAATTTTCTTTTTTATCAGTACTTCCATTTTTGTGTATTGGGATAACTTTTGCGATTTTAAAATTGACTGGGAAGTGACCTGTGCTAAATGAAAGATTTATAATGGGACTTAACGGCAAAGATATGATTTCAGAGGAAAGTTTCAAAATTTTGGAGCTTACATTGTCAGAACCAGTTGAAGTTGTATTATTCAATGAATTAATTACGTTGATAGTTTCGCTTTTGGAGATTGGAGTAAGAAATAAAGAAACACGATTATGGTTCTTTAAATATGTTGTGTAGCTTGGATTGGTATGAACTATTTTAGCGGCAAGGTCTTCGCCAATTTTACTAAAATAAGCATTAACAATTTCAGCTATTTCTTTTTTATCATTAGTACCGCCATTATCTGTGTAGAGACTTTTAATGGATGAATTCTTTGAGCTGTTTTAATTGGAGCAAATATTGTTTAACGTTTTCCATATGCTTTTTACTGAATTAATTTTGTTATCAAGTAAGTTTTTAAAGAAATTAACTCTGTGTATGTGCAACTTTTTATCAAGTATTTTACGGTACACTTTATAGACAAGTTTATCTTTATCGCTATTAGAAGTCTTATATTTAAAAAAAAAGATTGTTTTTGAATTTGATACATCTTCTTAGTTCATTAGTGATCCAAGGTTTATCTTTTAGTCTTTTTCGCGAGCATTTAACAAGAGGAAAGTTGTTCTCAGTGATACGTGACAAACTATCTATTAAAATTTTATAGATTTATCGACATCATCGCTCTCATAAATATTAGACCATTCTAGATTTTTCGGATCAGTGAGAAAACTTTCTACATTTTTTCGGCTATAAATTCTTATTGAAGGTCGCTCACAGTTCTTCACTTGCTGCTTTGTTTTATTTATTATTATTATTAAATTAGCAAAGTGGTCAGTAATATCAGTGGTTACTGTTAACGACTTAATATCGTAATAACTAATATCTTTACTGCTCAATGTACTGAACACATCATCAATTAGGCTTGACGTCTGTGCAACAGGTCGGAATAATACTGAACGGGGTAAAATACATGCTCACAAGGTAGTTTACATACTTAGAAATAATATTATCTGTGTCATAATTAATCAAATTCAAATTCATATCACCAATAATGAAACTCTTATTTAGAGGCCTGTGTTGTTGTAGAAAATCACAAAATAAATTGACAAATTCACGAGAAGGTAGGCTGGGATGCCTATAAAAACAGTAGAAACGAATTTTGGAAGTACCGACAGAAACATCAACAATGACATATTCAGCGAAATCATTGAAAGAATTAGAAATTGAAGAAGAGTCTATTAACGTAAACGAGTAGGATTTCAGCACTAAAACTGCTGCTCCACCCGCACGCTGACAATTTGGGATTGCATATACGATGTTATAATCAGGAACAATATTATTAAAGAAATCTATATTAGTACTCCCAATTTCAGATAAGATAATGACGTCAAATTTAGAATTATATATCGCAAAAGATCTAATAATTTATTATAATTAGCATTTAGGCTTCTAATATTCAGGTGAAATACTGTAAGATTATTGGGATGAATTTCCATCAACTTGTGGCTTTCTTCAGGGGTATAGTATCCGACACCTGAATTATTTATAAATTGATCATCTACAACATTATTAAATGAGCAGAATATTGACGACTCCTTCATTTTAAGATTTATCTTTAGCATTAGCATTAAATACCCATACTCGAACAACACTGCCATCTGGCCAAGTGTTAACATTAAACAAAATATCTTCATATTTAAGATCACAGGTGATCATGAAGGCTGCTGAATTAAATTCACCGCCGTCCCTCGTTTTGCTTGATAGCTTACGACAGCTGATCACCTCCGCACCAGAGTCACTAAGGAAGCTTGTTACCTCCTCAGTCGTTGTGTTTTTATCCAACCGGCCCAAGAATACTGAAATTTTCTTTGGTATAACTTTAAGATTTGAGGTTGATATGGAAGTTGTAGCCTTTTTTCCTGTAATTATTCTTCTTGGCTTAGTTTTAACCACTTGGAAAGACTCCTTAGTCGTCGTTGAGAGAGAGAGACCGATGGATTTGACGCTTGCTCCGCATAGCTAACTCTATCATCCCAGGAGCGTGAGGTGATGAGGAGCCTGAAGAGGTCATCGGATCGGTCAGTATGGAAGACATTGGAACTTGTGAGACTTTAGTTGAGATATTGTTCCGCGCATTGTCCAATTGATTAGTAATATTGTCGACATTCTTCTCCATATTTGCTAGCTTCTGCTTTAACTCCATGACAATTGAAGCAAGTCCTGGAGTATCCTTAACCATCGTGTATGACTGCGGAATTCGATTAAGATTAGCCGTGTAGAACACCGGCATCTCCAATTTGTTGGTTTCGAGAAGTTTCCATAGTTCAATTAAATCTGTGGCCTCCGATTTACGCTTTCCGTCGCCAGCTTTTCTGAAGATAAGTTTTGAAAGTGGAGGCTTAAAGCCTCCAGCTGGTTTACGATCAGTTGCCAATTCATATAACAGAGTTTTACCATCCATTAATTCCTCTGGCGAATAAAATTCAGCCAGCGTGTTAATCAGTAGATCCTTGTCACTGTCTTTATTGTTTTGAATATAGCATATTATCTCCGAATGAATGAGAGAAGATGCCATTGTTTACATTCATGTAGTATTGTCGAGATCAGTGTAGACGGTTACTCAAGCGTGACGGCTATACAACGCTTGTCGAGAATAAGATTATACGGAGAGAGTCGAACTTAGCCGATTGCAACCGATCCAGGTATATCCAAATGCAGGTGACGATAGAGATCAAAGGTCAGATACGAAAATGAAATATATACATATGTGTATATATCCACTTATTATAATGTTACATAAACTGCTGATGAATAGACGTTAGAATGGAAGAGAAGAGCCGTAGCTGTGGGCAATCTGAGGCTTAAATGATTAAAACTAAGCATGAAAATAAGTAAAAACTAATCCAAAGCGCTGTGAGATATAAGTGTAAACATCCATAGATACGTATCCTACGAATGTGTAAATTATCTTTTAGTTCAGATATATCATGTAAATTAACTTTGCGTTCGACCGGTAAATGTTTCTGTTAATCAGATGTGGAACGGGATACTACATCCGTATCGATAATTTGTTTATTGCAATTTGCTTTGAACTGCGTTTTAAATTATTCACTTGTTTCTGAGTAATTTTTTGCAGCATTTAAAACAACGTTTCCAAACACATTAAACTATTTTCTGTAACATTAAACTATTTTCTGCGGATTAGACAGTTCGTGAAATGAGTGAATATTTCGATGAAAACGCTAAGTTTCGCTTGAGGAATTTTGTTTGCTGTTTTGGCTGCACATGCAAGTAGTCCAAAGTTATTGAGGTGTGATCAGATTTCAGCCCATTACGTGCAATCGTTCAACTTCTACGACTAAATTAAAGGTTTACTAGAAGGCTAAAGAGGAAACTTCGGAAACTTGAATCTTATTCGCTACAAGTGCCAACTATTTCAGTGTTTCTGCATTAGGTTATTACTTTATAATCTAAAAATAAAAATAAAAGCATAAAAAGTAAATAAATATAGAAATATAATAAATTCAGATTAAGTATAATTTAATAATTAAATATAATTATAATATATAATTTTAATATAATTAATTATAATAATTATAATAATTATATTATTATAATTATAATTATAATTATAATAATAATAATAATTATTATTATTATATATAATTTAATTCAGATTAAATATAATTAAATATAATTTATTTCAGATTAGAAATAAATTATGAACACTTAAAGGACATTGTTCTTCACGGTACATTAGCTGTGAATGTACTTTTTATTTATTTTATATATTACATTTATCATAACATACAGATTTACATATTACAAGACATTTTACTGGAATAAGGAAACATTAACAATCCTAAGTGAGTGGACCGGCTATTAATGGCTACGGAAATATTTCCATTTCCGCGACTGTGTACAAATATTTAAAAACGTTAACAGTAATAAAATTTGCGTGGTAAAAATTAAAGTGATTTCTTTCTTCAACCTTCCAGTTGAGAAGACTCCTGTTCGAAGGAGAGCATAAATTAATCAACTGTTTCGACTTCTTTATTATACTCTGGTGAGTTTCTGGTTTTCCTTGCCGCAAGACAACACTGAAAATATTTTCATATTCTCAACTCGTTCATATTTTATTGCTCGAATTCTTCAGATAACTTCAAATCCGGTAGTCAATAGTAAATACAATGATTTAAAAACGAAATAGAGCTTTTGTTCTGGCTGTGGAAAATATGGCTTCCGAGATGGTTTTCAATTGCATTCTTCAGCTTCTGCTTAGTCGCCTTTTACGATTTTCTCACAATTGATACAGCCTGTAAATTATAAAAATAAATATATACAAATATTACTATATATACATGTATATATATATATATATGTGTGTGTGTGTGTGTGTGTGATATATTTAAATTACATCATATCATCGCGGTCAGTGTCAGAGTTGCGATTTTTAATTCTTACCTTGACTCGTTTTGTTTCTTTATTTTTGTTGAAAACAACTGTAGCATTGCTTGATAAATTGCAGGATAATTCGGGAAGTACATAAACCATTCTTACTATAATTGCAAGAAGAATTCAAAACATTTAAGATGCTAGACGTGTAAAATGAGCAACAGCTGATATTGTTGTTCTTCTTGAGTCTGGCCATTTGTTACATTAATATTATCTGTTTCTTTTTTAATTTAGGAATGTATTTTTCATTCAAACGGGATCAATAATTTTATAATTAAATCACAAGCTGAATGACCGTTGATACATATATAATTTAAGTAATTAAATATAAAACATATTAAGAGAGAATGCAATTTGTAGTGATGTGTTTAATATTATAATAAAATCATAATATGAGGAAGGGATTTGTCGTAACGATGAGAGTGTTCGCCTCGGATACAAGTGGCCTTGGTACAAAGCCCAGGTCGGTCAACGAATGATGGATATGCCCTTGGGCCCATGAAAGGTTAACCTTGTGTCTTAGATTGCAGGCGATTTGCGCTATCGATAGCAAAAAGATAAGGTTAACCATGCAAAGGATAAATAATAACTTAACAGGAACCTGTAAAGCGGTTTCGAGAACCGGACGCCGGCCATTACACCGCTATAAAAATTGTCGGTGGTTTATTATTATTATTAATAACTTTTTCCAAAAAAGTAACGATCCTATCCCGAATGGTAAGCCACTTTCATCCATGACAGTATCGACCACTGATAAGCCAAATCAAGCTGATGACACAAAGTACATAAGGTTCGCTAAACGGTGCAAAAGCAAAATCCGGAAAATGCGAAGTATGTGGTAACAAAGGATAGAAATAATTAGCATATTTTCAAAAGTCTTTTTTAAGATAAAGATTAAAGTTATCTAAATTTAAAATTTTGTGTTTGGATCAACTTCTTAAATATTGTAAAATTATTACCTTCTAGCGCCACTTCAACTAGAAATACGACACAGCATGACGAAACTGAAAGGTGCGTAAATTTAGACGCATGTGTGGTTCGGTTAATATATGTGAAGCAATCTGCACCTCTATAGTATATTATCATGCGCGAGAGTAGAACAACTGACGCCATCCATAAACCCAAGCATTCTACAAACATCAATCTTATATTACACGGTTATGGTTATACATGACTCATGTCAGAGTCTCGTATGATATTCACAATACACGGAAAATACCCAATAAGAATTGGAAGCATTTAAAGATTTGGCCTTAAACTACTTATCGCTTGTCTTGGATCCAGAATGCTAAGTTTATTAGCTCATTGACAATGAAACGTCATTTTATTGCCAGAGATGTGTGGATTCTGAGATGTGTGGAGATCATGTAGATTCAAATTCTCGGCGAGAAAATCGTCGACATTCATAGAAGTGGTGACTAATAATTATGCATGTACATGTTTAATTGTGCGTGTTTAAGTACGATACAACGTGCAAAATTGTGCATGTATGCGTACGATATACACTGATAATTATGCATGTAATTAATTAAATGAATTTAATTAATGCCCTTTCACTAAAAATACATCACAGTAATTTATTGCTTGGTGTAACTGAGTATCATTTAAGGCATCATACTAATACTACTTGTGATATCACATGGCATCGTTCCCTGTGGTATCGTATATATTGCTACTTGTGGTATCGTATGGTATCGTTACTTGTTATATCGTATAGTATTGCTACCTGTGGTGTCATACGACATTATAAATTACTCCAATGATCATTCTATGATCAACACCGCAGGAATCACAGCGTGGCATAGAGCAAATGGAAGGGCATTAGATAACTACTTACACACTAATCCTCCTATAAATTCAAGAACGAGTTTATTGCGCATTAAATAGCCATCGCTAAGGTTAAGAATTCACAGAAATGAATGTTTTAGACCGAATGAATTCGATAGCTCAGTTGAGTTTACAATAACAATTAAATTGAGAAGATTTATTTAATTTACTGCAGGTAAATTTAGGTGCAACAAAGTAGGCTCCTTGCAAAATATAAATTTTGTTCATATGGTTACACACATTGCACACCACATGTGTTGAAGAATTTTCTTTGCTTAGTTTATGTGTTTTGTAGTTTTCGTTATTTCCTCTCCATGTTTATTTGCAATCGTTGCCTTAGCGCATCTATCGACGAGGATTTAAGAATAACCTTCCAACACCCTTGGGGTTCTTTTTTCCTTCAAAACTGCCAACGCTCGGTCTTCCATGTTGGTCGCCCTTTTATGCACTAACCGGGCCCGACGTAGCTCTATAATATATATTTATATATATATATATATATATATATATATATTATACATGTATATATATATATACTGCATATACATGTGTGTATATATATATATATATATATATATATATATATACATATATATATATATACAGTATAAATAATTATAAGCTCTCAGGCTCATTTTTTGTAATATTTAATTAATACTTTATTTCCTAAAACTTTGCAAGAATGTAGCACACAAAACATTCAACTTACATTAGTAATTGACTATATTCGTTTCAGGATTTACAAGCAGACACACACATACAGCAGAAGTTAAAGAAAGAGATAGGAAAGATGCCAGCAGCCGGGGGAGGTCCTATACCGGATATACATCCAAATCAGGATGGATCCATCTCTATCCACTACATCGCCACAAAGAGTGGAGTGCACGAACTAAATCTCAGCTACAATGAGGCTCCAGTCGAAGGTAATAGGACTTTTTAAAATTAGATTTAAAACCTAGACATAAATTCAAAGTAGGGGGAGGGGTAGTTCTGAGATAATAACTGAATCTTTATCGGCTGGAGCCAATGGCGTTGTCGGTATGATATTCGACCGCGGATCAGTATGTGTGGGGTTCAAATATTGGGCTCGCTCTCACTGACATCGCTTTCGAGTGAGGAAACTGAAATTAACATTAGCTTTTGTAGCATTTTATTTCACCAGAATGACATAAACATAAACTGTCACCAAGACGAAAAGGAAAATACAGAAACTATCAAAATAGGTGCATTATAACAAATAAAGTGCTTTAACAAGCAAAATAGACTAGTTTCTTATATTTCTTACTAGTTTCTTTCTATTCTTAAGATTCTAATGTACATAATATCTACCCTTTTGGAATAGGGTAGCCTTGACTCTTCCAATGTCTTTACTTTCTATCGGATCCATTGGTGCTGCATAGTAAAATATCATCTAATCCTTTCGAATAAGTTGACTCAGTTTCTCCAGTAGACTTTGTGTTGTGTCTTTACTGATGCTCTCTATAAGGCGATCAGTAGCAAAACAGTAAAGTAGGATTTGGTTATACAGGACCTGCAGGATAGTGATCAGTGTTGTTGCGGACAACAGTAGCACTCTAATTGCTTTCTTATTGTTGCTGCTGTTGTTGTTGTTGACCCATTGAATAAAATACGAGACATGTTATAAATAGCGATCAAGTCCTCGGATTTGAACAGAGCACGATGAGGATTCGATCATGATTTGAAATAGAAAAGCCACAGGAAGAGATTCTCTTATTTTGTGCAGCCTAGTTGTCACTAAACGTCGTTGTAAATTGATGGTTTTATTTTCAATGCCGGATTTTTGCAATACGCTCCAATCAGTGAACATTGTAATATGTTCCAAAAATTCAAAAGGTTCTTTATTTTTGTTGTTTGTTTTTATTGGAAAAATGAAGAAACCAAGGAGTAAAACGGGCAAAATTAAAAGTTCTTTAAGGCAATCTTTTTGTAACTAATTTCCTTTGGCAATGTACAACGTCCATCACAACGTCAGAATATCTTGAGTTACAACTCAAACTTATCACTGAACCGTCCTTCTTATGTTTTAAATAACACTAACTAGATCTCAATTTTGTTTGTTAAAATTGACTTGAATTGCTAAACTATTCACATTGTTTTTGCTATGTATTGTTAGTTACAATACTTTCACTAATTTATTCACACTGCTTTACTATATTATTTTAGTTAAAATACTTTTACTAAATTATTCACACTGCTTTGCTACATGTATATCTTTGTTAGTTAAAATATTTCTATTTATTTATTCATACTGTTTTGCTATATTTTAATAGTTAAAATACTTCTTCTAATTTATTCACACTGTTTTGCTATTATTAAATAGTTAAAATACTTCAACTAATTTATTCACACTGTTTTGCTATAATTAAATAGTTAAAATGCTTCCACTAATTTATTCACACTGTTTTGCTATAATTAAATAGTTAAAATACTTCAACTAATTTATTCACACTGTTTTGCTATATTTTAATAGTTGAAATACTAATTTATTCACACTTTTTTGCTATATTTTTGTAAGTTAAAATACTTATACTAAATTATTCACACTAATAGTTAAACCTTTATTATTATTATTATTATTATTAAAATACTTTCACTCAAAGTATTAAAAAAAATAAAATACTTATTATTAAAATACATTAATAGTTAAAATACTTTCACTAATTTATTCATGCTGTTTTGCTATAATTTTGTTACTTAAAATACTTTCACTAATTCATTTGCATGTTCGCATCCTCAGCATTTTTCTTTTGCAGATTGGTCTGGGTGAATTGATCTGTAGTGATGTGTGATGTGGGGAGGTCCTTATATCGTCCTTGGATGAGGAAGCGGACGTTAAACCTTTATTATTATTATTATTATTATTAAAATACTTTCACTCAAAGTATTAAAAAAATAAAATACTTATTATTAAAATAAATTCACACTGTTTTGCTCTATTTTGTAGGAACTCCATTCAGAGTGAACGTGGACGCCTCTGGAGGAAACAACTACGTGTCTGCCTATGGTTCAGGTCTCGTGCAGGGACAGTGTGGTGAGAAGATGAACTTCTTCATCGCCAAGGGTGGCAACAACGGTAAGTCTTTCATCTAGACGTCATGAGTTCATTTTATTATGTTTAATTACTAGGTTTGATCTATGAACAATTTTTTTTGCAAGATATGTTCAGCATCATTTGCGTCAAGAGTATATGCGTCCATCATCAGATAAGATGTTTATCCGGCATCAGATGCGTCCATCATCAGATGTGTCCATGTAAAGTTGTGTCCATCTAAAGATGCGTCCATCTAAAGATGCGTCTATCTAACGATGTGTCCATCTAAAGATGTATCCATCTAAAGATGCGTCCATCTAAAGATGCGTCCATCTAAAGATGTGTCCATCTAAAGATGTGTCCATCTAAAGATGTGTCCATCTAAAGATGTGTCCATCTAAAGATGTGTCCATCTAAAGATGTATCCATCTAAAGATGGATCCATCTAAAGATGCGTCCTTCTAAAGATGCATTCATCTAAAGATGTGTCTATCTACAGATGTGTCCATCTAAAGATGCGTCCATCTTCAGATGTGTCCATCTTAAGATATGTCCATCTTAAGATGTGTCCATGTTAAGATGCGTCCATCTAAAGATGTGTCCATCTAAAGATGTGTCCTTTTAATGATGCGTCCATCTTCAGATGTGTCCATCTAAACATGTGTTAATCTAAAGATGTGTTCATCCAGTGTGTCCATATTCCACATATTAAATTAAGCTGCATCAAGCTTCAGATGTTTCCATCTCCAAATGCGTCCATCACTTACTTCTACGACTCCTATACGATTTCTTTTCATTTTTTGTAGAAACTTTTACCATAACGCTACAGTTCGAAATCAATATAACATATTGATTTCGATTTTTAAGAGCGTACAATAGGATAACACACATTCTGATGAATTGAGTAATATTCAGATCATCAGTATGTGTATTATCCTATATCTTCTCATCCTTATTTTCTATTTGTATTTGTCAGTGATTTGGTGTTGATGCTGAAATAAACACAAATCTCTCTCTCTCTCTCTCTACCTCTCTCTCTCTCTCTCTCTCCTCAGTAAAAATTTATGCTC
The DNA here is from genome assembly GCA_905160935.1 of Enchytraeus crypticus. Taxonomy (NCBI): domain Eukaryota; kingdom Metazoa; phylum Annelida; class Clitellata; order Enchytraeida; family Enchytraeidae; genus Enchytraeus; species Enchytraeus crypticus. Next base: position 152,291 of record CAJHZI010000189.1, read on the forward strand.
TTAGAAATTAAACAGTATCTCTTTAGAAGACAATTCTTATTTTTAAAGAATATATTAGTATGCTTTTCTTTATATATATTTATATATATATATATATATATATAATATTAGTATGCTTTCATCTTCTCTCTGTTATAAAATTAATCGAGTAGATTAATCTACATAATCAGTTGCCTTTGCTCTGAAACCATTAATAATCTGCATGCAGTGTTGTATCTTTATATTCTACGTTTGGCTGGAGCCAGTGGCGATGTCTGTAAGATATTTGACCGCGGATCAGTATGTGAGGGGTTCAAATTATGAGCTCGCCGTCACTGATATCTCTGTCGAATGAGGAAACTAACGTTAACATTGGTTTCTTTAACTTTGCTCTAACCTCCGACATAGCAGAGATCTACTCTGACATCTACTATTATTTTATGCTACAATGTTTTTGAAAACGTAAAATTGGATGTATGTATTTATTGCATGGCTAGAAAATATCTCGCTTATAACCCATCAGCCTAAAATCTTGTTGATGGATTTAATGGAGAAGTCTTTCCTTGTAACTAAGTCAATCTGTAGACGCCAATATTTCAAGGACTTCTTTGAAAAAGTCGTTTCTTGTACAGATTATGTTTATCCTTAACTACATTGCTCGTCGGCTTGGCTTTAGTTTCATAGTGCTCGATATTGTTCATCGACGGCAGTAGCACTCTAATTGTTGTTGCTGTTGTTCATTGTATCTAACAAAATAAGGTGGAAAAGTCTCGTTCTCATCAGATGGGATAAATAAATTAACAACAAGACTGTAATTTTATAAATAAGAGATTGTCTTATGATATGGCGTGGGACAGAGAGGATTAGGGAAAGAAGGCCTATTTGTACCCCGACCCTACTTAAACTAGGATTAAAGTGATGATGATTATGATGATGGTGATGATGATGATGATGATGATAATGATGATGATGATGATGATGTTGTTGTTGTTGTTATTTTATTCTCAACTCATAGTGCACTACTAGCAGCACTACATTAGTTATGAACTGTCTCAAAACATTTATCCATTCATTAACTTCATTTCCGTGCAACTGAAGAATTAAGTTAATCTACTTGATTAATTAAATTAATCTACTTGATTAATTCTTATAACATAGAGAAGTGACTTCATAAAAAGATACTGTTTATCTTCATTCCCTGCCATTGCTTTCACTGTAACTTCAACTCTCTTAATATACACACAATAGACAGACAAAACTTATATATCACTTTAGTCAAAATACTAAGTAGAAAATAATGAAACGCTGCGCGGTTTCTAAACGGCTGTTGATATTCAGAGAATGCAAACTTCTAAAGCTCACGGCTTGCTCGACATAAATCAAGGTTTTACGTAATGCCTCGAAAACAGCCTGAGCAGCTTCGTCTTCTTCCATCTTCGCTCTGGGCTGCTGCGCTCCTGCAAGTTGAGCCTAGTCGAGCTGTCTGAGATGATAGGCTTCCAGTAACATGTGACGACAGCCTAATGATTGCAAGTTGTGAACAAGCAATAGCATTATCTCCGTTTCTCTGAAATCCTCATTCCACTACTGAAAGATTTATAATTGATATTGCGCTCGATTTCGCAAAAACTTTATACAAAATTTCGTTAGAAGTTCCTATCTATAACATCGATGTGTTGTAAATAGGAGATAGATTTTTACTGTATAATGAGAGTTTTACAGATAAAAGTGAATTCAGCTAATCAACACAACACGATAGAGATTGTCATGTCAGTGTGTTCTGCCTTATTGTTTATAAGTTGATTTAAAATGAATCCACAAATAGAAAAAGCAAAGTGAAACCTCGTTTCAACGTATGCAGTGTGCATTTAGTCCATTTAGCACCAAACACAACCCGGCAGATTAGAAATGCTCCTAATATATTGGTGGATAGCACACCTAGGCGAGTCTCCTGCTTAATTTAAGTTTACTTTAAAGTTTTACTTCAATCTTCTTAAAGTCAGCTTATTGCACGATTTAGCTCCACTTTGTAATTCAACACTGCGGTGAATTGCATTCAGGTTGATCTTATATCATATTTAGCGCAAAACGCTAGTAAGACAACAGTAGCGTTGAGAAATCTTTAATTATTTAGTAGTTAAATGCCATGCACTATAGTTTGGAGTTTACAGCATATTAGGCCTTATGTTATATTCATTTTAATCAGCATCATCGCCATAATCTTCCCATGAATTCCTTATGAACTTGACTCGGAATTAGAAAAGTTGCTAGCAATTTCTGGAACCTAGGCGTTCACCAAACGAATGCCCAATCTGACGTTGCTTTTGATCTTAGTGCTTTAAATATATCTACAATTTAATATGAATTTAAATTAAGTTAAATTGACTAGAGCCCGGAAATAATTTTTTTACTATTAAATATATAATCTTATGAAAACTCTTTCAGATATTTATCTAAGTAAATGAAAATCCTTTCAGATAATTGTCTAAGTACATGAAAATACTTTCAGACAATTATATAAAAATCCCTTTCAGATATGGAGTAAACAAAAAAAGCTAAAGCTTTTAAAAAAGCTAAGCTTTTCTTGTTTTTTGGATATGGAGTTATTTATCCTTACAGCTAAGCTGGAAGTGAAGGTGGATGGACCTTCACCGGTGGAAGTTGTCCAGAAAGAGACGGAAGGTGGAGTCATTAATGTGGAATATCTTCCCATCGCTCCAGGAGAGTACAGCGTATCCGTGATGTGCAATGGAAAGCATATCCACGGCTCACCTTTCTCTGCTAAAGTTTCAGGTAAGTGCAGAAACGGGATTCGTAGGAACTTGTAGCCTAGTCCTTAAGTGATGGCTCTCTGAATCAAGTGACACAGTGAGATGTTTATTATAACCCCTCCCCCCCCTCTCTAATTTTCTGTTAAGTGGCAGATAAAAGGTACATATTTGTACTCAGAGTCTGCCTTCACGCTGCATAAAGAGCACTCCTTAGATCAACAAGTTAATTCCTTCACAAAAGGCTAAGTCTTATCCATACCTAATGATACTTGGAAAACAGTCTGCTGAGTCGGTTATCCATTGTCTGCCTCAGTTGTTTGTTTTGTTTTTAAGACAAGTGCAGTTCACAGTTGATCTCTTCTTAAACATCCCTCACACAACACGGAAATTAACCCCCAGGCAATTGAAATCAAGATTAGAGTCCTCAATCTTTAGCACAATTGAGGGCTATGAGAATCGGTATATTTGGATTACAATAAGCTCATTATAATTACTTTTAAACTATCATAAGACAAGTTCTTTAAGTTGGAAATTATAGAGATTGATTGTTTGTTATTAATTGATTATTGATTATTTACAGATCAATAGATATATTATTAAATTTATATATCTGATTAATTTATTGATTGGTGATGGAGTCCTATTGATTGATAGTTTGATTTTGTGATTTATTTAGTGACTTTTATAACTATAGAAGGTCTTAATAACGTAGGGATAACGTCACGAAGTTTTAATAACAGATCCTGAGGTGAATTGAACCCTCGTGGGTTCGAATCCTAGCCGCTCTGTTCTGAGAGTAAAATCTCGGACTTTCACAGGACTGGTTATACGGAAATGTGTAAATTGCCTAACGGTTTAAACATGTGGCAATAAAAGTCATAGATATCAACACATTTGATCATTTCACTAGATTGCGTGTTTACATTTTACGTTTCTTACGTTTAAACTGTTACGTTTATGTTTACGTTAAACTGTTAAACCGTTAAACCGTTACGCTTACGGTATTTATGTCATATGTTTTGCATCTTTACGTTTTACATTTCACTATATCGCGTGTTTTTACTACTGTGTTTGATAGGGGAGGGTGGAAAGAGATCTCAGATGTCAATAGCCTCTACGGGTGAGTATGTATTGGGCGGAAACGACGTGGCTCTGACTGGAATAGTTGCCTACTGCAAGCCACCTGGTGGCCAATTAGAACCACTTCAACTCAAGAAAATGCCCAATGGAAAACTTGGTGTGAACTACTTTTTTATTTTTTATACTTTTATTTCTTCTCTCTGTTTCTTTTATTTCTGTTTCCGTGTTTCCAGTAGTCAGATAGATAGAGCTCAATTGTGCTCTTTCTGACGGCTGTTTTATTTGTATTCTGTCTCGTTGTATGCGCTTTGTGTATATTTTGATTAAGTTAAAAATAAATGATCATGGTTCTCTTCTTCTTTTCTTTCTATTTTTACTTTTTTATATTTTATTTTATTGTTTTTTTACTACGCCTTTTCTTTGTTCCTTTGTGTGACTTTAGTTTTATTTTTTTAAATAATACATGTATCTGAAGGTAAGGGACTTATATTTCATTATTGATGTACTTCATACGAGCAAAGATCATAGAGCCATTGGACTGTCATAGCAGACAGCTGTTACTCGGTCGTAAAGAGCAGACAGCTGTTGTTCTGTCGTAAATGGCAGACAGCTGTTGTTCTGTCGTAAATGGCAGACAGCTGTTGTTCTGTCGTAAATGGCAGACAGCTGTTGTTCTGTCGTAAATGGCAGACAGCTGTTGTTCTGTCGTAAATAGCAGACAGCTGTTGCTTTCATAAGGAGCTATCAGCAGCTGTTCTGTATTTCTAAAGCAAATACGTGTATTTCTTTCAGGATTTCATAGAATCAATTACAATCCCAGGAAAACAATGTAAGTCAATATTTGGACGGCAGTCCTTAAGAGCCTAATTGTTTGGAATATAGCAGCGTCCAATTTCAAGAAGGAAAGAAGAAATAAATTTCAAGGCTTTGAGAATTGAAGGAATAGGGTGAGAAGAAGTAAGGTCATCTATGAATTAGTGTTATTCGTGTTTCTCGTATCGAATGATTGATTTTGTTGAAATTATTTACAAATGATCAATATTATAACTTATGATTTCAAAAATAGACAAGGACTTTAAGGTATTGCTGAGACCTTTGCTGTAAATGGAATGGAAATGTATAATTTAGAGATCTCATATTGCAGCTTCACAGTGTAACTAATTGGGTCTGCGTACAACTTTGTACATAATTTATGGAGTTAACAATGAATATTTACTAAAGGCTGTATTTATATCAAAATCGAGTGTTTGGTTAATATATTAATAAAACTGAATATTTAATAACCAAGTAATGCTGTAAATAATGGTGTCTAAATGTTCCACATAATACTTATTAATTGAGACAGAACCTCTGGCTTAATACTAAATACTACATACTTTAAAATGTTGATTCCTGTTTATACGCATATTCTGAATTATGACGCGCGGTTTTCCTATACATTATTATAAAATAATTTATAATTTTAATAAAATAATTTATAATTTTGCTGAATATTGTTTTCCAGCCATCGCTTCATTTCAGCCGAAAAAGAAAGGAACATACGTGGTGGAGGTGTCCCAGGACAACGCCAAGTTTCCAGGAAGTCCCTTCCAGATCCACGTTGGCGATACTGAGATTTGTAATGCCACGAAGGTTAAGATCAGCGGGGCCGTCAAAGATGCCACTGCCAACGTGTGGAATGATATAAAAATAAATGTGGCGGAGGCGGGTAATTACATAAAGCGTTATGTGTTTCGTTTAAAATTTAAACAAGCATTAAAGTGAAATGATCAAATATGTTGATATTTATCACTTTTAATACCACGTGTTTAAACCGTTAGGCAATTTAGACCATTTTCCGTATAACCGGTCCAGTGAATGTCTGGAATGTCTGAGATTTTACTCTCAGATCAGAGCGGCTAGAATTCGAACCCACGAGGGTTCAATTCACCTCAGGACCTGTCATTTAAAACTTCATGACGTTACCCCTACGCCATTAAGACATTCTAACTTGATATTGATTATAATTCCACTTTATGAGAGATCCAATAGAGTTAATAGACAATCAACTATGTCTCTGAATTCATATAAATAATGTTACCTAGTATCATATGAATATGTTAATTAATGCATATGAATAATGGTAATTAGTGTCATATGAACATGTTAATTATTTATATGAATAATGCTAATTAGTATCTTATGAATATGTTAATTAATTCATATGAAATATGTTAGTATCATATGAATATGTTAAAATGTTAATTAATTTTAATAATTCATAGGAATAATGTTGGTTAGTATCAAATGAATATGTTAATTTATATGATTAATGTTAGTTAGAATTAACATTAACATGAAGATGTAACTAATTACTTCCTATCTTGACAAATTGGCACCAATTACACTATGCAGCAAAATAATTAGAAAATCTGGTTTAAAATAGACTCTTCTTCCTCTCCTCTTGTAGAGTATACATATTTTATTTGAAGATGTAATCATGTAATCCCTCTTACGTTTCAATGTGCACAACAGATTAATACAATACTGATACAAAAAATCAGGGTATTATGAGTTAAACTTGTATCAATATAGAACACCACAATTTCCTTGTGCACTGAAACATTTAATCACTAAACTTTGATTTTATTTACTACTCTCTTCATCTATGAATTGATCTATTTTATTAATTAATTAATTTTTTATTTAGCTATTTTATTTTATTTTATTAAAAAATATGGATGGTCGTGTTTCTATTATTCACTCCCAGATAATCAAGAGTCTACAGTTTCGAATATCAGCCACAATATTTGATATCTTACAATACTCCTTGGGGTACTAAACAAGGCGTCCAACTTACATTTATATATTTAACTTCATTTGAGCATATTGTAAAATGTGTATAGGTTACGGATCGATGGTCATCTCTATCGAAGGCAGTCACCGATGTGACATGGAGTACAAGACAACCGAGCGCTATGAGCATGTTCTGAGGTACAGACCCCCAGAGCCCGGGATATACCTCATCAACTTCCGCTATGGAGACGACCACATCACCGGTATTCCTTAGTAGTTATGTCTGTCTGACAGTCAGGCAGTCTGGTTGTCAGTCTGTCTGTCTGTCAGGTTGTCTGTATATCTGTCCGCCTGTCCATCAGGCAGTCACGTTGCCAGTCTGTCTGTCTGACAGTCTGTCAGGCAGTCAGTCAGTCCGTCAGTCAGTCAGTCAGTCAGTCAGTCAGTCAGTCAGTCAGTCAGTCAGTCAGTCAGTCAGTCTGTCTGTCTGTCTGTCTGTCTGTCTGTCTGTAACATAATCTTCATTTAATAGTGTACCGCATTAGAGTAACATGGAATCTCAATAAGAGAATTATATTTCACTGTTTGTAGGACAATCTGTCTGTCTGTCTGTCTGTTTATCTTACTGTATGTCTCGCTGTCTGCCTGTTTTTCTGTGTCGGTTTTCGAACTGTTTTTAATAAAATTGCTTTGGGCACGATTAGGGCCTTTATTAATGAAATTCAGGATGTGTAGTTGTAGTATGGCTATTGTTAGAGTCATATCTGTCAATTCTATATATCAAAGAGCCAATATAACTATATATACCTGCTGACCAGTGGCGTATGTCCCCCCTAAATCCATTACGCAAATCTCCCCCTCCTCTCAGTTTCTAAAACTTAGATATAGATTCAAGATACAGGATGTATCGGTGACATCAATATCAAATGTCAGATTAATTACGTTTTAGAATTGAAATGCCATATTACGACAAAGCTTGAATTTGCCACATTCTATTTTGCTTTTCTTTCCACAGGAAGCCCGTTCATGGTGAGTGTTGGAGGGAAGCCCTCAGGTAGGGTGCGCCAGACAGCTAGCAGACAGATCCAGGCCGCAGAGACAGTCAGCGCCGGGCAGGAGTGTTCCCTTGAGCTCAAAATACCCGGTAAATCTGGCCACCTAAATAATAATAATAATAACAACAATTAGAGTGCTACAATCATCAAAGACAACATCGAGCACTACTGAGACAAATTGAAGCCGGCGAGCAAAAAGACGGTCAAAAACTGTGCAAATTCCAAAATCCAGAAGATCAGTCCAAAGTAAATGTTGGCCTTTATATGTGATTCAAATCCTTAAACCAAGACCTTTTTGTGAATCTTCAGATGTGGGTATCGATGGATAGAAGTTGTGTAATTAGAGTCGCGTTAAATTGAGTAGTATGTTTATAAATACATAAGCATTGAATAAAATTATATAGTTTGTTGTTATTGAGGAGCAAAAGCAATCATCTGGCAATAATTAACCGCTATACCTTCTTCACTTTTACTTTGAGGATCTGAGCCCATCAGCATACATCAGGGCCCATCAGCACACACCAGGGCCCATCAGGATACATCTGGGGCTCATCAGCATACATCAGGGCCTCATCAGTATACATCAGGGCCTCATCAGCATACATCAGGGCCTCATCAGCATACATCAGGGCTCGTCAGCATACGTCAGGGCCAGCTTTAGCTTTATCTTGCGATATTGAATAGTGTAGAGCCAAAACAAAAATACTTAAAAATAGTTAAATCAATGTAAACTGCTTGAAAGAGGAAGTTTAATTACGTTTTATCTCTATAATGAACAGGTGCAAGTCCTCTAGATATGGAAGCTACTCTGACCTCACCCAGCGGTAGAACAGAATTGTGCGAGATAAGGGATTCTCCTGGAAATCTCTTCTGCATCAAATTCAATCCAGCTGAAAACGGAGTGAATGTGCTGAGTATCAAGCAGAAAGGAATCCATATCTCCGGTATCAAGCATTGTATTGATGCTTATCTCCATATCTCCGGTATCAAGCATTGTATTGATGCTTATCTCCATATCTCCGGTATCAAACATTGTAAAGATAATGATCTCCTGTTCTCTGGTATATCATTGTATTGATACTTATCTCCATATCTCCAGTATCAAACATTGTACTGAAACCTATCTCCATATCTCCGGTATCAAGCATTGTACTGAAACCTATCTCCATATCTCCGGTATCAAGCATTGTACTGAAACCTATCTCCATATCTCCGGTATCAAACTTTATTCTTGACATCTCTGGTGTTAAACAACATTTTTAATGATATATCTATCTAAAATGTTACTCTTGTAACTCAAATGAGGTCAAGTGCCCTTGAATAGTCGTGAAATTATGTCCTTAAAATTTGAGCTTAATGTACTGACACTGTGGCGTTTATGCAGTGTTGATTAGTGATCATAGCATAATAAAGATATGATCACTAATCAACTAAAGCAAACTTTGCCTAGGATCATAACATAATAAATAAAGCACTAAAGATATGGGTTCGAATCAGGGTTAAGCCAATCAGATGTGGAAATCATTCGATGTTGTATAATACCATTTGAGCGGTTATACAATTTAGTCCTCTATGGATTTCAATAAACAAGAATAAAAATAGATTTTGAAAAACTAGTTTATTTTTAATATTCCAATATAGCAGCAAGAAAATCTATACATATGTTAATAAATATAGATTATTCTATTTTTATTTATTCTACTCGTCACTGACATCGCTTTCGAGTGATGAAACTGACGTTAATCTTAGCTTTACCAGCTTTTATATGTTAAATAATTAACAAATAAAATAGATGGAATGCACATATTTCATTGAAATGTCACACTTGCTCTCGTTGACCCTCCACAGGAAGTCCTCTCCAGTATACGGTGGGAAAGACTCCTGCTGGTGGAATACACAAGGTGGAGTTTGGTGGAGCAGGCGCAGAACGTGGTGCATACGGAGTGAAGAGTAAGAGTGCACTTAGTCACATTAAATGATTACGTTAAATTATTACATTAGATGATTACAGTAAATGATTACATTAAACGATTACGTTAAATGATGACATTAAAAATTACAGTAAATGATTACTTTAAATGATTACAGTAAATGAGTACGGTAAATTATTGCAGTAAATGAGTACAGTAAATTATTACATTAAAGGATTACAATAAATGATAAATAAAGTATAAATATTGAAGTATAAAAGATTACCATAAGTTAACCACTTGAAAGTAAAGAAAGCTATGTTTAATTTTATATGCTGAGAGAGTGGAAACCAATGTAGTTTTGGGCATTAATGGGTTAAAATGGGTTTCTTAAGAAGAGCTGTGTTGCATTTGCGACACTTGGATTTTCCACTAGCAAAGCGCTAATGAGAGACGAACAAGCTGGTAAGATATATAATTTAGCAAATAATTTTTATTGACTGGAATGAGCGAAATCAATTTAACACATTCTTATTTCAATCCAGCAATTCATGACTACAAATAATAACAATAATAATAACAACAATTAGAGTGCTACAATCATCAATGACAACATCGAGCACTATTGAGACAAAATCAAGCCGGCGAACAAAAAGAAGTTCCAAAAAATAATTATGATATTATGACTTTCCAGATGAGTTTAATATCTACACGCACGAGGCTGGACCTGGAATGCTGACAGTGGTGGTGGAAGGTCCTTCCAAAGCGAAGATAGAGCTTGAGGATAGGGGAGGCTTCGTGACGGTTGGATACTCTGTGGAAAAGGAAGGTGAGCAGAATTTGTGTTCATTTGTGGTTTCGTTTTACCAGCCACGATTAGAGACGAAAAGTTCACATTGATTTAACTATATCAATACATTTTGATTCAATTTGGTACTTTAGCTTAATGTCCGCCTCTGAATCCTATGAAGTACAATTTTAATCTCAAGTTTTAACGCGATGCCTTCAGTGCTGGAATTGCAAATGTAAACGTTCACCATTTGTCACAGGAAGTTATAACAATCTGGACTCTTACTGCATTTTGCTTATTACGTTTCGTAGTCTGCTTTCTTTAGTGCAGATAAGTAGCAGTAGTTTATTTATAATAGAATTTTTCTTTTCCTTTTCTCAGTCCCTGTTGTACAGTACCTTATTTTGATACCAGTTTCTTATTTTAAAACTTCTGCTGATCCGCTGTTTTATTGCTTCATGCAAGCTTGATATGTCTTATACTCAAGGTTACACAAGGTGACGTCCCTGACATCATCCATGTATGAGGAAACTGATGTTAAACCTATTATTACACTGACTTCGATTCTCAAATATACAAGTACATGTACAGTATATTTACCCATTATCGTACATTTTCAATAGTAGCAATGATTACCTATCATTATTCTTAGCTTTACTAAAAAAAATATTTTAAAAACCGTAAAAAGCTTCACATTCATGAAACTTTCTGTTAGGTGAATACACCATCGGGGTAAAATACGATGATGAACATGTTCCAAGATCTCCGGTAAAGATTCAGGTGGATCCGGAATGTCAGGACGCTAAGAAAGTCAGCATCCATGGCCTGAGGGACAGAGGTCTGGAGGTAAGAGGACAGAGGATTACTGTTTTTTTTTAAACTAAACGGTTACATTCAAGTTTAACGTCAGTTTCCTGTCTAGAAAGCGTGTCAGTGACGGGGAGTGATGTGGATTTTAATCCAAAATTTGAGATCATCAGTCGGAAATCATTTCGACACAGATTGGCTCCGCCTTAGGAATTTTCACTTAAATTGCATAATGCGTGTGCTAAATGAATGAAAATGATTTTTACCAATTGATTCGATTTTAGATATCATAATACAACAGCTTGCATTTGACAAATTGTGAAGCTGCTGCTCATGCTCGTGCTCATGTATGATCATTCTCATTTATTTACTGTTTAGTAATTCAACAATATCGACGATCAAAAAGCGAAATTTTCAAGGAATGGTCCAAAATCGACAAAATCGATTCAAATATTCTAACACGCACATATTATGCACAAACATAATACAATATGCTTAATGTGCTACTAATTTTCTACTACTACTGGCTGGAGCCAGTGGCGACGTCGGTAAGTTACTCGACCGCGGATCAGTATGAGCGAGGTTCAAATCCTGGGCTCGCCAGTCACTGACATCGCTTTCGAGTGAGGAAACTGACGTTAACCTTAGCTTTTTTACTAGGTGGACAAGCCGGCGACGTTCCTGGTGAACCTGAATGGAGTGGGGGGAACCCTGAAGGGATTTGTTGATACGCCATCTGGTGGCAGAGATGATCTCTTCATTCAGGAGGTTGATCATGAGGAAAATTCTGTTCGCTTCCTGCCGAAAGAAAACGGTGTCTACTATGTCCACGTTAAATTCAACGACGCTCATATCCCTGGCAGTCCCTTTCCGATGTTGATAGGAAAGCTGGGAGCAGATCCCGCCATGGTTATTCCATCGGGAGCCGGTCTGGAAAAAGGAGAGACAGGTAAATACGAGAAATAGAGAAAATAGGCGATATAGGTGAACTAAGAGTAACAGGTTTACAATTATGTTCTTGTTGTGTGCAAGCTTTTGAGCTCCGTCGTGAGCGAGATGAAAGCTAATAGTGTGAGACTGTGAGTAGGAATGTGACCCTTGAGCCGCCAAATATCAGTTCACTGTTGCGTATTAGTCAAATATACAGTGATTGTTATTTGCTATTAAGGAAAATCTTTGCGCTCTGTTGAGTTAGGAAACTAGCTGTTCATAATTGTTGACTTGTTACTTATAACATAATATAACGGCACACTGTGTCAGGAAGCACAGATACTTGTTTAAGGCCCATTTCCCACTTCCTCTCCATGGTTATTAGTAATCGTTGCCTTTCGATGGCGCATCAATTGCAGACAGCGCGGATTTAAGAATAACCTTCCATCACCCTGGGATTTTTTCCCTCCTAAGCTTTTACCAACACTCGGTCTTCCAAGTTGGTCACCCACAAAGTACTAACCGAGGTCGATGCAGCTTGACTTCGATAATTGACGCGCAACTAAACCAAGTTCGCTAATCCCGCCGTCAAAGGGATAAATCATTTTTGTAACCGGTTCAAAAGTGTGGAATTAACTTTCACTTAATGTAGAATATTCCTATGTACTTGACGGCTTCAAAATAATGTTGAATGCAACTTTTTTACATGAAGCTTTCTCGAAAATTCTGTGTTCCTATCAAATTTAATTATCTCTGATATTTGGTTGGTCATTTAAACTATAGTATTTTATCATATATTTTGCTATAATATCTTTGGTATATGCATATATTATTTCATACTGTTCGATTTATATATTTAATTTTGATGAGATTCTATTCAGCATTTAACATAATTTTAGATTTCTGTTTGATTTCATAAGAATACATTTAGAGAGTTTATATTGAACACCGTTATCTTCTTTTTGACACGACATGAAATAGCTGAAACTTTACAGTCAAATGATTTCAACTTCCTGATCTATACTTAGTGAACTTAGGTAACTAAATCATCTAGCAGCTAGAAAGCACGCTTAAGTATATTCCCACTCAGACCTCCTCTGAGTTCCTCTGGCCTCGGCTACTAAAACTTAATGCAGCCTAATTAGGGTGACGGTGTGCCAGGGTAGGCTGTGGGTAAGGTTAGGGTTAACCTAACCACATCCCAATCCCTACTACAATCCCTAAGTAAGCATTTATATGGTGGTTATGAATCTACTTAGTGGCCATGAATATAATTAGTGTGCTCTGTGCTTTTTAGCTGCTAGTTATTGTTATCTCATATTCAATGTCTGCTTTCCTTCGTTTAAATTGCAAGTTATCAATATTCATTTATTATATATTTTAATTTATCGATAAAGTTATTGGACCTTTTAGCCTAATTTATCATATGGTATTTTATTATGTGGTATTTTATTGTATGGTATTTTATTGTATGGTATTTTATTATACGGTATTTTATTATATGGTATTTTATTGTATGATATTTTATTGTATGGTACTTCATTGCAGGTAAACCTTGTAAGTTCACCATCACGACGGCCAATGCAGGAAGCGGAACCCTGGCTGTCAATGCAGAGGGACCCTCGAAGATTGCTATAGTTTGCACTGAGCTGGAAGACGGATATGAGTTCAGCTACACGCCCACAGCTCCAGGAGACTATATGTTCACCATCAAGTACTGTAACGTCAATCTCGCTGGAAGTCCCTACAAAGCTGTCATATCCGGTACGTTTATGACACTAACTGACCTACAAAGCTGTCATATCCGGTTTGTTTATGACACTAACTGATACATGTCTTACCACGAAATACAAGTGAAAAACTGGAATACCAATATAACAAGTAATTATATGATTAATTAGAAAGGTTTATACGATATCTGACCACAGTTGTCTTGAGACTGATTAAGAATAAGTTATATTAAGAATAGTTACTTAAATGGCTGGAGCCAGTGGTAATGTCGGTAAGATATTCGACCGCGGATCAGTTTGTGCGGGGTTCAAATCCTGGGCTCGCCCGTCACTGACATCGCTTTGGAATGAGGAAACTGACGTTAACATTAACTTTGAACTTTATTTTTAAATCTATATATATAAAACAAAGTCGTGTTCGTATTGGCATTTATAACTCAAGAACGGCTGGACAGATTTTAATGATCTTGGACATTTTGGATTCGTCTCCAGCAGCCCCTGCATAATATTCAATAAAATATTTAAAAAATAATATGCTAATGACAAAAAAAACAATTTATTAAAACATGTCAAAATTATAACATGCTCCCATCTGTCGAGTGACTTGCATCTATAGAGATTGCTATTTTGTGTAACGATATGTTGACATCATCTATTCAACACCTTTCAAACGGAAGCAGTCATAGCTCAGTGGTATATGTGCTAGACTTTAGATCATGTGGTCCGGTGTTCGATTCAGGCTCGGGTCACTTTTATTTGTTAAAATTTGATTAAATTTCCTAAGTTTCTCAAGATAAAAAATTGTGCATTTTTTCAATCTTGATATATCAAACAAAATAGAGAAATAGATAGAGATAGAGATAAATAGAGAGAGAGAGAGAGAGAGAGAGAGATAGCTAGATAGAGAGAGAGAGAGAGAAAGAGAGAGAGAGAGAGAGAGAGAGAGAGAGAGAGAGAGAGAGATAGAGAGACAGACAGACAGACAGACAGACAGACAGACAGACAGACAGACAGACAGACAGACAGACAGACAGACAGACAGATATTGTTGTTAGGCGGTACGAAGTCCGCCGGGTCAGCTAGTTTAATAATAATATATAAAATTACTGTTCTGAAATCGGTTCCATATATTAAAAATTAAATCCATTGATCTATTGTTTGTTCAGGCCTACATAAGTTCATTTCAATGTATTCTTATAAAATAAATTCCTGTTCAATTCAAAGAAAAATACTCATTAGATCCAATAAAAATTATATTTCATCTCTCAAGCTTAGAGCTCGTACTTCGTTTGCTAGAATCTTAAGTTTTAAAGTTTCTAAATTGTTAATTATATAAAATATACAAATATAAATATTAGATATATTAGAAGTGGAAAAATTCTATTAGGATGAATATCTGAATATGGTCTCATGTAAACATGGTAAACAGGATAGTTAAGGTAAACAGGATAGTTAGGATAAACAGGATAGTTAGGGTAAACAGGATAGTTAGGGTAAACAGGATAGTTAGGGTAAACAGGATAGTTAGGGTAAACAGGATAGTTAGGGTAAACAGGATAGTTTTCTCAGGTAATAACGCCCCTGCCCAGTAAATGTTGTCAAAGCTGAGGAAGACATAGGGGGCCCACCTCGTCGTAAGCAGAATCCTCCAAGAATTGGAGTATAATAACAAGAATGAGTAGCATATTGCTAGAGAATTTAAATTTCCACTCTGAAGTAGACACGAAGCGAAAAACGGAGGACAGAGAAGAGTGGAAGCGTTACTTACCATGGACCTTCCAGTAGGGAGTGCACTGAGAGAGAGAAGTCTCAAACACTGAACATATGAATGAAATGGTTTAAAAATTGTTAAAGCTAAGGATAACGTCAGTTTCCTCACTCTAAAGCAATGTCAGTGACGGTCGAGCCCAGGATTTGAATCCCGCACATACTGATCCGCGGTCGAGTATCATACCGACGTCACCACTGTTTATTGTCCATTTACGATGCCCAGGTATGGGGAAGAAGTCAGCTCAGAAGGAACTCTCTGGTCTGTACGTGGAGACGACTGAGAAGAAGCCTGGACTCCTGAGGTCCAAGTCCTTTGTGGGGGACGCCAGTAAGGTGATGCTTCAAGGCCCTGGACTCAAGAAGGGATTCGTTGGAAGGGCGGCAAACTTCAATGTTGATATCAAAGATGCTGGTGCGTACATGTAAAATTATTAAAATTATTGACTGGTTATACGGACAATGGTCAAATTTGCCTAACGGTTTAAACATGTGGTGTTAAAAGTGATAGATATCAACATAGTTGATCATTTCACTATAATGTTTACTTTACTTTATTATTAATAATTTTATATACGAAATATTGCATTATTTGTTTATTTTATATTACTTAAGATGGCAAGAGGGGACCCACCTCAACCATGAAATATTTTCCCCAGGATTAAATGGTATTTAATCCACCTAACTGAGGAAGGAAACGGGAAACCACCTCAGAAGCCACATTTTTCCCAAGCTATAGGCTATATTGGGCCACATTCATTTCTTTGTGAAGGGATTAACTTGTTGATCGAAGGAGTGCTCTTATGGAGCGAGAAAGCAGACTTTGAGTATGAATATGTACCTTGAATCTGCCACTTGGCAGTGCACTGAAGGGAGAGAGAGATATATTACGTAAAATTAATATTAATATTTAATTTAATACTATGTTAAATATTATATTATTTGATACTATGTAAAACGAATAATTCAATATTCTATTAAATATTCTAATATTTGCAATTAAATAATACTTAAAATTAATATAAAAATGTAATGTTACATGTACATGTACATTCAACATTATATTATTTGTTACTTTATTAATAATTAACTACTATATTACTTGCTATTATATAATATTAATAATTTAAAACGGACGACAATAATATACTGCCTTTAACGTGTCCGTTTATTGGTCGAACACAGAGGTTCTAGGTAGGAAGTGGATTCTCAAGAAATGCTATCCTTCTTCTGCCTAAGATCGCCAAATCCACACGACTGTTTCAAGCTCCCCCCCCTCCCCTCCTGAAAAGAAAACCATTGTTACATTGCAGAAATTATATACTTAACGAAATTAATAAACATGATTTCTTAGAAAATTAACAATCTATGAAATCCAGTAGAATATTTGATGATTAGCCAAATCTTGTTTAATGAATCACTGTAAAATGTTAGCCAAACTTGCAAACTTTGAAAGATATTGTTCGGTTTAATTAAACTAATATTACATAAATTACGTAGTGTTGTATAGCCTACATTCTCAGTTGACCTCTGCAAATTAAAGGCGTATAATGGTTTTCTCGTTGAAAAATTATAAATTAGAAAAATTATAGGCGAAAACTTTCTCTTGAAATTTTCTTATTAATTTACTCTGTGCTAGCGTTAATCTGTTTCTTCAGTTTTCGTGTCTAAATTCTCACAAACCTCGAATAATGTAAACATTTTAGATATAAATTACATTTTTACCCATAACGACAGGGGTCAGTATCACAGTCTGTTAAGTTTTCAACGTCGGATTAATCGTTTGTAGCGATCAAATGTTAGGCTAGCCCTTAAAAGATATCTCTTCGAGAGGTAGAATTGGCTTCATCCTAGTCATTAATTCTCTTCTTCTCTCTTCAGTGCACTGCATCCTGGCAGGTTCAAGGTACATATTCATACTCAAAGTCTGCTTTCTCGCTCCATAATAGCACTTCTTAGATCAACAAGTTAATCCCTTCACAAAGTCTTATCCATACCTTATCTAGCTTATAGCTTGGGAAAAGTATGGCTTCTGAGGTGGTTTCCGGTTGCCCTCCGCAAGTCACTAATTGTGATTATTAAATTTACTGTATATTTTCAGGTCAGGCACTGCTATTCGTGTCCATTATTTCACCAAATGGTCTCCCCGCCAAGGAGTTGACGATCAAGAAAGCGAAACCCGGAAACTACGGAGTATCCTTTATGGCTGAGGAAAAGGGAGATCATTTGCTGTATGTCTTCTGGGGTCAACAGGAAGTCACTGGAAGTCCTTTTGTTGTTAATGTGTCCTAAGACTTCAATCTACTGAACTAATGTCTGTGACTCAGTGATTTTATCACTTTGTGAATCATCGGTAAAATGATGTTGTGAGTAATGGATATTAAATAATAGTTCACCCCGAACTGTTCGTTTAAGCTCACCGAATGTTCCCAGAACAAACATAGTTTTACTAACATATACTATCTTCATATAGTAATAATAATATATATATTAGCTGTAAAGCCCGTCATCTGACGTTCAGCTGCAGTAAGGTGTCTCACAATTGATTCGATGTATTCGTTTGGTTAGTTCATCGTCATGACGCAAACCAATTTTCGTGTCTTACCGCGAGTTTTGTAACTTTTACAACAAAATGCATATAATTGCATAACTGATTGCGAACAATAGGACTGCTACAGCTTATAGTATCTAAATAAATAATGTATTTTCGAACTCTCTGTATGTCTTAAGTGAAACAATTTTTCAATGATTATAAAAATTACAGGAATGAAAAAGTTAAACGAAAGCTTTAAAAATTATACCAACTCGAATTTAGGAAAATTAAACTTTTCTTCCTAATTTTAATTAAATTGAATTCAATCACTAAATGAATGTTGCACATATTGCAGTATATGATACTTATGCTATTAAACAAAAATATAGTGTCGATTCATGAGTTTGAGTAATTTAAAAGCTGTTTCCTAATAGTAACCAAGTCATTGGTGCCCGGATGAAGACTGAACATTGCTACTATATTAAGTGACATGAAATTTATATGAACTTTTGGGCCTATTTGTTCCTTATCATCTCTTATAATATGCAAGAAATGATTTTTTGTTGATGAATAATTTACTTTCTTAAGTAGGCTAGTTTTGACAATTATTGTAAGCTAGGTTTGTAAATGTGTTCTCGTGTTTGCGTCAAAGCTTAAATATCCAATGAACAAACCTCTCATATAAAAGTGTCCGTAGTTGGTCTATTCTACAAAGTTACAAAGCAATCAGTATGATATCACTCATCTTTCAAGTTTGAAGTGCCTTATCTTATTGTGATGAAGTACTATATGAACCAATTTAACAACAAATCGATTTACTTTTCTTTTCTTGTAGAAATTTTAATAAGATGTACTTGATACACTTATGCATAAATCTTAGTAATTACGATTTCATCGTATTTATTGTGATTTAGTCGTATTAGTTATGATTTAATCGTATTAATTATGATTAAATTCTATTAATTCTAGATTAATTTTGTTATTTATGATTGTAAGTTTTTTACGCTCTCACCTCTCTGCCCACTTTTATTTTGGATAAGAAAAATGAAAGTTAAATAAGGGTTTCACTAAAGTTCCTTTTCGTTTGATATTGACATATACGAGGTGACTTGTGCATCTTGTGTAGTAGTGATTGTCTAGATTTTTGTATGGTTTATTTTCAAGGATGTATTTCTGTTGAAAAAACCAATTGTTATAGTTTCACAAACAGTGTTAGTTTTGTCTATAAATTTCCTATTAGAAACAGTTTGTCCTTCGCGCATAACTGTGTACATTAAATTAAATATGTATGCGTATATAAATGTATTCACTATATAATAATAACAACAACAATTACTGTCTTTAATGACAACATCGAACGCGACTGAGACAAATACAAGCCGATGAGCAAAAAGAAGGTCCAAAACAATGCAAATTCCAAAATCGAGAGATCTATATTGAATCAAAATCTATATTTATATTATCAAAATCTATGTTGGCCTCGTCGATTGGCCTAGCCTATTCGGTTAGGATTCTGCAGATCTGTAGGAAAAAGGTTCAAATTTTAGGCCCGTTTAATCGTAGAATACTTTTAACTGATACAACTGACGCTAAACATGGGTGTAGCTTGACTTTTCAACCATTTCGCGCAATCCAACTTCATCTGCGCTTAGCACTTGTATAGCACGTTTGAGAGTTAATGGAGGTAATTAAATTCCGTTGACGGATTTTTTTAATTGTTTAAATTTTCTTATTTATTTAATTAATACTTAAATTTTCTCAAATCGAGTCTCATCTAGAGGTTTTCTTGGCTCATCAGTAAAACTTATGGGACAGTTTGTGTATGAGATGGCGAGAAGATTCGATTCTCGTACGATCTATCATAGATAAGCAAATATCGGGTTTACAACGGGCCAGTGAATATCTGCATCATCTGATGGGTAGATTAATTTGAAGCAATTGATGCAGATTAACTAATTAAAGAAGATACTTAAATGATTAACAAAATTAAATATGCGGGGTATATTATCTTAACGAGTTCAGATAGAGGCTCCAGCTTAATCCAGTTCAATCTGGTTTAATCCAGCCTAAACCAATTTGGTCTGGCTAAATCTGGCTTAATTCAGTCCAATAGTCTCTCAAATCTCCTCAGATTATCATCTTTCTCTAAGTTAATTAATTCTGTACATTAACCTCCTGAAATCAAACTAACATCTAAAAACGATATTGCGCCATCACTCAATGTGAGATCATGGCAAAATATAAGTGAAAAATAAGTAAAAATATAAGTGTAAATATAATATATTACAACGTTTATATATAAACGTTGTAATGTGAATTTAGTAGTATATAAGGTAATTTAATCATAGCAACGCAACTACAACCGCAATAATTCAAATGAAGAAATGTACAAATATGTGATAGGTATGATTATCGATTAACATGATTATTTTGAAATATCAGAAATAGTTTATCGTAAACTGATCGCTCACTAAAGAGGACTATAAGATATTACTTTTTTCTTAGCCACGGCTTCTCTATCATATCCAGTTCATTGGGATTACTTGCGCAGTGGCTGTTTCTTAGCGACTTTTCAGCGAGTTTAGGCCATGACTCAAAACTCATTTTCGTATCGACTTCAAAATAAGAATTCGCGAACAATGGTAGCCAAAACCAATGCGGTCAGGAAACATCTTAATAGTTTGAGAAATTAACTCAGAGCATAAAAATGTAATCTAACTGATTCTAACTGATGTGTAACAATTGTGTATTCTAGGATAGAATCAATAGCAGTTTTATTTACAGAATAAGTGATAGAGGGATATACATGTAGTATTATAATTGTAGTGGTTATGATTAAATTAATTTTGATAGAAATTTGACGATTTTAGAGATTAGTGATTCCCGATCATAGCTAAACATTTAGGCTTCTCGTTCAAGAGATTAAGATGGGAGAGAAATTATTTTTCTTCTGAATGTGTTTGTTACTTCTAAAATAATTTGGAATCGAACTTAACTATTTGTCGATTACATTAAAATAATTTAAAACCAAACTTAAATATTCATCGAATACAACGACAACTTTGTAGTAGAATATACTGCGTATGTTAAGTTATATTTAAATTTCACATGTAAGCACAATATAATTTTATTATATTACTTCGCTGGACAATTTAAGTTCTACCTCGGGCTAAATAAATAAGCAAATAAATATAACGGCATATTGTGATGAACAGGTTGACAATTTTGAATTGAAACTCCTTTTTCTTTAGGATTAATCTTTTTTTTAAATCTTAATGTTGCGAATAAAATTCAGCAGTTTAATATCAAGATTCAACAAGAAAGATTCAAAGAAAGACAATACGGGTAAGTCAAAGTGTCACTAGCTATAGCTTCATCATGCTGCTTGTTTATTTACCTGTATATTTATCTTACTATGCTAAATACAAATTCCATGGAGCATATATCACTATCATTATCATCATCATATTCTCATCATTATTTAGTGATAATATGAAAACAAGTGATCTGCAATTTGATTTTAAGAAAGGTTCTGGCTGTATAAATTCATTGTTTTTGTTTAATCATACTGTTGAATATTTTATTTCATGTGGAAGTAATGTTTATGTAGCCTCGATGGATACCACAGAGGCATTTGATAGAGTTAATCATTACAAGCTTATTACTACTTTATATGGGAAAAGTTGACCAAACATCTCTGTTGAGATAATTATGTATTTAATTACAGTCTACAGCCTCGCTGATTAATAAGCACACAAGTGATGAGCACAGGTGTACTTTTTATTTCGTTATCTCGTGAAATTCATATCCCAGTTAGGATAACTAAGAAAGGACTGTTTATGCAAATTATGATCTACTACAATTTGAGAGACTACGTGATTTAGCGCATTTGGTTTATTTGCGTGTAAATAATAGAAGTTAAGCTACATCGTCCTCGGCTAGTACAAGGTTAGGTGACCACCTTGGAAGACTGAGTGTTGACAACTTGGAGTGAAAAAATCCCAGGGCGTTCGAAGGTTATTCCTAAATCGGCGCCGGTTGAAATTGATGCGCCATCAAAAAGGCGAAGATTACTAATAACCATGGAGAGGAAGGAGGAAATGGGCCTTAAACAAGCTTCCGTGCTTCCTGACCTAGTGTGCTGTTATCATTGTTATTATAGTCCGTAAATTTGTTAAATTAAGCTTGCGCAATAAACAACGTTCATTGACTGCCTTTTATGTTCGTTCTGTTCTAGTCAATTGATAGCATTTTATATTAGAATAATATTTAGGAATGAATGACAAAGTCAAGTTGAAGTTGTTATTGTTATATTCAGTTTTTACTTTATAGTTTAGATTTTACTTTATCATTCAATATTCGGAGAATAAATGCAAAATACTCAACGGGCAGAATTTTGTTTAATAGTAATGAAATTTCCTTGAAGTCTGCAGCGTCTTTAGAATTTAAGCCTTAGGCTAATTAATGCAAACGTAGTCATATCGATTGATTGAATATAATATTGATGAATGAATCCATCGAAGGAATTTGTTAGAAATTTACTTTTTCATCAATCACAGATAAAAATTTCTCCACTGATAAAACTATGTAATTACTAGTAAATTATACTTTATGAACAATACTGATTATAATATTACTCTAAAAATGTTATTGCAAAAAAAATTGTTTAATTTACAAAACTCTGTCTATCTGTGACGCCAAAAAGGTTCTTTTACAGTACAGAACTCAGATACAGTGTTATAGCATATACTCCAAATAAGCGTCGAATCGGGTAAAAGAATTTTCGGACGATGAAGCTAAAAGCTGCAGGAGGAGAGAGAGGAAGATCTAATAAAAGTCCCCGCTATCTGCTGCACTTTTTAACACGGCTATGCTCGCTGGAGCTAATGGTCATGTAAATCCGTTTTTCGAAGCAAAAAGTCACTCTACACTCCGTTACAACATAACGTAACATAACATAACGGCACACTGGGTCAAGAAGCACAGATGCTTTTTAAGGCCCATTTCCTCCTTTCCATGGTTATGCATGGGCAGACTTAATACCTTTAACTTAAGTAATGTTTTAGTTTAACTGTTTGACAAAAATCTAAATTGTTTTCTGACAACTTTGAATCTGATGATATTTTCCGTTTGAACTGCTTTTAAATGATTGAATGTGAAAGGGGCCAGATCCTTCAGGCCTTTGTCACGCATATCTCTCCCTAGGTGGTTTCTGCTTGGATGGATGCGAGTTTTTGTCTCCGTGCAGCAATTTTCTCTCATTCACATATAGGGCCTACTTTTATGTGTTAATAGTTTTTTATGAAAGTATTTCTTACCAATACAAACCAAGATATTATCTTGGCAATAAATGTACACAAAAATTGAAATTTACTGTTTACACTAATTTCAAATAGCAATAAATCAAATATGAACTAAATAATTTTGCCTTGAAAATTAATATTAATAAATAGACCTATGCTTATGATCTTCTGATGAGAGCAGTATGTTTTCATAAAGAGCAATAATTCAGAGCCGTTCAGAGTTCTGATATGATGGCAGTATGTTTTCATAAAGAGCAGTAATTCAGAGCCGTTCAGAGTATGGGAATTTGTTTTACAAATCATTGCAATAGAAACACCTATTCTTGATATCAATTAAATATTGAATTAGCAATTTTCAAAATTTTCAACAATATCTAAAGTTTCTATTACGAATATGATGAAATTGATTATCAAGCTGCTGTAACTAGAAGACAAACCAAAACTAAAACTATCTGAGTATTTAAAATTCTGAATGCAGTGTATTTAGATTAACTGCTTCCATTGCGCACACTTTGTAACAATTTGGTTTATATCAAATGATAAAATTTCCCTTATCGCCCATAGTGGTAGTAAGATAGTTTTGACTCAACTTTGGACTACTGGAGAAGTTTGAGCAGATTGATGATATTTGCTGTTCTAAAGTTTTCAGTTTATGCTGATAAAGATTACATTAAATGTCAGCCAGTGCTCCAAACAAGATTTTATCAAGATTGTACTCCACTGACTTGAATATTGTTCTTTTTTAATCGCCTACAGTTCGGCTTAAATGAAACATTTCTAGAGAATTGAAATGTTTCCATTTTATGCAAGAGTTGAGAAATCGTGATTGCTGATATGTGTGCATGTGTGTGCAGGGGCGGATCCAGGAATTTTTTAATGTGGGCCCGATTTTTCTTTTGAGACTGTACACATTTTTTGCTTACTTCTTCCTCGGGATATGTGACGCAACCAGAAAAAATGTTGGTTGGATGGCTCACATTTTTTTCACTATACTGCGCTCGGCTCATAGAGTGAGTATATGTATCCCCGTATTTTCCCCCCCCCCCCACTCATACCTGTACTAAAATGAGAGGAAAACCTAAAATGCCTAAAATTCTGCATTTGTTTAGGAAAAAATTAGGTTAATATTTTTCACCTCCGAAGAAACTCAGCTGATCTGGACCAAGTGCAAAAATGACCTCATTTTGGCGTAAGGTGGGGGGCTTAGCCCCTCCCAGCCAAGGCTGCTTGCACCACTGCTCCGGGACTGAGTTAACATTTTTTACTTAGGCCTACACCCTTTTTCTCTTATACAGTGGTTTAAGTGAAAATTGAAAGCTAGTGAAAAGACCAACATTTCTCGTGCCCCCTTCCATTATATGGGCATCTAGTGCGGCCCATATTTGAAAAATTCTAGTTAGTGGGACTGTTCGAGTTCCCTCTCGTACCCACCCCTCTAAAGCCCTTAAAACATATTTACAACTAGAATTTGCCATAGAAGTAATGAAAAGATTGTTTACAAATTTTTATCGTCGGGCCTAAGTGGGGGGCAGGACCCCTTGGGCCCCCGGATCCGCCACTGTGTGTGTGTGTGAGTGCGTGCCTATGTGTGTTCGTGTGTGTGTGTGTGCATGAGTGTTTGTGAGCGAGTGTGTTTGCATTTGTTGCGTGATATATATATATTACTAATATCATTAAATAAATTCTAAAAACAAAAGGTTATTATTGTAAAGTAGTCTTTAAGTTTTCTAACGCAAAATATCGAGGAAATAAAGCAAACGTGCAGATGGTGTAAAATTAAAGAGGCACTCCTTTAGTCTCATTTGATTACATTAAACATAACTTCGATTAAGTAATACTTAATACTGCTAAGATTTATTGTTTTTAATATTCAAACAATTTCAGTTTTTTGCAGTAATCAGCAGCGCGAAACTTTAATCTTGATAAAGAATGTAGAAACGTATCGCGGCGACACTTTTGAAAGCTACCATTTATAGATCATTAATGATTCGGCAATTAAAAGCATATTTTGTTGCATGTTAACACTGGTTTGTTTATGTTGACATCTGATACATATATTTACATGTAAATGTAATGAGTCTACATTATATCTTCGTTATAATGCATGCATATCGTTATAATGTGTGTCAGAGTTAAACTATAAGTGTTAAGTTATTCTTTAATTAATACCCGTATAGTAGGTTGTAAAGTAAATAACATTTCTAAAGAAAGCTTGTATTAGAAATTTTATGAGGAACTAGTACATTTCAATGGCAATCTATGCGTATACGTTTTCTTGTCCACTGTTTACATTTGGTGTCCCCGATGTTCTATTTAAAGCTATTACCGAAAAGATCTATTGCTTAAACTCTCATGGCCTGATCTTTCTTAGAAATTAGCTGTAAGTTATTTTAGGATAGACTGCTGTTCAAAATTTACTATCATTTATTTAACGATTTAGATTGTGTAACTAAACTCATTAGATAAATTCTGGTAATTAAATTTACACATGTGCATGAATCCTTTACGGTCGTCATAGATCTTGTCTTGGCATCATCATTGTGTAAAGAAATGGACGTTAAACCTTTGTTATTATTATTATTATTATCTACGATTTCACGCAATTTAACCTGGTTCCTAATTTTACTCAGACGCAATTATATTTTGTTTCAGTTGAGTGTGAATACATGTATATTGATCACATTTGATTTTTTTTATTTACTACGTGAATATTTACAATTGTATCCCTCTAAACTTTTTATAATAATGATGGGGCTATCCAATTTTCGCTTCGTCTTTTGTGCATAATATATAATGCCACTTTTAGTATATGCAATATATTCATTGACGTAATATTAAATTTAATACGAATTTATTTAACGCTACCGTAATTTTATTGATTGCAGTCGCAGAAGCCGAGACAATGGTTTACGGACATCATAGCAAAACCCATACTAAAACCAATAGTAAAACCCATAGTACAACGCACAGTAAAACCCATACTAAAACCCATAGTACAACCCACAGACCTGAACGCCTGGACTGGTTGTGCAGTGCTTCAAAGTTCAGCAGAAGAGAACTACAGGTTTTGTACAGGGGCTTCAAACAGGTTTAACACAATCACAAATAATGGAACCTCACTCTCTCTCTGTCTCTCTCTCTCTCTATCTATCTATCTATCCATCTATTCATCTATCCATCTATCCATCTATCCATCTATCCATCTATCCATCTATCCATCTATCTATCTATCTATCTATCTATCTATCTATCTATCTATCTATTAAGTATTCCTCATTAAACAAATTTCTAGTCATTAAAATAAACAATGTCACGTGCGGCTGTCGATACAAGTCTAATGCTCAATGCGATGCAATCAATGAGATTCTAACGTCCGGTTCCTCGCCATAAGGCAATGTCAGGGACGTCAAAGAATAGCATATAATGATGATATTACTAATATTAGAAAGAATTGGAATGCTGCACCTGCACTTACGTTCTAGTTAAGCTCACAGCAAGTGGATCCAATCATCATGACTTTTCTTTTATAAACTAAATATATTCATTTGAATATAGTAAATTTAATTTTTATATCGTATGAGACAGAGAGGAGTGGAAAAGGTCCATTCGAATCCGGACCCTAGTTAAACTGGGATTGAAGGAAAGCTGATGATGACGATACTGAATAGAGTAATTTAAATTACAATTTCTGAGATGTTTCGCTTGCCTTCCTCACTTCTCAGCGACCAGAAAGAGATTTAACGTAGACGATCAAAACCTTTGTTTTATAATTTTTATATTTTCGGTAAAAAGCTAATGTTAACGTCAGTTTCCTCACTTGAAAGCGATGTCAGTGACGGGAGAGCCCAGGATTTGTACCCCGCACATACTGATTCGCGGTCGAATATCTAACAGACATCGCCACTGGTGCCAGCCATTGGCGATGTAGGATTAGTCAAATTATAACATAATGTCAGGCTGGATCAATCAAATTATAAATCAATCTACTGCTGGATATCGTTAATATTTTCAGGAATGTCCATTTGGAACACTGAAAGTGGACAACTTCACATCCATCTACTCTCAGTTCTTTCCTCAAGGAAGTAATTTGCTATATCACTTTCTTTAAAATATCCTTCTAATGAACGTTAAAACGTCATGTTCATAAACCATTTATCTGGTTACTTACCATTATTTGGCCATTTATCTTGAACAACACTACTTTAATAATAATAATAATAATTAATGGCATAGGCAGACTTATTGCAGAGCAAACCGGCGATAAGCGAGACACATCTTTTCTTTGGCAGAGGTTTTCCATGACTTTGCAAAGATTTAATGCAGTCTGCTTCAACAATTCTTTTAAGCCGATTGATGACCTCGAGTAGCCGGGCGGCGATTCAGCACGTATTGCTTGAATCGTTTTTATCAAACCCCAGGTTCTTTACACCGGGGTAAAAAAAAAAAATAAAAAAATAAAAAAATAATAATAATACTAATAACAATAATAATAATAATAATTATAATTATAACCTCCGACAATTTCAATTGCGGTGTCATGGCCGGTGTCCGGTCTTCGAGACCGCTTTACAGGTTCCTGGCAGGTTATTATTAATCCTTGCCATATTGAATCATATCTTCGCTATTCATAAAGCCATTCGTCAGCAAGCTCCGATACAAGATTAACCTTCCATTTAGCCATAATCGTTAGCATTTCGCCTAAACCTTTCACCGACGTATAACTGTTATACACTCACTGTTGCTCATTATATTGTTATAATTGTGAAAATAATTAACACTGTGTATGATGATGATGATGATGATGATGATGATGATGATGATGATGATGATGATGATGATGATGATGATGATGATGATGATGATGATGTGATGATGATGATGATGATGATGATGAGATGATGATGATGATTTTTTTGATGCTGAGATGATGATGATGTGATGCTGATGAGTGATGATGATGATGAGATGAGATGATGAGATGATTGACGGATGATGCTGATGTGATGATGATGATGATGATGATTGATGTGATGATGGATGTGATGTGATGATGATGATGATGGATGATGATGATGATGATGATGATGATGATGTGATGAGAGGATGTGATGAGTGATGATGATGATGATGATGAGATGATGAGATGATGTGATGATGATGATGATGATGATTGATGATGGATGATGATGATGATGATGATGATGATGTGATGATCGATGATGAGGATGATGTGATGATGATGATGATATGATGAGGATGAGATGATGATGATGATGAGAGATGATGTTGAGGATGATGATGATCGATTATGGATGAGATGATGAGGATGATGATGGATGACGATGATGATGATGATGTTGAGGATGATGATTATGATGATGATGATGATGATGATGATGATGAGGAGGATTGTGATGATGATGATGATGATGATGGTGATGATGATGATGATGATGATGATGATGATGATTGTGATGATGATGATGACGATGGATGTGATGATGATGATGAGATGTTGAGAGATGATAAGATGATGATGTGAGAGGATAAGGAGATGATGATGATGATGATGATGATGTGAGAAGATGATGATGATAATGATGATGATGATGTGAGATGATGATGATGATGATGATGTAAGATGATGATGATGATGAGAGATGGGCGACGATGCTGAGAGATGATGATGATGATGATGATGATGAGATGATGATGATGATGGGATGATGATGATGAGATGATGATGAGAGATAATGAGAGATGATTTTGATGATGTGATGATGATGATGATGATGATGATGATTGATGATGATGATGATGATGATGATGATGATGATGGGATTTTTGGGGGATTGATGATGATGATGATGATGATTGATATATGATGATGATGACTGATGATGATGAGATGATGATGATGATGCTGATGATGATGATGATGATTGATGATGCTGTGATGATGATGATGATGCTGATGAGAGATGATGATGAGATGATGTGATGATGATGATGATGATGTGATGAGGATGATGATGATGATGATGATGATGATGATGAGATGATGATGATTGAGATGATGATATGATGATGATGATGATGTGATGGATTGATGATGATGATGATGATGATGGATGTATGATGATGATGATGATGATGATGATGATGATGCTGATGATGATGATGATGATGATGAGATGATGATGAGGCTGATGATGATGATGAGGATGATGAGGATGATGGAGTCGATGATATGATGCTGATGATGATGATGATGATGATGATGATGCTGATGATGCTGATGATGAGGATGATGATGATGATGATGATGATGATGATGCTGTGATGTGATGATGATGATGATGATGATGATGATGAGATGATGAGATGATGTGATGATGCTGATGATGATGATGTGATGAGAGGATGATGATGAGATGATGATGATGATGATGAGAGATGATGATGATGATGATGATGATGATGTGTGATGATGATGATGATGTGATGAGATGTATGATGATGATGAGGATGATGATGATGATGAGGTGATCTGATGATGATGATGTGGATGATGATGATGATGATGATGTGATGATGATGATGATGATGATGATGATGATTTTACCCAAAATTTGCTTCTGTATTTCATGACCAATCCCAAAGCGACACGTTTAGTTATGAATATAACAATATTAAAAGTTAAAATTTAAACTAATAAAAATATGAATTAAAAAGATGTAGACTAACAATAGGGACACTTACCAATGAGTCGCTAACTCATTAATTAGTTGTGATGATATTTGTTAACCTTATAGATCTATGACGTTCAAATATGTAATTAAATCTACGTGCGCTAAACATGTATATTTATTGAATAATTAATTTGTAGACACCGACAACTACGCTAAATACATTTTCAATGTGTTCGATGTGGATGGAAAAGGAGCCATTAATTTTGAGGTAAACATTGTACATCATATCCGTATAATGTTTACCATTTTTTTTTTTTTCTTAAAATTTATTGTTAATAGAAGTATTTCTTTGAAACTGGCACATCATATAAAAACGATACTCTATTACAGACAAATATATGCCCGTACTTAAAATGTATGCATATTTTTCATATCTGTAGAAAAATGACCCTTATAAAACTTGAAATTCATTTAATAGTTTATTATATTTTTATGTATTACGGGGCGGACCCGGTAACATATTGGTTTGTTCTTCGGCTGCGGTTCAGTAGGTACAGGCTTCAAGTCCAGTGCCAGCTATGTCACTGGAGTTCCTTTAAATTTGAAACTGGCTCTAAGTTAGACTTATAAATCTTTATTTTTTAAATTTTCAGAAGTTTGTTAGAGAAATGATTATATTTGTATTCTAACTGCAGGAATACGTGACAAGTCTATCGCAGCTGTCGAGAGGGACGGTTGAAGAAAAACTAAACTGGATATTTCGTCTGTACGACATCAACAGTGACGGTGCAGTGAGTAATATTAGTACCGATAGTTTTCTCTATACGGCAGAAAATATGAGTAGGAATATATATATATATATCGGACCTGCCACTTGGCAGAACACTTGTGAGAGTGGGAGCTAAATAGAGAGAGAGAGAGAGAGAGAGAGAGAGAAAGAGAGAGAGAGAGTTTTCCAAAAGTAGAGTATTTCTGTAATAATTTATATTTAATATTTGTGGCTAGATGGTAACTCTATAAACACTATTACTACAAGTGTTTTAATTAATTATCAGCTAGTTCAGACTTAGGATAGCTAAAATTTCTTTGCATTATAGAGTTGGATCTGTCTAACAGGCTTTTTCATTAGTGTTACGAATTAAAGTAATTGTATCTTATTTTTTTATCAACTAAATACTTGTATTTGAAAACTTTTACGGATATAGTGTGTATTTTCGGCATATAGTTGACCTGTCCGCGTTCCAAATGTTCTCAACGTCTAATGTCTAATATCTAATGTCTAATATTTAATAATCTCATCTCATTAGCATTTATGGAAGAACAGAAGGAAGAAAAATAATGAACATCGAGGAAAAATGCAAAGAATAGAGGTTTGTGGAGGAACATCATAGAGAAATCTTTGGATGGAACCAGCCCTAGGATGATCACATGAATGATATGAATATTTAATATCTAAAATCTAAGATCTAATATCTAATATCTAATATAAATCAACTCTATCAATTTTAGTCTTCAGCTTGTAATTCTGACATAAAACGTTCTAACCAGTTTAGAGATAGGGGACAAATTAACAAATTATAAATGCTGCTTTATAAGTGGATCATTTACAAAATTATTATAAATCAATAAATTACTAATGTTGTTTTATTATTAAATTATGCTCCAGCATTACTATTTTCTAACAGAATATTTTACCATTACTACACTACTTTAATACAATATCTATATTTAGTACTATAGTATATTTATTTAGTACTATATTTTAATGTCAAGTCGCTGATTCGTATACACGAACTTTGTATAGACGAACTTTGCTATGTAGATATCAGAAGACGAGGTATTTGAGATAATGCTTACTGTGTACGAGATGACGAATAAATTTGGCCTTTACCCCAAAGACGAGAAGAAGATTCTAGAGAGAGCTAGATGTGTCTTTCAGGTGGGTTCTAATCAATTAGACAAACAAACTTAATTATCAATAATTCTATAAATTATTAGATTTATTTATAAATACAGCCTGCCATCCATATTCAGCAAATACTACAATACTATTCATCATAATATATATATATATATATATATATATATATATATATATGTAAATCTAATCTCGGTTTGACTCTGCCTCTTTTCCTTCCATTCTACCTTCTATGACCTCCTATTAATAGACTCATCTAATATAACATATCAAATGTAGCTATGCAATTATAACATATCTAATGTGGAGATGTAATAGGACGGCCAGCGCTACATAATGTCAAGTGAATTAACCGTTATTTTCGTTATTTCCTCCATTCCTTTCCACGGTTATTAGTAATCGTTGTCTTTTGTTGGCGCTCCAATAGCAGACGGCGCGGATTTAAGAATAACCTCCAACACCCTGGGGATTTTTTACTTTCAAAGCTGTCTACACGCGGTCTTCCAAAGTGGTCACCCACAATCAAGTAAGATCCTTATGTATGTTCACAGTTTTCTTCTTGAGTATCGTAACTCGGTGGCCATCAGTCCTCTCATAAATCTATCCTACATCCCTGGGATCTCATATGTCAAGGATCTGTACGGGTTCACCGGCTCTACTCTCGACACACCCGGTAAACCTTTGCATTGTTCTGCTTCCCACAATCATCAGATTGCTAATGGAGTGAGTTGGGTGGCGGGGCTGAAGAAGAAGAAAGTAGAAGTACTTATAGGTACGGCTATATGTCCGCGTTCTGCTGAAATTTGTGTCTTGGGTGGCAAATCACAAACAAATTTCAAACGGCGCGTGTTGTCGCCTGAAGTCCCTAAACTCTTTGAGCCCCTCAACATCGATGACATTGCATTACCTCGATGTTCTACATCATCAATAGGGAATATGTCGCTGTACAAACCTTCAGCTATCGCTTACGAAGTCAGCTACGACGTGGATTTGCTGATGCTGACCTCGAGAGTTCTGTGTAGTGGTAGTGTTTCGCCAGTATTGAACTGTAGTTTTGCCTCAGTGCAGAACTTCCATCACATTGCACTTCCATCACATCACGGCCGTCAGACACTTCATATGAAACAGAAGAAGAAGATGCAGTCGTGGAGGCCTCAGATTCAGCGGGTGCTTCATTTCAATCTCCAGAAGCAACAACAACATCAGAGCTTTGATCGACAGCATATCGGGTTTTCTGTGAGCTCACCAGGATCATCTGGCTCCCTGCCTCCAACACACTCCTCGACCCACAAACCTCTGCGAGGGGCAGGGCCTCAGCTCTCGAGCCTGGCCACTGCGAGTGTTGACTCCCCAGTGAGGTGCCCCAAGTTCAGGGGACACCAGCCGCAGAACCCGATCAGCTCACCGGCTGGGTTGACCCCTCAGGTTCTTCTGCGTCCTGACACTGACACCTCTCAGCCGCCGCAAGATGGTTACGTTCAACCCACGGCTGACCTGCTCTCTCCGTTCTACGTCAACCATCCGTTCAGTCTGGAGATCAATGCTCTGATACAGCCTCTTGGTAGAGCTCAGTCTGCTCCCACGAGATCTGATCAGCAGCTGTTTGGTCTGCCACTGCTACATCACCAGCAGCCTCATGCTGCTGGAATGAGGCGGGAGCGCAGCAGTCAGCTGATTGGTGGGGAGCAATTTTCTATGATATCGGAGTTGGTGAAGAGCGAGACGGGAGGGAGATCTGAGTGCAGATCAGCCGATATCACATAGAAGATTTCAGAAAAACTTAAATACGGCGTATTTTCGCAGTGGAATGAGAACGATAGATTAATGATTTTTTAATTTATATATAATTCATTGCAAATTTATCTTTGTTTACTATTCGCTTGAGTTAAATCAGATAATAGAGTAATTTATTTTAAGATAAACAAAATTTACAATATTCTTATTTAAAATAGCCTCTGTAATCAAGGTGAAACAATGTTCCTTGAGTTATCGTAATAAGCCCTTTCATATTTTATAAATTATAATTATTGGATTTGGGTTTAGACTCATTGCAACTGTCGAGTCTCCTCACCACCGCACCGCCACACCGTTGCATCACCGCACCGCCGCACAGTTGCATCACCGCACCGCCGCACCGTTTCACCACCGCACCGCACACCGTTGCATCACCGCACCGTCGTATCGCCTCACTGCCTCACCACCGCTACACCGCACCGTAGCACCGCAGCACCACTGCAATCAGCGTCGCCGCACCACCTGTTATTTTACTGAGACGATTTATTGTACTAATTTTCTACTATTTTTATTTAGAAAATCTTGAAATCTAGTAGTTATTACTTCACATTCAAGATTGAACTCAATTTTAATGCTTTTTATTTCTTAATTTGTGAATTTTTAATAATGCTTAAAAATATAGTTCAGGCAATTTTTAAACCGTTAATTTTATAATAGACTGAAGTCGTCAATTGGTTTTATAAATTATCATTATTGACGTTCATTTCACTACAATTAATAGTTAATCTTCACGACTGTGCAAATTCTGCATATATTAGAAACTATCTGCTGAAAATATTGTGTAGTTTAAATTTAGAATTTTAACTATTTATCCCTAACAAGAATCAATTAGAGTCAGAAATAACTATTAATTTAATATTTTAAAATAATATTTATATTCAAAGTATAGTATTCATGAATTTCAGAAGATGGACCCAAACAACTGCGGTTTTATCATAAAAGAAAATTTCATGAAAACATGTTCTGAGGTATAAAAACATTTCATTCTTTACATAAATTGTCTTTGTCAATAATCTAGTTGGCATATTTAAGATTACCTACTTCAATTTAAAACAAAACCGTATACTGAAAGCTACAATGAATATTTGCATATAGTACATGTATATTCAATGATGTTTGCATATAATACATGTATGTGCAATGATATTTGCATATAGTACATGTATATTCAACTATGTTTGCATATGGTACATGTATGCGCAATGATATTTGCATATAGTACATGTATATTCAATGATGTTTGCATATAGTACATGTATGCGCAATGATATTTGCATATAGTATATGTATATTCAACGATATATACTTACATTTTCCCACCATCGACATAATCAATCTACCCTGACCAGTTTTGATCACCGGACTGACTTTCGTTTAGGACCTTACTACTCCTCAGCACATTTATTTTGCAGATTAATTTTGGTGAATTGATCTGTAGTGACGTGTGCTGTGGGGACGTCCCTGGTATCATCCTGGGATGAAGAAACGGACGTTAAACCTTCATTATCACTATTATTATTATTACTCAATGATGGACGTTATTGACCGCCGATGGTATTTTAGCAAATAATGCTGATGATCAAATTATATAAGATATCTTAAAATAAGATATAAGATATCTATATAAGATATCTATGTAAGATATCTAAGATTTTGTGACGAACTTTCATGGTTGGTGTTCGGTCGCATTTGAAGGCTACACTGTTATCGCTAAAACCATAACCACGGTTAATGTCTGCTTCCTGCTCGTTAGCAAGTCAATGACGGGGAGAACACTGAAATTGAACCATTCGCCTACTGATAAACTGTCGAACACTTTGCCAATAAGCCACCGGCTCAGCCAAACAATTAAATTCAATTATCAAATTATCCGATTGTCTGGTATCTAACCCAATCTATTCTGAAATATTGGCTACTTGTTACTCGAATTATTTTATTACTAAAAATAGCTAATGGTGAAGCTAATGTTAACATCAGTTTCCTTACTCGAAAGCGTTGTCAATGTCGGGCCAGCCCAAGATTTGAACCCCGCACATACTGATCCGCGGTCGAGTATCTTACCGACATCGCCACTGGCTCCAGCCAGTAGAAGCATAAAATTTAACAGCAGGCCCTCCTTTCAGTGAATTTACGTTTAGTGAACTTTTTTAGTGAATTTTACGTTTAGTTTTTCAGTTCGAAAGTTAATATAAATTTTGCCTTATTGTCTGAATTAATATTGTACAATGTGCATGCTTAATAATAATAATAGAATTTCGTAAAAGAAGTGTTTATTATCGTTAATTCATTTTTTCACTCAATTTGATTGAATTCTAACGAGTGTGTTTTATATTTTGTATTTTATATTTTGTAGGATGAGGAAATAATGCGCGCACTTTTCATATTCGACACGGTTATCTGAGAAGTGGAGTTCGAAATTATTATTAAAAAGCTTGATTGATATCGTGAAGACAATCTGTTCTGTCAACTCAGATACAGATTTACTTACAACGTATTTTTTTTAAAATCATTTATAAAAAATATTTTACATTCTGTAGTTCGAAATTGCCTTCTAGAGCATAATTGTTTCTTCTGATATTACTGACTTCAAGCAAGTTTTAAAAGCTAGTACAATATATTATATGCTAGCTTGTGTACGGGACGATGCTAAGGAATTTCCACATTTTGTCGTAGTCCACTGTTCTAGCTAGTTACCATGTACATAAAATCATAAACCTCAGTTTATGTTTTGTCGCCTCTTACGACGCGAGCAGTTAACGGTTAGTCTATTCTTCAGTGTCTCGGACACAACACTAGAGTTTCTGTGAAGCTATGAACTGTAATCCTTGAATTGATGGCTGAAATTGATTCTTCGACGCAATTCTAGTTAAAAGATTCACAATTGTGTACAATTTCTATGAAGTGAGATTCAGCAAAATTTAATCCTTCTGACTTCTACGTAATAAAAAGATTTCAAAGAAAGCAATGCCAGTCCTTTGAAGTTAAGCAATCTTAATGAATTCAGTTTTAATCAAAGCCCTAGCAATCTGTGATATTGCCATTCTGCTTCACCTTGTTCCTAACCAACTGAAAACATAAAACGTCAATGATCTCCTTCTTTACAAGCTGGGATTTTAACAAATCCCAGTTTCTAAAGAAACAATTGAATCTTCTCATTATTTGATACGTTACGTTTCAGCTAACAATTGAGTTAATAATGCAAAATTACCACTGAACAACGTTTAATTACTTAGCTACAAAGGCCGATGCTCTGTCTCAACGACTGTATGGAATAGATTAGGTCTAATAAACATGTATAGTGAAGCAGCGTTCATGAGGTACGGATTAATTCTTTATAAGTGTTACGTCAGGATGTGTCTTGAATCAGATCTGTCTGTCTACCATATTCAGTAACGATGCTAGCAACTGTGATAACATATGTTCTTGATATACCTTTTAGAGAGAGAGAGAGAGAGAGAAAGCTAAATTCGAGAATGTGAAATCATTAGGTAATTTGGACTTACACGATACGAGAGGTCAAATAAAGGAGTAATTCAAGAGCTCACAAAACCAAGAAGACGAAAATGATCAGAGTGACTAGTTCTTGTAACCAAGCAGACTGAAATAAACAAATAGTTTTAGTAGTTGCTTCCTTTGGTATTATTTCCATTTCTAAAGAATACAATTAAAATCAAACTTTAATTATTTTTCCTATTGGAGCAGAAAAACAAATTATTCTTAAAAGGTAGAAGAAGATTAAAAGATAACATAAATAAAATTTATAATATCAATATTAAATTACTTTTTAATAGTTTAATCTGCGCTATAGATTTGAAAAGCTTAGGAATAGACTAGTCGATGATAATATAAGAACTTATAATCGAACTAGCATCAACACTGAGAAATAGGCCTACTAATGTCTTTGTTCAAATCTCTTACAAGCCTACAATTTGCATCATTTTCATTCCATACAAGAAATACATCTCTATAAACGTACAGTTTCATACCAAATTAATTAAATTGCATTGGCCCCCGTGGAGTAAACTCAAAGCCCAATTCGATTGTGAACACGGGTTAAATTACTTCAGTCCCCATCATTGTGTGGACGCCTATAAAACTCTGTATCAGACTCCACAGGTCCGAATAAGACCTCAGAGTCTATGAGACGAGGTTGTCACAGAACTATCTCCACTCGATACTCGACTCCTATTCATACATGTATATACTTATTGCATTTGTGTGGAGTTAGATTTAAACGATAGTTGAGTATTATTTCAGAATTCAGATTAGAATAACTGTGTAATTAGGTATAGTTGGTAGTACGTTTATATGATAATTTATAAGCAAGAGAGCATCGGTTCTAATGGCAGTCTCATCTTCACTAATTAATTACATAATAATAAAGAATTTATAATAATTAATAATAATAGTATCCCATGTGATACTATACAGACACTAAACTGTACTCTTTGCTTTTAGTCATCATCATCTTCCTTTGAATTCCAGTAAAGCTAGGGTCGGCATACGAATAGACCTTCGCTTTTCCATTCTTTTTATTTTGCAGCAATTTCTTGATCTTGGGCGCTGACCAACCGAATGCCCTTTCTGACGTTGGTTTCGATCTTAGTGCTTTGTCGCCTTTTACGATACGTGTAGTCTACGGTTGGTCTATTCCTTAATAACTGGGACATAATACAGATATACTCTTCGCTTTTGATAAACTCTTTAAGCTAGACCTATACAGACTTCTCTTCTTCTATCAAGCACACTGCTGCTATACTTAAAAAGTTCTAAGTCAAACTGAAATTTTGACAATTTTAACTCCGGAAGCACAGAATCTTTGTGGCATGTTGTTTGATGGGGAATCAGTGGGTGCAGGGTTCAAATATAGAGCTCTTCCCATCATTGTCGCGCAAATCTAACAGGAAACTGACGTTAAACTTGACTTTAGCTTTTATATTAATTATGAACATACATTTCTAATTGTTCTCACCACTTTGTAAGTTTAGTCAATTGTAAGTTCATTATTTAGGTTTTTAAAATAAACTATTAGAGTATAATATTTACTGATTGAGAAAGGTATTGAGCAATCTGTTCAAAATAGTTTGATCTAATAGAAAAATACCTCTAATAAATGAATGATTTATGGGAGCTTGAGATTAAAAGAGATTAGAGATCATGGGTTGGATTGATTAGACAATCAATGGATTTTTTAAAGATTAGCTGATTAATCAACTAATTATAATTTATAATCTAACACGGAATATTTATTCAGTGTGCAAGATGGAACGATGAAATTAGAGATGCTAGAATTAATGATAAAACAGTCACGGTGCTTTTTGCCCTGGAAATGTCACGTTGAATGAGTTGATACAGCACTGCTTTATACGAAATAAATACCCAGATGCGAACATTACATTATATTCGAATTTTGTCGATCTTACTCTTGACCAACAATTACATGTAGGTCCATCACGAATATACATTGTGCTTAGAGCTAATCCACCTATATATTCACTCTACGGTCTTCGACCATTTTATTGCGTATGAGTTTGATATTAGAAATTTATAACAAACAGACATAAAATTGTGTGACTGTATCACATTTAGTCGCTGCTATTTCAGAGCTTGATTTAGAGAAACTAACTTATCACTTTACAATATATTTAGCATCTTGTTTGATGACTATCATACATTAAGCCTTAAATAGTATGTTAATCTTTAAATATTTGATGTTATATGCTTTCATCATTCATTTTCATTATTGGTAGAGTTTATTTAATAAATTATCGTAATGGTTGAATTGCTGTAAATTTGTGAGAATTTGCTGTGTTGTAATCTGCATTAATGATCTACTTTAGTGCAGATGACAACAATACTACAACAATAATACGCCAATTAATCTGCATTAATTGGCGTATTATTTTGTGTTGTTTACCGTGTATGTTTGCTTATAAATGTGGGCTGTCAACTAGATAGGATTTATTTGTCCTCTTTG
This sequence comes from Enchytraeus crypticus, assembly GCA_905160935.1. Lineage (NCBI taxonomy): Eukaryota > Metazoa > Annelida > Clitellata > Enchytraeida > Enchytraeidae > Enchytraeus > Enchytraeus crypticus. The sequence goes on from CAJHZI010000189.1 coordinate 192,102, forward strand.
ATGACCCGTTTGTATGTGCAATTTTGTATTTCATGCTTTGATGATAATATACATCTTTATTTCACCAGAAATGTGGTAGCAGAGGTACAATAAGTACACAATATAAAGCACAAAGTGACGTCATGTTCAGCGAAATAGAACAAAGAGACAAAGTATTCGAAACGAAAAGAACATGCAACATCACACACATGTACTCGAAAAGCGTGCAATAACAAATTAATTAATTAAATTAGAGAAAATTCTAGTCTTTTACTTTTTCAGTTATTGTGCATTAATTTTATGATTTATTTAGTTTATTATTTTCAAAGTATACACGCAAATAATACTTACAGATAATGTCATGAAACATTGTAGCTACTAATAATAATAATAATTAATTATGTACTCGTCTGACTATCCTACAGATCTCTCGTCCAGGCCTGATCGTCTCTCATCTTTGGTTCCATATGAGAGATTTTTCTTATATTTTTTCTATTTTATCTTATTTTTGCTTGTCAATTCTTTCATTCACCAATCTTACACGTTGTATCACTGCGTATGATAGTATAATTGGAATTGCGACTTTAGTTTTAGAATATTACATTTTATTCCAGAAGTTTTCAAGTTCACTTGACTAATTCCGAAAGTAACTAGCAGTTATCTGATTAATTACGAGGCTTCATCCAACTTAATCGGACAAGTAAAGCTACACAGATTTATTAACTTAATCTACGATTTTCTTAATCTACGAGTTATTAACCGAAGATACGTAAATCTGCGATGATTTCTACAAATTTCTCTCAGATGGGGATGAGGTTTCACATGACGATGATCTCTGGAGCAGTCCTTGTCCTCATTCTCTCTATCACCGTCTGGTCCTCCGCAACTGACGCTGCGCACGTTGTTTTACCGGTAAGTATACCATATAAACAAGTATATTAACTAATAAAAACCCATTTAAAAGACCTTTTAGGGTAAGAGGGATTTTTTGCTGTCGTAAGACGCTGTAAAATCATTATCATCATCTTCTTCCCTTGAATCCCAGTTTAATTAGGGTCGGGATTATTGAAATTTCTGGATTTTTGACAGCAATTTCTGGAGCCTAGGCTTTCATCAACCTAATGCCCGTTCTGCCATTGGTTTGAATCTTCGTATTTTATAGCCTTTCAGTTCAAATACCCCGAGATGGGTGTGGGTGGGGCTGCCCTTGAGTGGGGCGGCCTTAAGTGGGGTGCCCTTGAGTGGGGCTGCCCTTGAGTGGGGGTGTCCATAGGTGAGGCTTCCCTTGAGTGGGGGTGTCCTTGGAGCTAAAAGTTTTATACGCCGATAATATACAGATAACAAGTCTCTTTATATGAGAATATTTTATGTGTTGACGTATCGTTCATATTAAATATAATTGTGCTAGACATCTATCCTTGGAAAAGAACCTTGGAGACGAGTCAGTTCCAATCAAAGTGTTAATCCCTCTGAGAGCGGACCTCAAACATCGAGGTCTTGCCTTGTAAATGTAAAGCTGGTGCTGTAGCTGAAATCGATTCCTCTTCGCTGTTCATCCTATGGCTAGAACTTTCTTATGTGTGTACGTATGTAAAATAGGAAAAGACTGCAAGCTTGTTGCTGTATACATAATTATTGTACATTTATATTATGGTTAAAAATTATAGTAAACCAAAACTTACAAATACGAAATATTGAAGTTAACATTAAAACAAGAAAGTAATTTTATTTAAAAGTTTGATGGACATCGATTTATTTATTTATTTATTTATTTATTTATTATTTATTTATTAATTATTTATTTATTTATTTATCGAAATAGACTGAGAATAATTGACTGCAATGATTGGTTAAATGTGTATGTAGATTGAAGAGATGGAAAAGAGGGGATTCTGCAACCCTGATGGGTGTCACAGTAAGAGATTTGTTCACGATAACAGACACAACGCAGATCTCTCGCAACTCCTAGGCATAGATTACAATCCTGGTAAAATCTAATAAAACTTTAGATATTAAAAAGTAGTAGTTTTCCTACCTATGTTAACTAGAAACTGTATTTCCTAATAAAGACTAGACATTTTTAAGTTTCACTTAACGTCAGTTTCATCACAACACGAGCTTAAGTAACCAGATATCTTAGATTTCATGATCTGCAATCGAAAAAGCTTAAGCAGCATCCTGATTAAGATTAGTTAGGGTTAAGCTTATGATACAAGAATACGTCGTTTTATAAGTATTTAAGCACATTAATCTACGCTGTACGAGTTAATTTCTTGTGATTAATGTTTGTAGTTAATGAAATTAATGAACAATTAGTTTTGCAGTTAATGGACCGCATATTAGGAAAATAGAAATTATTTATTTATCTAATCCAAATTCACTGATTATATGTTATGTCTACATCGGTTGGAAGACCTGAACTGATAGTGCGTTTGTCCTGTAAGCACGAGGCACCGAATCAAATCTCAACTCCTAAGTATCTCACAACATCTCTTATAGTAAACTGAAACAGACGTTGAATTTAACTTAACAGCTTTTTACATTATATAGCAGGGTCACGCGATAGAATCATTTTGGGAGATCGACCGGTGGGCAAGAGACGGTTCTGTACGAATGAGGGATGCTTCAACAAGCTTGGATATGACATGGATGACGTGTACAACGTCTGATCAGCTAGATCAGAATAAGAATTGATCTCTATAAAGCTCTTAGTCTTTGATTCTTTCACTTTCTAAGAATCTAAGTTTTAGAAGTTGAACAGAATTGACTGAAAAAGTATGCACAGATTTAAATTCAATCTCACTGTTTCTGTATTACTAAGCACAGCTGATTCTAATTTAAGAATAAGAATCCGACTCCAACCCCTCGCAGTTAGAAGAGCTTTCGACTATGAACTTGTTTGAAAAAGAGTTAAACCCTGACGTCATCAGTAATCCATGACGCCATCATTAAGCCTTGACGTCATCAGTAAGTCCTGACGTCATCAGTAATCCCTGACGTAATCAGTAAGAAATGACGTCATCAGTAAGCCCTGACGTCATCAAGCCTCTGAACTCAGCTGAACTTGTGTATACAGTGAGATGAATTACAAGAAATACATCTGAAGACAACCTACACTTACTCGTACTTAGTTAAACTAACTTGTAATAATAAGTATTACAAGTATTACAAGTACTACAAGTATTTCATAATACTTAGTCTGAAGTCAATATAATAAGGTTACATGTACATGTATGTATCTATCTCATCAGTCAATAACTATTGTGTAAGGTCTATAGTTAATATACTTGACTTGTTAACTTACTACCGTTAGCATTATATTCGTCTCTTTACATTTCGCAAGTGAAATTAAATTACACAACCTGAAATAAGCGAACTATCAACAACGGCTTCGAAACTAATAACAAAATTCACAACAAAGCTACCACATTCAATTTGTGATTTCTTACAAAACTTATAAGTTAGAGACTTAAGGCATGGATTCAAACCAACGACCTCCTGATTAATAAGGTGCTATCCGCTCGGCCATTCAACCGGTATCAGAACCTTTTCTGCCAAAACTGAGCGAAAGAAGTTGGACGCCTAGCTACGCGTATATAATATACTGATAAAAATTTAACAAATAAAGAGATTTTTTATGTTATAACAAATTTCAAGACCAGTTCTATTTTGTAAAAGCGATTTCTTTACTATACAACGTTAAGATACAAGGTGACAATGCAGCATATAACAGGTTAATATCGCAATTATAGATTCTTCGTATCTTTACTGTGATCGCATTAAAAATACTTATAGATACATAATTAAAAAAAAAATAGTTCAGCAACTAATTTTTTTTAAACAAATAAAATTAATAAACAATATGACAATGTAGATGCATTAAAATAACATAACTTAACAGTTTGATACGACTTTTAAGGAGTTCTCAACCGATTAAAGATTACTCATTATAAAGTATAACGTTTAACAAGCATTGTAATTGATTAATTACTACTTAAACAGTACAAAACTCTCACTATATTCGATTAATTATTCTCTAAAGTGTATAAAACTTAAATACGCATTATCACAGGCATGAATCCAAATAGGATGATTTACACGATAATTTGAGGCTTAAATTTTTAAGACAAAACACGAAGAGATAAATGCTTGCAAGACAGAGATTTATCCATTTACGACCCCGGTACCTGAGTATAGACCATTCGAAGACCGCACTACTTCTTAAAAAGAGACAACTCGGATAGTGTGAAAGGCAAGGACGGAAACAGCACAAATATTCATTTGTTAGTTTGCAGGAGGAGATGGGGAACGGATTGGCCAGATTTAAAACGAAGGATCAGCTTGTTTGACTGAAGGCTGATATGCCCAATAGTAAAAGCTGATAAAGCTAATGTTAACGTCAGTTTCCTCACTCGAAAGCGACGTACCAAGAAAGAACCACAAGACGAGATAAAATGTTGTTACTACATAGTTTAAAGTAATGCATCAATGTATCAATAGTACCGCTACACGTACAATTAATAAATAGGACGTTCTATACTCCACACTACGTATCGATACAAGAACTACATACGAATACACGCGTTATGAGCTCTGATATTTACGACATTTCGAATCAATTTATATAACATGCGACGACAAAAAAGGAGATACAGAAAAAAGCAAGAAGAGACGCTTGAGTTGCATGCAGAGACTGGCATGCCCATACAGCAATGTTACCCTTTGATGGAATCACCTATTGTGTTAATTCTTACAGGTTTTTGGAATTATTCAACAGTTACAATAATTCATGTCTTCAAATAATGGTGCATACAAATGTTACACACGCTATATACTTATGTACGAAGATTAATTTTATCATGTATTACGTATATGAATATTATTCATACATTTAGACAACTTAACAAATAAGCACGCCAACAATTACAGCTGAATTTTAAATTTCTATATAACTATATTATATGCTAATTATAGTAAAATTGACAAATGTGAAACCTAAGTGGCATTGCTTAAAGATGAGTTAACTTAACATTCCGAATACAATAGGTCGTGCACATCCTAGCCCTATAATCAGCTCATTTACAGTAACGCTAGATTTGCCGCAAGTAGATGACAGTTCAACCATTTTCACTTCAAACGTTTAATACAGAATCATATTCTTGAAGTAGCTATTCAAAAACACAGTGCACGAAGTATTAACATTAGATTTAAGCTTACCCGTTAAGGAATCGACTAAGAATACATTGCATTAAGTTACAGAGATATTAGAGCAGCATAAACACCCCATATTACACAGTATGCACAGTATATAGGTAAGACTAAAGAGTGGACTTCAGTACTTCTTTAATCGAATTTGATCCTCAGACTTTGGAAAGCCATCTAAGAGAGTTAACAACTTAACCGAACGTTGAAATTTCTTTAATTATGCTCTTCATTCCAACCAGAAATGTTAAAAATCTCTTTTAAAAACTCACAAGATTTAAGATATTGCTAAATTGTATCCAATGCATAATAATGATCCGAGATTGTTCAAGTGAATTTACAGCGACCACACAATTCATACAACACGAACACATTAAACTGAAGCTCTATACTCTCTATTTTTATAACATATAAAACGTATTGAGCTTTAAGAGTTCAATTGTTCATGTTGAAGTAGTTCACGTTAAATCACCTAAATCTAAATATACACTAAATCAATACAGTTTAAATGTCAGATTATCTTACGATATCAGTACTAGGGACATAATAAAGAATCAGAGACATGAAAAGAATCATAAGAAACAACAGAGCAGAAATGCAAATTACGTACACATTGCTAGTAAAGCATAAACAGTTATTTTAGAAAGAATTAGGAAACTACAGTTTTCAATAAAGTGTATATAAGAACGATTATTTTCTGCTACACTGCACGGTACGCTACCGGTTAGGCAATACCAGCTTACACTGTACAATATATTACAGGCATGTATAACTATTCTTATATAGCACAGTATACTACCCATTTCATACATCGTCTAGCGGTGAAATAGGTTGCAGAGGTAATCATCAGAAATATTTTAGACTGCTTCTTAAAACCTAAACCATGACTGAAAGAGAATATGTACCCATATGACGCAAACAATATTACTTGTCTCTAGCATCCAAAACATGAACAGGTCCCTTTCTGCCCTAAAAAAGAACCTACCAGTTTAAAGACTTTCCACTAAACTTATAGAATTATAATATCTAAAAATATGCAATTTCGAACAAAAACAACTCTTAAAAGTAAGGTTATTTCCATCTCTAAAACATTCCGAAATGCGACAAAAGATAAAGTACTACTGCATAGAATACAAATTCTGTAATGAAACTACAACGATCTCACCTTTATACTGAAGCTAAGACAATAATGATAATATTTATAATATGTTTATTTATATTAATTCCAGTCCAGCAAAGTGTGATTTACTTAAGTACAGCTCCACGCAAAGTCATCATTTAGTCCACCAGTCCTCATCTTTACAATAATTAACCACAAATTAATAGCATACATTTGGATCAACATAATAGGACCATCACTGAAACGTTTCGAAGAAAAATTACAAATGAGATTTAGATGGGGTTTAAATAAAGTCTTGAAAATGTTTATATACAGCGCAGTGAAGGTAGGCTTTAAACACTGATTCAAAGAAGCTATGTTAAGAGCCAGGGTAAAAAATGATGCGACATATTTGTTTCCGTGGTACATGAACAAGATCAATCAGTTTGTGAGACCCAGTTAGCAATCGTTAGTCTGAGGGCTAATCTCCAGTCACAAGAGACACGATTAAAGCCGATCTGACATGACAGAACGGTGACTACCTTTTAAACCTCGGTGTTAGTCTCAGGTAATAGATTGCCTTAATTAATTGAACCATAGATATATAGAAAACTTGATTGACCCGTAGCATATCCGAAATGTTACTCTCTGAAATACTTTACCAAGAATCGAGCCCAGCGTAAATACTTACACGAATTGGTCAACAAACATACGCACTAAGCCATCGAGGCGCGCTAATAGAAACTAACATTAGAGGCTATCTCGCCAGCCATAATTTAGTTTATCATCTACTGTATAAAGCTTGAGCTTAGACGGTAGACTTCGTCATAAATTTTTGACTGCAAAGTAAGAGGGGTATAAATAAGGAACTGCATAATTTTAAAATTTAACGAAATTCATAATTTTAAGCATAGAAAATATCAATTTAGAAGTGTAAGAAAAGTATTTGACAAATTTTATAGCTTTAACGTTAATTTTAAAGATATTTAAATGTGGCAAATGACTGTCGCATAAGCCCAGTTCGACTCAAGAATTAAACTTTGTCATATGGGGCATCCAACAATTCCTTCTAATATTTTAAAAGCAATCAAGTGGATAAAGGGAAGCGATTTCTTGCAGTAAATAATAGATCAGCAAATACAACGAGTATTCTCATAACAGTCGAGTATTTGCTAAGAATTGACATTGCATAAACCGTTCAGAAACGAAACACAGTTCAGTCAAATGCATACCATTTTTTCGCATCTACCAGGTCACTTTCAAATTCCAAGAAACAGCAGTACGATTATATAGGCAAAGAATTATAGTTTTCCAGGTGACAGTAAAAAAAAATTATACTATTCACCCATTGCACAGTGTCTCGCCCTTGTTGGAGAAGAATGCACGTTTTTTTAAATAAAGACAATGAAGACAGATTAAAATGTAAGCGCAAGAGAGAGCTACCAGAGAGTTGGTAGATTATATTATTCCAGTCGTTTGCTGCAAGAAACATCAACATACGAGCAAAGCTGTTGTCCAAGACAACATCGAGCTTCAGATATAATAAATACATTCACCTTACATAGTCTATATGCAGACGGCGGGATGGAAATAGCAGCGAATACAAAATCTAACACTACATGCCTGTAAAAGCTGCAATAAAGCGGAGTTTTTATATTCGCAGTAGTCATATAGCCTATTGGCAGCAATAATGTGGCAAGCTTCTGCGGCAAAACTGAACTTGTTGCTGTCTGATCTGAAGTTGTTCCAACCTCCTTTGAATAAAAGACGTCCAATTGAGATAATATTTTCCTTAAGGTTTATCATCTATTTAGCCTTAAGCAATATTAGAATATTGTACAAATTTTAGTTTAAACCACAATTAACAGAGGTAGAATTAATACTTAACATTCGTATTATGCTTCTTATCTGGTATCAATTTCTTCTCATGCAGTCAACTTCTCATAACAAGGAGATACGGCTCGCAACTGACTATGTGGTTACATAGCCACCGAAAACCATACAACAACCGTACTGGCAACCATGCTGACAACCACAGTGACAACCACAGTGACAACCACAGTGACAACCACAGTGACAACCACAGTGACAACCACAGTGACAACCACAGTGACAACCACAGTGACAACCACAGTGACAACCACAGTGACAACCACAGTGACAACCACAGTGACAACCACAGTGAAAACCACAGTGACAACCACAGTGACAACCACAGTGACAACCACAGTGAAAACACTGACAGTGACACCAGCACTGACAACCGACAACGAGTGACAACCACACCGACAACCAGTGACAACCAAGCTGAGAACCACACCGACAACCAGTGATAACCACACTGACAATCAGTGACAACCATGCTGACAACTACTTTGACAACCTCACTCGACAACCACACTGACAACCACGCTGACAACTACAGTAACAACCGCACTGACAACCGCACTGACAACCACACTGACAATATGCTGACAACTGCGAATCATTCTATCGATATGAGAAAATGTTCCATGAACATGTTACGTATTATTTCGTCTTTACATCTGTTCATATATTTCCAACCCGTTGACTCACAGTTCCTCCACAGTCCTGTGGTCGTGCAGCCATCTACCGGTTGGAAGTGAACGACAAACTTGTCTGATAAACAAAAGACCATCAGTTCGAGTCCCCGTTCAACCGAATCTTAGAATTCCATGTCATACGGCTACACATCTAAACTTAGTTTTTAAATGATCTTCAGGATTCTCCTCGCTTTCTAAGGATTCTACTCGCTTTCTAAGGAATGGGATCTCTCGAGTCCAGAAGAGGAAGTCCCAGTGACTTCCTCGGCAGTGAGCAGCTTTGTGGTCATCATGTGATGATGTAGGAGCCCCAGGCGACGTGCCTCGGGAATACAACGGAAAAGATCCTGCAAGCGATGGTTCTCTTTTCCATACTTCCCTGAAAAATAGGAAGGAGAATTACATTTGAATAATTTTAATAGCATTCTAATACTGACTGGAACCGGTGGCGATGTCGGTAAGATACTCGACCGCGGATCAGTGTGTGCGGGGTTCAAATCCTGGGTTCGCCCGTCACTGACATCACATTCGAGTAAGGAAACTGACGTTAAACTTAGCTTTACCAGCTTTAGCTTTGCTTTGCCATTCATAGTCCTACCACCAATGTCTCGCTGAATCACGTTGAGCTTTCAATGAGTTGATTTCGATTTCTTACTGACAAGCGGTTTGACTACTTTCAACTGAGCCAATCCTTCGGCCAAAATGGATAAGGGCTTCAAATGAAACAATATGCGTAGTAATTAATCGCCGTAACAACAGTAATTAATAACAAATAATTTATATCAAAGGACAAAAACATTTAATTAAATTTTTTTAGCCAATAACTTTATCTGAAATGGATTTGAATTAGAAATGTCTCTATCTAAAAGAGTCTATCACTGTAGCATCATCGTCTGGCTGGAGCCAGTGGCGAAGTCGGTAAGATATTCGACCAGTGTGTGCGGGGTTCAAATCCTGGGCTCGTCGGTCACTGACATCGCTTTCGAGTGAGGAAATTGACGTCAACCTTAGCTTTACCAGTTTTTAGTGTCTAACATATCACCACAATTGAAACAGACAGCCACACCCGTTTGATGTCAGGACGTCCCAAGCAACTACAGATGTTTCCACACTAACAGAGCGCACTACTATGAACATGTACATAATCATATGCAAATGTGATATCTACAGGATAATCGTTATTAGGATTTAGGCTGGAGCCAGTGGCGAAGTCGGTAAGGTACTCTACCGCGGATCAGTATGTGCGGGGTTTAAATCCTGGGCTCGCCCGTCACTGGCAGCGCTTTCGAGTGAGGAAACTGACGTGAACATTAGATTTTTTATATAACTCCACGTGATTAACTTACAATTATTTTAAGTGGGATCAATGAAGGTAAAATCTAAATATGATAAAATTCTAACCATCAATGTAAGCCTGGAAAGTACAGAGAATCTTCTTTCGGGCCACTTCAATCTTTTCTGGATTTTCAATGCCAGGAAAGTCTTCAAAATAATGGAAAATATTTAATTAAATCATTCTGATTCATTTTTGAAACATCAAAATGTCAAAAAATCTTCACTAAGTCTTTAAAAAAACAAACAAGTACTTCATATAATAGCATCATTAAACATAGCAACCGATACACAATCCTATTGGTACTGTTAACTAAGGTATTAGCAAAAAAGTGATTAAAGTCCGTTTCCTAAACCAAGCATGAACGATGTAGACTTCTGGAATATCAAATTATTTATTTAATTTATAAGAAAAAAATGTATTATATACTATACCATCAATTACACTTACTACTAATGAATGTAGGTAGATTACAAAAATTATAAAAAGTTTGAAGGTAAAGGAAAGAATTCATAAAAAGATTGTTGCTAAAGGGAAGGAATAATAAAAAGGTTGAAGTTAAAGAGAAGAAATAATAAAAAGATTGAAGATATAGGGAAGGACTATTAAAAGGGTTGAAGCTAAAGGGAAGGAATAACAGAAAACATTGAAGGTAAAGCGAAGGAATAATAGAAAGATTGAAGATAAACGGAAAGAATAATAAAAAGGTTGAAGCTAAAGGGAAGGCATAACAAAAAGACTGAAGGCAAAGGGAAGGAATAATAAAAAAGATTGAAGATAAAGGGAAGGAATAATATAAAGAATTACGGTAAACGGAAGGAATAACAAAAAGGTTGCAGGTAAAGGGATTACCTGAAGCAATGACAGCGAGAGCGTTTAGCAGAGCTGCCTCCGCGGGGTCAAAGTTGAGCCTCTGGACGAGCTTAGCGTACCGGATCACCTTCTCCTTGAACTGATCACAGTGTCCAGTCGACGTGCCTCTCCAGGACAGGAAGTTCCGGAAGTCATTCTTCTCCGGCTGATACCAGTGAAGAGCCGCCACGAGAATCCTGCTGGGGGACTGACCGTAGATGAGCATGTTGAACTGGTCCGCCACGCTGAATGTCGAGAATCCTGACGTAAATAACGAACAGAATTGAGAGGATCTTGTTAGTAGTTTGGCGATGTCGTAAGATATTCGACGGCGGATCAGTATGTGCAGTTTTCGAGTGACAAAACTGACGTTAACATTACTTTTAGCTTTATTAGTTCTTTTATAGATTATCTATTCATCATCATCATCTTCCCTAGAATCCCAGTTTAACCAGGGTGGGGATACGAATTTTTACTTCTCCAATTGTCTCTGGCTCACACTAATCAAAATTTGCCCATACCAGTCCATTCTTTTCAATTTTTGTAGCAATTCCTGGAGCCTAGACGCTCACCGAAGGCCATTTCTGACATTGATTAAAGAGTAACTATTATAAATTTACATTTTTATGAAAAAAAATTATGATATCTATACTCTATAATGTTATAGAGTATCTTTTACGACTTTTTTATTTATATGAAACATTAGCATCAAGTTAATAGTTAGATTGAAAGTTAATAGTAAAAATAAATAACATCAGACAATCACAGCTCCGCTAACTTACAAATTCCAGTGACAATGGGTTTCACGATAAATCTTGTTTCTTGCTTAAACTAGATTTTCAGCAAATTAGGAATAGTTTTGGTAATTAACTAAATATTAAGGATTCATCTAGAAAATATCTAAATATTAGATATGATACAATATAATATTATAATATTATGTAATTAATCCATCTGAGGAAAGCAAAGGGAAACCACCTCAGAAGCCATACTTTTCCCAAGCTATAGACTACATAAGGTATGGATAAGGCATAGACTTTGTGAAGAGATTACCTTGTTGATCTAAGGAGTGCTCTTAAGCAGCGAGGAAGCAGACTTTGAGTATGAATATGTACATTGAACCTGCCACTTGGCAGTGCACTGAAGAAGAATATAATAATTTAGATATTAAATATGATTTCTCTAGATACACGAAGAATTAAGTACCGGGTAGGCTCCTGAAGTAGGCCACTGACAGACAGGTGTAGACGACGATGACCCGATGTTGTATCCATTGTGAGATGAACTCTCGGTTATCAGCGAGGTCGTGGTCCTTGCACAATTTCTGAAATAACAGATAGTAATCAATCAATCAATGAGGATTTAACGTCCAGTACCTCCCCAACAAGGCAATGTCAGAGACGTCTCAAGCAGACTTGGCAACAACAGACGCTAAATGTACTATATTATGACGGCTGAATCAATAAGGAGTTAACGTCCGGTTCGGTAATCATAAGGCAATGTCGAGGACGTCTCAAGCAGTCTCCGCCTAAGAGACCCCAAAAGCACTACACTATGACGACTGAGTATGCAAAGTGAAAGCGAGATAAGATGCAGTGCAAGACCTTAATCATGGACTGAAGTTTAGATCTATATAAGAGTGAATTAGTCAATTATTTAACAGTTACCAGCATTAAAAGATTGTAAATAAATACACCATTTTTCATTAATCATTGCAAGTGAATAACTTAGCTTCACACAATAATGACGACTAAAAATAGTGAAAGTAGTTATCTTGCAAATAGTGAATGGAAGAACGATTATAATCATCAACGTACAACTTCCAAAACTTCTGAGAAAAACAGACACAAAAAGTAAGCCTCAATGAAATCTTAAACAAACTATACAACTGAAGAGATAAGCAATTAAAGAAAAGCTGGTAAAGCTAATGTTAACGTCAGTTTCCTTACTCGAAAGCGATATCAGTGTCGGGAGAGCCCAGGATTTAAACCCCGCACATACTGATCCGCGGTCGAATATCTTACCCACTGGCTCGAGCCAGTGGATAATGACATAATAATAAATAGTCACGGTTTAACGTCCGTTTTCTCATATAAGGATAATGTCAGGGATGTCACCAACTTTCGTCAAGAGACTTACATCAAATTCAACTTTGAGTGTCGCATTGAGATCAGTGCCACACTTGACGAATCTCGAGTAGGTGGCCACGATGGTGTTGATGATGCTACCAAACTCTTCCGTGGACTGACTCTCCACCTCAGCCGATAGATCAGGGTTCAGCCAGTAGCGCTTCGTTCTTCTCAGCGTGTCCATGTCTTCCAGCGGCATTTCATAGGAATCGTCTGCATTCCAATACAATACGATCATCATCATCATCCTGAATCCCAGTCTAACTAGGGTCGGGATACGAATACAGTACGATATAATACAATTAAGCTTTCACTTTTTGAAGGAAACGTGCCTGGTATACTTAGTGAAAATAGGGCATTTAGGAATGACGAACTATTTTCAGTTAAAACGCTAAAGAAGCTAAAGTTTGAAGTTAGCTTCCTGCTGGATAGCATGTCAGTGATGGGAGAACATACATAACAAAATACTTAATTTGAAATACTCAAAAATAATACTAATTACAAATACTGCTGTGTAAAAAGCACTAGCAATACTATTTCTCTAGACAGAATCAAATGTGAAAGTATTAACTGGACGTCAGTATTGTGCAGCTATTTAGAAAATCGGTTAAAACATGACATTTATTAAGTAATTGTCATCATTGAACTACCTGTAACTTGTATGGTCAAAATGTTCACTTCAAGACAGTCATTTCTCATTTATAATTTTAACAACTGTAATTTATTTCTACGACTATTCTAATATATTATTATCGTTTACATTCATCCTGTTCCTAAATTTACTAATCCAATTATTACTAAATAAATCATCATATACATTCATTTATTTAATAAATTTCAATTAGTGAGGTTAGTTGGTCCAGTGTATAGCACACCTGCCTGAGAAACAGGAGACTATCGGTACGAATCAGAGCCGAACTGCCCCTTAGGCAGTGCCCCTTGCGATACCGAAAGGGACGTTAAACTCAGCTTTATAACTTAAACTGGGCCGTGCCGATAGAATCACGATAAGTTGTCCGACTGTGGGTCGGTAGGTGCCGGGTTCAAATCCAGTGCTCTCCCAATCACTGACATGCCTTCGAGAGACAGAAAACTGACGTTAAACTTGGCTTTAGCTTTTATCTTAATAAATTCTGTAATCTATATGTTATGGTTCCCACAAGGATCTACTCAGAGTACACTATTCACTATATACAGATCTACCAACGTCCCCGACATTGCCTTATGACGAGGAACCGGGCGTTAAATTCTTACTGACTGATTGATTGATTTCCGAAAAATAATGTAGACACGAAAAATAGGGGATTGACTAATGATATGGTGTGGGACAGGGAGGACTGGAGAAAGTCTATTAGTATTCCGATCCTGGTTAAACTGGGATTTAAGGGAAGATGATGATGATGACGATGACGATGACGATGATGATTAATTACTGACCTTGCAGCTCATCATCATTCAGACACACCCCGTCGTCTATGAACTCCGGGGTCAGATCGTGTAGGATCTCATACGCATGCTTGAGCTCAGAGAGCCACTGTTGTTGTTGTTGTCTACCCTGCACGCTCGACGATACTGTGGGCGACCCGCATTCACTCAACTCACAATTCTTCTTCGATTCGTCCTCCACAGACGTTTCATTCCCAGTCTGCGCCTCCACGGGTCCAGTGCAGGCGTTCAGCATCTTCTCGATCTCAGTCAGAGTCTTTGTTCCTCTCGTGTCCAGACTTCCGTTATCATCAAACAGCGAGGATGCAGAAATGAGATGTTCGATAAGAGACGATGCGCAACTTTGACTTCCATTTCCTCCATCGCCTCCTTGTTCATCCGAAACTTCGACGAGTCCTCTTGCGCAAGTGTTTGAATCGCTTCCAGTTGTAGTTTCACCCAAAGACTGAGCCCGTTCAGAGCACTTCCATCTCTTCCTCTCCAGAGTCGATGCCGGAGTGCCGCTGTAAGACTGCCTTCGACCAGATCCGTCCACATCCCAAATAGAAGCAGAGGTGAATCCCGGCTTGACACTGATGCTCACTTCCGGCGTAGGCTGCTGAATCACTAAATCAACCGGAAGTTTTCCTATTTCACTCATAACTTCGGCGGATTCAACCGGATCCAGCCGGATTGTTCCGGTCTGGGTAGCGTTGTTGATTAACTCGTCCATGATGGAAGAGTTCTTGAGGCGGCTCAGAGCCTCGGATACGTCCGGTGTGTCATTGAGATTCATCAGAAAGTTGGAATCCCCGGATGATAGTTGTGCGTCTATGTTGACGTCCATCGAAATGGTTTTACCATAGTCAGGGACCTCTCCGAACAGCTGATTGTTGCTCGGATATCTCGGGGATGAGTCCGCTCTCGGTAGTGAGTTAATAAATCGCAGGACATCTTCGCCGCCATCTTGAAGATTTGATTCAAATTCAGAATAACTGATTGAAGTGTTTCTTATAGAATCGTTTAATTCCTCATCTGCTGAATCGTGTAGTCTGGCAGCGTTGTTTATTCTATTGGACTCCATCAACATTTTAGAGGGTCTTCCCATCTGGATAGCTGTGTGTAAAAGTAGATTTGTTAAATAATTCGCATTTAGAATCACAATAATAACAATTATTATTATTAGTAGTAGTATTATTTTATACCTAATTCTTTGAACCACAGGAGGTCAATGAAGATTATTAAGTAAGGAACTAGAGGTGGCCTGAAGCCTATTTAAAGTAGTCTATTTAAAGTAGTCTATTTAAAGTAGTCTATTTAAAGTAGTCTATTTAAAGTAGTCTATTTAAAGTAGTCCATTTAAAGTAGTCTATTTAAAGTAGTCTATTTAAAGTAGTCTATTTAAAGTAGTCTATTTAAAGTAGTCTATTTAAAGTAGTCTATTTAAAGTAGTCTATTTAGTCTATTTCAAGTAGTCTATTTAAAGTAGTTTATTTAAAGAAGTCTATATCAAGTAGTTTATTTAAAGTAGTCTATTTAAAGTAGTCTATTTAAAGTAGTCTATTTAAAGAAGTCTATTTCAAGTATTCTATTTAAAGTAGTTTATTTAAAGAAGCCTATATCAAGTAGTTTATTTAAAGTACCGTCTCTCGACATGCCGGCAGAGCGACATCTTTGGAATCGACAGTATCTGCAGGAGTTCCTAGTCCTAGGAGTGATAACACAGTTCTGAGCCTCCTTACAAGAGTAGATCTGATGCTCCCGCAAACCCCTTCTGAAGAATTTCTGCTCCACAATGAAGAATAATCATATGTTAACACATTATGTTAATCATATTATGTTGTTAACACATTATGTTAATCATATTATGTTGTTAACACATTATGTTAATCATATTATGTTGTTAACACATTATGTTAATCATATTATGCTGTTAACACATTGTATTAATCATATTATGTTGTTAACACATTGTATTAATCATATTATGTTGTTAACACATTGTATTAATCATATTATGTTGTTAACACATTGTGTTAATCATATTATGTTGTTAACACATTATGTTAATCATATTATGTTGTTAACACATTGTATTAATCATATTATGTTGTTAACACATTATGTTAATCATATTATGTTGTTAACACATTATGTTAATCATATTATGTTGTTAACACATTATGTTAATCATATTATGTAGTTAACACATTATGTTAATCATATTATGTTGTTAACACATTGTGTTAATCATATTATGTAGTTAAAACATTATGTTAACACATTGTGTTAATCATATTATGTTGTTAACACATTGTGTTAATCCTATTATGTTGTTAACACATTGTGTTAATCATATTATGTTTTATAAGACGGCTAAGGTATAATCGGCTCACTGCCTAGGTGGCTTGTCGGTAAAGGCGACACTAACTATATCTATTGGAAGAGAGGGGAGGGGATCAATTCATAAACTACTCCAAGGAAAGAGACTAAAACCATTTGAAAATTTCATGTTAGTCATCATTATCATCATCATCTTCCCTTGAATTCCATTTTAACTAGGGTCAGAATACGAATAGACCTTCACAACTCCTTTAAGTCCCATGCCATATCACCAGTCTATCATCTGCTTTTCTTATCTCTCTTAATCACTTCATCCCACGTCAGCTGTGGTCTACCTCTCCCTAACTTAACCTCCATCTCATCCCTCCACATTCTCGTTACTACTACTCTTATTGTCTCACTATATGACTATACCATATCAATCTCGACTTGGCTAATCTATTCCTAATCCCCAATATAAAATATAAAAGATGCAGCATTTCAGCATTTACACGTTATTTTTGAATTCACTTTATTTAATCACATATGTGTCACATTCCCACACGGTTCACCCTTTCAAATTTCAGTGTATAGACTTTAGTTTAGCTTCCAGTGTATAGACTTTAGTTTTAATTCAGGCATTTATTTGTTTCTTTCGGAAAAAAATATGAACCTTATACGCTTAGTAAGAAAATTAAACTGAAAATTAAATATAAATGCGAACAGTACAGAGTTTTCAAATCATTTTGATGTTCTATATGAATAAATAACTTAATATATAAACAGCCATTTTGGTAGATTCATGAGCAAAGACCTACTCATAATCATCAAGCATAGAACAAATCTAATGATAACCATAATTATAATTATGAGCATGAGCAGCACAAGTACAAGTACAAGTACAAGTACAAGTACAAGTACAAGTACAAGTAAACACGCATTACAGTAAAACGATCAACCATGTCGATATTTATCACTTTTAATACCACATGTT
>CAJHZI010000189.1:212500-470000 GCA_905160935.1 Enchytraeus crypticus
AGTTCATTAAAAGTAGAAAATTAACATAAAAAGCTTAATTAATAGAATTATAGTATCCTACGTACAAGAGTAAACGTAATAATAAACAACATCATCCTCCCTTGAATCCCAGTTTAACCAGGGTCGGGATACTAATAGACTGTCTCAAATCCTCTCTGTCCTACATCATATCATCAGTCAATCCCCTATTTGAGACTTTTCTATTCGTTTATTTTTTGCAGCAATTTCTGGAGCCTAGGCGCTCACCAACCGAATGCCCTTTCTGACGTATGTATGGATTTTAGTGCTTTAGTAGCCTTCTACGACACGTGCAGTCACAGGTTGGTCAATTCTTCAAACAACCCGGACGCAACACGGGGAAAAGGTAATCATAAACATAGAGCTAAAATAAATTCACTACACAAAATCAGTATACAAGCAAATAGAAATAAAAGCGATTAAAAGCAATATTTCAATGATTTACGTATATCAGATTGACAGTGGCCCTTTTATATTGACATAGTAATATGTCATGCACAGGCACACATCTCAAACATTTAAAATTCACATAACACGACTAAGATTAAGTAAAGTGAAATACTGTAGAATAAAATCGTATATACAGTGCTTAATTTCAGTTTAGCAAAAATAGAATACAACTATCTAATATCATAAAGCCCTTCCTCGCTGTAAATTTTCTGTATGTCTATCAGGAATTATACCTTAATCGAACATCATTTGTCTCGTGTTTCAATTTGATCAACCAAACATATACAAGAACGCTTTCATACAATTCATTAGCCAATCTCACTGTAAATTTATCAAGCTATCATTTCTATGGACATTTTGATTTCAATCGCTTTGATTTAAAATCAATAAGATCGATAATATCGTCCCAATTTAGAAAAATCAATCAATACCAACCCAATTTAGAAAAAAATCACAACTTGTAATTATAATTATTTATCTCTAATTTCGGTACAATCTATACGAAATCAATTAGACACCGGGTACCTACCTTGCAAGGAATGCAGACCATAGCTCCAAAATACTTTCCACCTGCCTTATCTCCGCATACTTTGCACCGCAAACCGATAAGCTTCTTCATATTTGGCGATTTCATTTTAGATTTATCAGACCAAGCCGTAGAAAGCGGCAGTGACTCCTTCGAATTATCCGGCCTATTGACGAGACTCAACCTAATCCCAGAGTTAAATCCGGATCTCGTGACAACATCTACATCAGCCCCGCTAACCGTTCCATCGCTTATACCACCGAACCCGGAGCTCGTGGTAATGACTCTAATTTGCGACTGTTCAGAATCAACAGGACCCGGCTGGGAGCTCGAGTATACAATCGATCCACTGGAGTTAAGAGACGGACGACAATTTGCCAACTGACTGTTTTGGTTCAATTGTCGCAGTGGAGACTGAATGGAATTCATCGAAGCGAGGTTCTGAGATGTTGTGTGGTGCTGGCTCAGCGCTGAGGTTGACGACGAAGATGCTGAGGTATTGAAGCCTGTCGTGGCGGCAGAGGTCACCCCACTGTTGTGACATCTCACGGCAGATATAGCCTGCTTGGGAGTGCTTGCCTTAACCTGCATGAACTCCTCTAGAACCGGGTGAGTGTGGTTCGCTTGCGTGGCAAAATGAGAGACTGTATTTGTATAAGAATGATTTGCACTATCCGATGAGGTAGCGATAGATCCCACTAACGTTAACGATCCATCTGAGAAAGTTAATCCTCCGAGATTTATGTTGTTTCCAGCACCAACTTCTCCAGTCAACCCTAATGTGGTTCCGTCAAAGAATCGACTGGATGATATATCAAATAATCCGGTTTGATTTACACCGGAAGGACTTGAACGTATCCTGTTTATCGGGGACTCGTGTACTTTGTCAAAAGCACCGACTCTCATAATACTGTTCGGATCATCCTCTCTGATTCCA
The DNA here is from genome assembly GCA_905160935.1 of Enchytraeus crypticus. Taxonomy (NCBI): domain Eukaryota; kingdom Metazoa; phylum Annelida; class Clitellata; order Enchytraeida; family Enchytraeidae; genus Enchytraeus; species Enchytraeus crypticus. The sequence continues at coordinate 214,432 of CAJHZI010000189.1, forward strand.
TTATATATGACGTCAAGGATGATGTCATCACAGTCCATTGCGAAATCTGTAACTGGTGTCGCCAGAGTAGCCGCCATCTTGAAAAACTCTGATACGGTTCCTAAGTCTGCACACACTCAAGAAGGATCTAAAATAACAATAAACATAAAAATATTTATATCAGTAACAAAAGGGAGAAACTCTAAATGCTAATTTAACTTTTTATTCTTGCAATTTGTGGCTAATATAACGCCATCGTAATAACAACAATAATTGCATAAAATTCCGTTTTCTCTCTTTAGTGCACTGCCAAATGGCATGTTCAAGGTACATATTCATACTCAAAGTCTGTTTTCTCGCTACACAAGAGCACTCCTTAGATCAACAAATTAATCCCTTCACGAAGTCTATGCCTTATCAATACCCTATGTAGCCTACAGCTTGGGAAAAGTATGGCTTCTGAGGGGTTTCCCGTTGCCTTCCTCAATTCTATGTTAACCTGCCTTAAATATGCTTAAATTTATGTATATTAAAATAGATTTCATTATGAGAGAAAATTTACTAAAATTTCCCCTAAGTATTAAAATTTTGTTTCTTTGATTTTGTAGTGCAGTGTGCAATGAATGTGTGTTGTTTGCCCCAGTGTCGAAATAATTATATATATATATATATATATATATATATATATATATATATATATTTCTGCTATATATATATATATATATATATATATATATATATATATATATTATATATATATATATATATATATATATAGACTCGTAAATATTAGCAACAACAACAATTGAATTAACATCACAGTCATTTGCAGCTTCAGGAAAATGACCCATCATTACGCTAACGACACTCTTAACAAGCTATGTATCTATAGGAGATCCATTCATCATCTTCTCCATAAGAAAATCTATGTAAAAGCAACATCCACAAAATTAATTCAAAGCATTGATCAACTTCTATAAATACTTATAATGGTCGACTTCTATATATACTTTAAATACCGTTAATCAAACTCTTTTAGCACATACGAGCAAGATGTAATTGGGCCAGAATGTTCCAGAGTTTCTGCATACAGTAGGGAAGCATATTGAGCAGTTTATGAGCAGAGTCTGCATGCAGTATGGAAGCATTTAGAGCAGTTTGTGTGCAGAGTCTGTATGCAGTATGGAAGCATTTAGAACAGTTTATGTGCAGAGTCTGCATACAGTATGGAAGCATTTAGAGCAGTTTATATGCAGAGCATCTCTTGATGGTATGAAATACTGTGCAGTCCAGTAAGTTCTGAACTTTGACAAGAAATGCTCAATCATAAACAAAACTAAATCTTATCGCGCTATTTTCTTCGACACACGATTAAATAATATCAGACTCCAATGGCTACACAAATTCTCTCCTACTGCAATATTGCTTACTTTCATTTCTGTCCTATATTTGTCTGAACTTTGAAATCAACTTCAAATCTAACTTCAGTGCAGTTCAATCAAGTTTTATAAATCCTTCAATATTTTTATTTTAGCATTCAGAGGCGATATCATATCATTCAAGTATGGCATGTGGTAAAGTAAAACTTATTTTATTTTATTAATTCGCATTCAGTAACCAAAATAAACTAGGGTTACCAGGTCAAATGTCAACTAATATTCCTTAACTACAAAATAACCTGAACACTTAAATCGCAGTAGCGTAACTAGCGTTTGGTTTAGCATCGCTGCTACCTGAAGAGTTTAGTATAAACAAAACCCACCAAATAAACCAAACTATATATACAAAATAATAAACTAATAAAATATAAAACTTACAGAAATGTCTTTCAGCAATAACGCTTACGTCACAATATATCTACAGCCAGCTATGCAAAAACGCCACAAACACAACATGTCAACAAACCAAACTGTTACACATAACGAGATGAGCAGGTCAACGCATAGCTGCATTTCTCACAGTTCATCAACCCCACACGCACACAAGGGTTGGGCTACCGATCAGTTCATAGCATCAGCTGACTCCACGTCGATGACGCCCGTGAAGCTTCGGCTGTTTACAGTCACTCTCCTACATGCAGTTAATCATCTCTCAGTTAATCATCTCTCACTAGTAATCAGTCTACGTAGCTAGTTTTCTCTCACTAGGTTTCAGTCTACGTAGCTAGTATTCTCTCACTAGTTTTCAGTCTACATAGCATGACATGTTTAGATGTTCGAATGTGGATCAGTAGAAAAATGACTCAAATACAGTGCTGGCCGGTCACAGACATGACAAAAAATAGCTTTCAGTTCAGATTATGCAAACCTAAACAATGTACTATAAACCGAAGCTACTTATGAGATGTTTCATCTCTCTCTCTCTCTCTCTCTCTCTCTCTCTCTCTCTCTCTCTCTCTCTAGTGTTCTGCCAAGCGGCAGATCCAAGGTAAATATTCCTACTCACATGCTGTTGTTCACATTCCATAAAGCGCCCGCCATCGATTAAAGAGTTAATCAATTCACAAATGACAATGCCATATCATACACAGGCTAACCTGTCTATATGACAGTGAAAAGGATTTAAAACAAAATTCTAATCTCACAGCGTAGTTAGAAATTGTAAGTGCGCAGACATGTCATTGTTTGCAATGCCCGGGATGTCTGCATTATTAACGAATGAAGAGGAAACAGACGTTAAATTAGTATTGCATTATGTGACCATACCGCTGATACAATTTATATGAAAAACGGGTCCAATGCCGAGGTTAATCGATTGACAGATTTAACAGCTCAAAATTAATTCAACAAAAAAATTAATGATTAATAAACCCATTTAATGTTTGATGGAGTTAATAAATTTAAAAAGTTAAATATTTCAAATTCAATAATAGACTCAAGTCTAGTTAACTTTCATAGTCCATTTATTGCACCTCAGAAGCCATATTTTTCTCAAACTGTAGGATATATAAGGTATGGATAAGGCATAGACTTTGTAAAAGGATTAACTTGTTGATCTAAGGAGTGCTCTTACGGAACGAAAAAGCAGACTTTGAGTATGCATGTGTACCTTGAACCTGCCACTTGACAGTGCACTGCAGAAGAAGTCCAATTAATAACCCATTTAAGTATTGACTTAACAGACAAAGGAAAGTGTTGTGTCTAAGGTACATCTTCGTAGTTACAGTCTGCTTCCTAGCTCTATAAAGAGCACTCCATCGATCAACATCTCTTCACAATAGACTATATCTTATCCATACTTATGTAGACAATAACTACGGAAAATATTAACTACGGAATGTATTTTGCGTAAATTCACGTTTTGTTTTGATTTAGCTTATTTTCAATATTATTGTCGTTGGCCAACCATACCTCTTATTTATCTAATTACCAAAACAATTAGAATAAATGAAGGCCATCTGGCCAATCAACAGTACTCAGAAGTCGGCTAGAAATCGAGCGCTATAGTAGGCTATCACTAGATAACAAGAGTCGATCGATATTATAGGCTTGCGATCGAGGTAATTCAAACACAGTTAGAAATATTTCTACAAAATCAAGAATGGCTAATTTTGTAGATTGACCCGATTGTCAAGATAGGTTTACAATAGAAGTTCCGTTAAATGCGCTAACATCTAATTTCCTACAGTCAATTGAAGACAGATATCGATTTTTCTGGTCTGACTATAAGAGCTTGTTTACGCAAGAAAATCAAAACAGAGTGATCGATAGTTCAGCAAAGTATTATGAACGTTCTCCTAAATTGTTTGTCGAATATTTCTGCAAATAGATCAGAACTGGTGACGTTTGATAATTTTTATCTGGTGGTTATTATTAGAACATTCCCAGCACAAAGCTTAAACAAAATAGAAAACAAAACATTAAATAAAAATTATCATATCATTCTTCCAAAAAAGTTCGATGTTGTTGTTCAAAAGTTGTATATATAATTAAAAGAATTTCCCGAAAAAAAACATTCTCAAAGCTAAATTATTTATTTATCCTTCATGTTTAAATTAACAAAATATTATACTAAATCAGCGATGCAGAGCAAAAAGTACAATGATTAGTATAACAAAAAATAGATTCTTATATATGAAAAGGTTCATCGGCATTTAAAACATTTTTAATCATGGAAAAAAACAACTGCATTAGAACACTCAAAACTGGATCTAAAGTACTCTCACCCCCCCCCCCCACTTCTTGAGAATTCAAACAAGCAGGCACTCATAGCATCATTTATCTCCACCAACCCCCCCCCCCCCCTTCCGATTTTATTTAAAGAAATCGACTCTCTAGAGTAGCCCCTATAACCCAAAGAAGAATAAACGTTAGCACACGTTTACATCATATCTACTGTTACACTACGGTTTTTAATGTCTCCCGTAATACCAAAAATAAAAATTGATTCGCTATTTAATAGTTAAATTATTAATTGTTTTAAAATTCCTTACACTCACATCAACCTTCAAACGTGTAGGCCACTCTATTTGAAATACTTTTTTTAAAGGAGCGGATCCTTCTGCAAATTCGTCAACATTGACACTAGGCACAATTCTCATATGAAGTATACAGTTACTCTCGAGTGTTCTGAGAAAACACCTTTATCTCAGGAATTGCTCGTATCTCACGAGAGTAATTTGCTCTTAAGAACCTCTTCACGTAAAAAAAACTGTACCTGGAAATTCGCCAAAGTAAATGGGAATAAAGACAATAAACACGTGGTTTTTACGATTTACTCTGGAGCAGAGCTTTATCATCATCATCTAACATCATTGGAGGTAAACATTGAGTCTAGTGCTTGCAACACAAGATATATATTAATATCTGAAAATTACGGATAGTTTGCGTTCACTAACAGCAACAAAAGACAAACTGCTCAGGTCATATGAGGCGACAAAGTAAGAATTTAAGAAGGTTAAGGGAAACTACTCCAGAATCCTTATTTTTCAAACTGTTGGCGAGGCCATGGCTTTCGGACATCGTAAGGGGTGAGTAAGGCATAACCACTCATCAATCCATAAAGTGGTTTTACGGAGTGTGAAAGCAGAATGCAAGTCGAAACTGGGAAAATGGACTTGGCACATGGCGGACAGTTATATATATATATATATATATATATATATATATATATATATATATATATATATATATATATATATATATATATAGAGAGAGAGAGAGAGAGAGAGAGAGAGAGAGAGAGAGAGAGAGAGAAGATATCTTAGCTTTGTTTTACGTAAGTTAATAGCTAATTTACTTTACAACATTTTATTAAATATAATTCATTATTTCATATTTTAGTATTATGATAAACCATCCAAATGACAGGTCTAGGTGGACAGTGTTAAGTTAGACATTTAGAAGAGAAATGTTTAATTCCTACATAGACTTACTTGTACATGGAGCTAGATCATCACAAAAATTTGGTGTATCAATAAAAGAAGGATGACAAATTCTCAGTTCACAACTCTAGATCTAGTTATATAAAGTTCTAAAATAATTATTAAATGCTTGATGAATCCCTTAATAATAATGTTTAAATGTAATATGGAGACTAGATAACCGATAAAACTGGAGACAGTGGCGATGTCCGTAAAGATATTCTACCGCGTATCAGTATGTGCAGGGTTCAAATCCTGGGCTCGCCCGTCATTGACATCGCTTTTGAGTAAGGAAACTGAGTGTAACATTAGCTTTTTTAAAAAAATAGAACTATTTACTCGGTGAATTTTCATACATGGATCGATAATATCGCCTAAAATATGCCTTTATAAAATAGACAAACGTACCCTAAACCTAACTACACATTATAATTATAAAATATAGAAAAATTGTAAAATACATTAACAAGAGACATGACCAACAATCGAAACTGAGATCTCACGATATAAACCCTGGTGCTATACCGATAAGTCAATGCAACTTCTGTTCGACTAGTTTAATAGATGTTTTATTAGATCATAAATGATACAGCATGGAATCTCTATAAATGAAAACCCACCTTAGTAATTAAAATTACTAAAAATCATAATAAAGGTTTAAAGTTCATTTCCTCACACAAAGATGATGTCAGAGACTCACATACCCAAATAAAAAATTAAAATAATTACAAAATAAATAAATAAATTATAAAAGTTAAATAATTTAGTAACCATTGTTGTTTAACTGTTAGGAGCTGGGGCAAGATAAAGTAAAAAACATTGCACATCAATTCAAGTCATTTAAACTTCAATGAAATGACTTTACCTATATGTCATCTAAATTGCAATAAACCCTTTATAACATATTTTCTATATAATCAAGAAGCAACTCAAGAAGAAAATCATAATTGATCTGCCAAAACCGAATTAAGGCATAGTCATATGAATTCAAAACAATATTTTATTTTAATTTATCAATAATTATATTTTTTTAATCTGATTTATACTATATTTGGAATAGCTCGTAGCATCTTTTAACCTATTAACAGATAAGGGGGACAACGATCCCTCGCCCAGTCAAGGATTTGCCCTCCAATGATTTCCACCAACTGCTAAAAAATATATCAAACAATCAGAAAGGTCACTGAATGGTTTCAAATGGAAAATTGTAATAAAATCAGATAAAATTAGATACCAGCGGAATATTTCAGTGCCATTTTAAGAATTTCTGTGCCTTTTTAAATTTACGCATATCCCCCTCCCATGTAGGACTTCCAGCAATTTTGTACCCTCCCCTCCAGTAAAAATTATTAAAAGAGGGTACGGAATTGACATACAAAATTACTGTACCTTTCATAGCATACTGATTATATCCACAGTCGAGATTTTATCCGTTATAACAGATTAACTCCATAGATTTCGACAGATAAACAGTTTACTGTTTCATTCTACTACTAGTATTCCACGTTCTTTAAGAAGTCTTTATCCTTAATTAAACTATGTACTTTTACACGTATTTCAACACAAGAAATGTTAAAATATCAAACATCTAAACGATTGAGTTTATAATCTCTTTCAACAACTATTATTCAAAACAATTTAACGACTAATATCAACTATGCCGTACGTTATACAAAAACTACGATCGGGCTGACAACAGCTCGATAAAATCGTAAATATAGCACTCAAGTTTCGCAAACCCAGGCAGGACTAGTAGGTTTAGAGGCCTATACGTATTCTGAAGAACTAAGCAGACCAGCAATTCTCAGCATGTAGGAGTCTCGAAAACAGCTGAGCTTTAGCCGGAATTCCACATCAAAACAAACTAGCTATTATATGTCGAACACATTCATAGGCATATAATCTGCATTTTCTTCTTAACTATTAAAGAGAATTTAAATTTAGCAGAAAGGATAGCATTCCTACATGTAAAGATATAGATGTTATAGCATTTAAGGAACAAATTTTAGGTATATTTCTGCTGAGGAATGGATATTCTGAGCAGTGATCGATATTTAATGGAATGTTTAAATAAACCCAAACACTTGCTCACGTTTGCGGCATACTGTTTAAAGTACACGTAGTACAGACAAAGAACAGGCGAATTTGTGAGAATACTGAGCTATGATTGGCTGAAACTACGGTCCAATTACGCATAGTAATTGAAGGACAAAAAATGTACAGCAGGTTGAGGACAATGTGATCTACATTATAGTGCAGGCCTAGTTTGAGTAATTATCGTTTGATTTACGTTCTCATTAATACAAGCGCATGTGAATGTTGTGCTTAGGGTTTCAGTTTCCTTACTGATAACTGATAGATCACGAGTTAACAGAGAAAATGGGAGAGTGCGAGAGAGTTATAATAAAGAGAGAGAGAGAGAGAGAGAGAGAGAGAGGGAGGGAGAGTGAAAGAAGGAGAGAGAGAGTGTGTGTGTGAGAGACAGAAAGAGAGAGAGAGAGAAAGTTTAAAACTAATAAATTATAAGCACAATCGTGAGCAATAGCATAGCTTAATGAAATCACTGTAATGGAAACAATAAATAGCTATTTTTATATATTACATGCTTTTATACCTAATGTTTTTTTAATAATGCGATGCATTCAATGCTCTACGTTTAGCTCGCTATAGCTGTAAATCATTAATACTAAAAACCAAGAGTCCCACAACAAATGTGAAATATTAGGAATGTTAATAGGAGTTTGAGTTTGAGGGATAAAGCTGTTTTGTTAGTCTGTTAATATCTGACACAATCAAGGAGTTTACAGAAATTTCCGGCTTCGTTACTGATTTTTTCCTCATTTTCTTCTCTCTTTTTTAAATGTTTTTGCTAGAATAATCGCTATCTTTTAATAACGTTATAATTTTTAAATGGAGCGGATTCAAAATTAATCTTCCGTTACGTAGAGTCCATAAAGATTACTTTAAGGTCAGGGTAAAGCATAGCCTTTTGTGAAGGGATTAACTCCCTAATCGTTGGAATGCTTTTAAGGAGATGAAAGCATCATATCAGGAATATGTACCATGGACCTACCACTTGACAGAATACTAGAAAGTGAGAGAAAGGAGAGAGAGAGTATACATTGTACAGTATACAGGTAATGCAATGTCATGGTTTCGTCATACTACTGTATTAGAGAACAGAGGATTTTGAAATTGCTCTTTTTTCTTTAATAATATGATTAGATGGTTTAGACCTAATTAATTAATATTCACATAAGTAATAAAAGCATTCTCTATACAAGCACAAGCTGCCGCTTTACTTGTGATATCTGTAGTTATTAGGTACATTCTTGTCTACTGATGATGATGATGATGATGATGATGATGATAATAACCATAATAATGATAATGTTGATGCTAAGTTTATAAGAAGCGTTAACCGATGTATACCTATAGCAATACAGGATTGCGCAAGCAGTGTAAAACAGGAGAGGAGGAAATAATGAAAACAACAAAACAGCAAGTTAAGAAAGTAAACTATGAACACATGCGGTTGTCATGTGTGTAACAAGACGGAGAAAAGAAATAAAAAATAAAATAATAAGTGCCATGTGTGTACAATTGCTTGCTATCCATGTGTTTCGTTTAGATAATTATAATCAGACATAGCATAATGTGTGATTACTTATTAATTGGTAATCATTTATCTACTTATTTTGACTGCTTGTCGACATTGAAGGTAAACGAGAATAACCATCGTCCATGGTCAAGCTATCTGATAAATAGAAATAAGCAAATAGGCAGATAACTGACCTCGACCTGGTATTATTAGATTAGCTCTATTGCCGTCGGAATATTGCACAGCCAATAGACCCCGGGTTCAACCTCAGCTAAAAACAATAAAAAACATTTCGATAGACATAAAGATTGAGAGAGAGAGAGAGAGAGAGAGAGAGAGATAGGGAGGGGGAGAGAGAGAGAGGGAGAGAGAGAGAGAGAGTGTGTGTGTGTGTGATTGAGAGAGAGAGAAAAAAAAGAGAGAGAGGGAGGGAGAGAGAGAGAGAGAAAGAGAGAGAGAGAGAGAGGAGAGAGTGTGTGTGAGTGAGAGAGAGAGAGAGAGAGAGAGACAGGGAGAGAGAGAGAAGAAATAAAAAGTCGAGGAGTTTATTTGATTTAATGATTAAATGATTTAATAATTGTCAAGTGTTAACAGACAAAATAAACTCTAATTCATTTTAGGCAACAAAGTTATCCTTAATTACTGACAGCATGCACACGTGCAAGGCACAGCTTTCAATATTAACATTTTATTAATTAAATGCATTGCTATCAATACATTCTGTCATGTTATTAATATGCCAATAATTAAAGAATTTAGTAAAATATACATGTCTTTTTCAGAGTAAAATTTCAGTAAAGCACTATTTCAGTTTGATAAAGCCAGAGGGATGGGAATAAACGAAGTTGAGAATAATTCAAGACTATAGTCTATACTAAAAGACGTCTATACCAAAAACACCCATATTTTCATAGTATCGTACCTACTAATTACGTCATTAATTAACTCAACTACATCCTTCGATCGTCTTGAGAAAAAGCATATAGAAATTTCCACTTATTTTCAAATTAAATTGTAATCCACCTGGCAATAAAGTATGACAAATATTGTAATGTTATGCCAACTGTAAGGGTCATTATGTAACAATGAAATGCACTATACAATAATAGGATATAGAGTTCTTATGAAATATGCAACTAATTTGTACAAAATAACCTACTTTCTAAAATAACCCATGGCATTACTCTAAGAGTCCTTATTGATTAACCTAATTACTGACTACACTTATTAGCATGACACGTCCCTGACAGCATCTCTGTCAAAGCAGACGTTTATTACGGTTCTAGTTTCACGTCCGTTTGCTCATTTGAAGAAGACATCAGGAACGTCCAATTGTAGGCCTATGCGTGACTGTTGACTAGAGAGCTTCTAGCATGAGATATAGGCTTACTGACTTCTCGATGGATCCCCAGTGGGTTTAGTAAATTATTGGTTTTAAGCTGTAAAAGCTGTACAGTTGATATTAACGTCAGTTTTATCTCTCGAAAGCGATGTCAGTGATGGGAAAGCCCAGGCTTTGAACCTTGCGCTTTATGATGCGTGATCTGATATCTTACCGACATCGGCACAGGTCCAAGGCACTATACGTGGCCATTTGCCGTCTCTAACATTATTATTATTATTTTTTTAATTATTATTATTATTAATTAAGTTCGTTATTTACAAGTACGTAGCTATTATGCATTCGTATTGTTATTTGAAATAAAAGTTAATTAAATAATTAATTAAAATATATTAAATAAGTTGTAACATGTTTCGTAGAGTTCAAGTCTGTTGAGCGTTAACGTGTCAATACTGTCAGGACAAAAAGATCAATAGGTAGCACAAATATTTGTCACAATGAAACTTTCAAAATATTTAATGTCAAAAGTAAACTAGTTGATAAGGTAAGTGCATTAAGAGCATCATTAAATGGCGGCTAGAGGGTCATATAGCGCGGCTAGTAGTATGGCAGTCGACATTTCTAGGCGAATCCAGCGACCTCGAGGTGAATGGTTCTAGACCCTGGCGTGAAAACAATCTCATCCAAGTTGTTAAATCGGTCAACGACTCTCTAGAAAATCCTTGAAATAATTCTTGTGGTTTAATCGTTTCATATAATTAAGCTTGAGCACAATAGTAATGTTCTCTCTTCTAGAAGTCTTTGATAGGTGTGAGAAAGGCTCTTTCAGCAAGGCTGAAAACTGTTAAGAAAAACTGTGAACTGTTAGGGGTCGGAGCAGAGTCCAAGATTTTTTACTACACAAATTTTACACTTATATACAAATTTAAACACAGAAAGAGCTATAAACATCATCATCTTTTTTTAAATCACGGTTTAACTAGGGTTAAACCATAGAAAGAGCTATTAGCACAATGAAATATGATAAAGAGCAGTACCAAGCTGAAGCACTAGAGCATTCCAGGAATGATGAGAGGGTCTAAGGGGACTCTTTCCCTTGCTCCCCCTCCAACCCCCCCCCCCCGTCTCCTGAATATGTATCTGGTAAATATTGTTTTATTTTAATCGTTACGAGAACACCAGAAGCATTTTATCAGCATTTTAATTCGGTTCTATTGTTAAGTAGTATAGCTCTCCTAATTGTACCTAATTATTCCATTGCATAAGAATATTTAGTAATATGTAAAATTCTGTAAGAAATATAACTATTGGACTAGTAGAATTGAGCTCTTGCAATATTGATCTAATTATAACTTATCTATTGATCTAATTAGGACTAAACTATTGATCGACAGCAGCCAGAAATATGAAAGTAACGGTAGTACTGTATGTTAAATTATAAATCAAGGAGTAAAATAAAGGTAGTATTTTATAAATCATTTTCAACGAGGTTCACCTGGGAGTCCTAGGAGTCCAGGTAAAGAGAGTCCAATAAAAGGAATTAGTCCAATAGAAGAGGTTCAAGGAATGATAGACTCAAGAGGAGGCCGCTAGGCAAGAACGGTAGATTGCAAAGGAAAACCACATCCATGACGAAACATTTTTTCCAAGCTATCGGCTGTTTTAGAGTGTGTTTAAGTTGTGACCTTTTTCGAAAAGATTAACTTGTTGAGCTGTGAAGTATTATTTTTGGAATGTTATCGGAAACTGAATAGAAATAATTATAGACCCTGTCGTTTAAAGAACTATAAAGAGACTTTATCCCAAAGTTATTAGCAATCAGAATATATGCAGTACCTATTTTAAGTTATAATTAGTTTAAGTAATTACTAATGTTATTGTTTTAAGTTATAATTTAAGTTTTTAGTTTATTTTTCAGTACCTATTTTAAGTTTTATCTTGGAAAATGCTGGATTCAGGAAGTCATTGAATGTACAGTGCTTCATTATATCAGTTTTCGCGTAAGTAACGCAATAGCTGACAGGTAATAATTACACAGGTCAACAAAATTAAACTTTTTTCTCATCAGAGAATAAACTACACTTGTCTTAAGTACTTTTTGACGCTGATTTTAAATCTGTAACCGGAATTTTTCCAGCACGTATAGTTTTTGAGTTATGACCGATTCAACTTTAACAATGCTAAGCTTAGAATAAACACATAAGCATAAGTTTGTAGTTCATTTTCTTACAACACCTTTCAGTCAATACAAATAAAAATATGCGAAACTGATCGCATTTGTCACTCACCACATCTCCTATCGTCATTTAGTGAATAGTACTTAATTATGACCGTTGTGCGTACGATTTTCTCTTGTGTGATTGGATTGGATTATCTCGGTGCAACATCCAGCAGTAGTCTGCCATTATACTATCATTCCAGAAGTCTTGATAACGATTTTCCATTCCTTTAACATCTTGGTGAAACCGTTCACCCTGTTTTCATCACTGACTGCATCAAGGTTTTCAGGGAAGAAATCTAGGTGTGAACGCAAAAAAATGAATCTTTAAAGACATTCTACAATCCATCTCTTTGTTAGCAACTAGCAAATTCTGGATTCCTTGTCTGTAGTCCGGAAACTTATTGCTTATTAAAACGTTTTCAGAAATCCATCTGAATGCTTGCCATGTTTTTCGGTCCGAGGTATTGAGGTACAGGAAGCAGAAATGTTTTTGTGAAGCCACCTTGCATTCACATCAACATACCAATTATCTTGAGATCACCGCAGATATGCCACTGATGGTTTTTGAACTGGATGTCCTCGAGAACTATGTTCATATTCCCGTAGGATTCCTTGAGGAGTACGGAGTGGGCTATAGGAATGCACGGTTTTACATTTCCATAATGCAGAAGAAAGGCTTTCAAGCTTGGCTTAGAAGAATCGATAAATAACCGTCACTCAGATGGTACACGTGCCTGCATTGAGCCTGTGAAAAGCCCATTAATGTCATTGCAAATAACACTGTGGACCGTGGTCTGTGAAGAATACTGCCAAATCAAGGTTTCTTTTTCTATAGTGACTTATGCGAACATACTTCTTAAGTAAGTTCTTTTCCTCAGCCGGAACGCTAGAAACTCCGTCTTTCGATAGAGCCAAGTCTCTGACGAGATCATTCAACTCATCTTGGTTGAGCGTCAATGGTTCCAGACTCTCCTCGAGTAAATAATCAGGATCGGTTGAAGATGATGGGTTATGTGCTGCTGCATCATCATCCGCTTCCGTTTCGCTGTCGATAGAATCAAGTCCTCTTGTGGCGGTATGGGAACCGGCAGCGAATCATCATGAGGTACTGGTCGGCGTGCAGAGTCAAGGTCTGGATAAATTATGTTCTGCTTGTTCTTTACAGAAAACTCTATTACGTTGACGCTACAAAAATAGCAGTCCGCATGATGATATCCTTGCTCTCTCCATACCATAGGTATAGCGAAAGGCATGGAAAGCTTCCTTTTGTTTATCCAGTTACGTAAACCGTTTGAACAAGAAGTGCATATGATATGTGGCGCCCAAACATTATCTTGGTCTCAAAGGGGACAGCCGAAGTAGGCTCAGTAAAGCTTTCGAATATCCTTAATAATAGTTTTCTTTTGCGACTTCGGAGTGAGTGAACCTCACACATATCAAAACGTATCCGGATGGTTTCTACATTCTCGAGGCCTATTGATTGATTTTACTTATGAATGGTTGTTTAGATTACTTATGGATGGTTGTTTAGATTACGTAATGACATCATGTGGAAGTTCCCAATTCCCAAGACTATGAAAAAAAGTTTAATCGAGGTCCGTATAGGTCAATGAGTACGTAATATGCCCGCAGAAAATTGCGGATAATGTTAAAATATAATCTGCCTCATCACAAAAACTGGACATGATAGAGAAAACTGTTTGCACATTTAGAATCAGAGTCAAAAATCCTATATAGATGACCCAATAGTTTGCTTGATGAAAAATCACTGTTGACCAGTGTTATCTGTGATCCTGAATAGACACTGGAGTGGGGATGATGTTTTCACACTTTGGTGCAGACTGGAGAGCAACGTAGAGGAGGGGGGGGGAGAGATTCAACAAGTATAGTGTTAACATGCATTTTTAAGAGTACGCCGACGATGATGATGATAATGATGATGATGATGATGATGATGACGACGACGACGACGACGACGTCGTGACGACGACGACGACGATGGTAATGGTCCTGATCATCATCAGGATGATGACCAGTTTACATTTTCGACGAATGTCAGACTGTGTGTATTACTAGGTAAAACAGAATCATATCAAACATTATTAATGTCATTACCGTAGCAATATGGCGACATTTCTCGACCAATGACTTGCTATTTCACAATTCACTCGCACGTGATCGCTATTATTAAAAAGCTAGACTCTATAATACGACTCGCCTCTGAAATGCTATTAACTGTACTTTGACCTCGGATACACTCCGTCTGATCAGTGCAAATTTTTTTTGTCTGTAGGCCTGTGTTGCCAAATCTACTCGCTAGTTCTTTCATAAGCCGTGTTTACTAAAACATCTGAACCATTGGTTCTCCTTAGTCCAGTAGCACAGCTGGTGTAGTGCAATAGAGTTATTGAAAACTTCTTTTATTGGGAGATTCAGAGAACCTTTCACCCCATTTATACGAATTTGTAATATTTTCATATTCGTAGCATAGGAAGGAATCTGTAAGTGGGGGTTGAACCGACAATCCCCCCTGGAATCTGGATCTGAGGGTCTTTCTTCCAGGCCACCCCCGGGAATTTCACCACTGGCAAGAGCCACAGATTAATTTAGATGATTCTGAAAGTAGTAAATTCCCGCATGGCTCTGAAGCGTGTCAGTGGTTACATTTACAATCAACAAAACAATAACAAGGATATGAAGTCATCGAAGAATATTAAAACAGCAGATCTTTTTAATTAGTGCACATTGTACTTCAACGATGCGATATTGTAGCATCTTATTACATATAGACAGTATTGCATTTCTTACTCTGTTGAATTTGTAACAGTATAGTTCCAATAAGAATGAACTGCAATTGCTTGAGACGAAGAAATAGTTCGCAAAATATTCTTCTTTTATTCATGACTCAAGTTTGTCATTTAGAATGTGAAAATATCTGACAGAAAAAGTGACTCTTTGTGTTATAACAATCAGTATTACTCTATTCTTGTTATTCCTGCTATACTTGATCTACCAGAAAACACAAGTGTCCTAAAGCTTCAGCACACTGTAGAAATAAATAAAAAGACACTATCTTAAATAAACAAGACAATATATCATAATACAACAAATAAGACATTAAAGACAAGACAAATTTGGAATTTTCTGCAACTTATCATCGATATAATTTAAATTTATTAGGCTAATATATCCATTCTAAACTCAAATTATATGCGATACAATTTTAAAATTACTGTAAACTAAACATATTTGGATGAGCAAGGAATAAGACAAATCAACTTTGTTCAATGACATAACTGATGTGGTAGGAGAAATATTAGTCTAGAATTTGAACTATCTACTTTTAATTGCTATAGTGTTGCTGTTTAGTTGTGTCCGTCTTATGTGGAACAGACCTATTCGTGGAGTGAATAACCTGGAGGTAAAGATAGCAAAGGAGAATCACGTCTAAACCATGAATAAATAGTCTTAATACAAAAGCCAAAGCACAATAAACTTGAGCGTAATCTAAATGAAGTCAACTTCATCGGGATTTATAGGGTCCATGATTTCAATGGCCATCGGAACAGCATCATAACCTAGAATCTCTTCTGGGCATCGGAATTCACATGTGACAGTATTGTTTTTTACCCCAAGTATAGAGAACCCAGGGTTTGATAAAAAAACGACTCGATAAATTTTTGCTGAATCGCCCCCCGGCTACTTAAGGTCATCTGGCTGCTTAAAAGAATGGACGTAGCAGACTGCATTAAATCTTTGCAAATTCATAGGAAGTCTTTGCCAAAGAAAAGAGGTCTCTCGCTTTTCGCCAGTTTACTCTGAAATTTATGAAGTCAACTCCTTTGGGATTCATGAGGACCATGGTTTCAATGGCCACCGGAACAACTTCATACCCTAAGGATAGATCGCGGTACTTATTCATTTTCTTAGAGGCGGCTAGTTCAGCAGCTCCAACGGCAGTGACTGAAGTTATATTCAGTTAAGAGTTTGCCATTATTATTTCTTTTATTATTATTATTATTTTTATTGTAATTATTTTTTATTATCATCTTCGTCATCATTTAGACCTATTGTATAAGCAATGCATGCGCCAGTAATTATCAATCTTTGTATTTATTTCACACGTTCTCTGCGAATTGTACCTGATTGCAAGATTTATTTTCGTGAAATGGTCTAAATATTTTCTTACTATCGTACAGGATGTAATTGTATTCTAAATATAGTGCAAACATTTAATTGTTTTGCCTGTCTACAGCAAATTACGCTGTACTTTAGGCTTAACGAATTTTTTCATTACTCATTCATTTGCTTTAGAACACTAACGACTAAGTATTAGATTTGTTGACAGTTGATTGGTGCAAAGTAACAGCTAGAAGAGTTTTATGTGCTTGTGCCACGTGTTATCATGGTCAAACTTACAAAACAACGCACGTGCTGCTATGGGAACAATTGCGTTCTTGTTCCAACTATTTGTTTACGTCAGGAAGGGGCTCTTTAATCAAATACATTATACTGTATTAAGTTATATTTCAAAGTTCTCTATATGTTTCATAGTTCTTCTGCATTTATAAGTCGTAATATGGACGTATTCAATAATAAATAATGAATTGCTATCGAAATAAACATATTTACATTAAGATAACTGAGATTATATAGCGTCACTGGCTGATGCACCTATACTGTTGAATTTAAATATTTGAATAGTTAAAAGTATAAGCTCAGAATACACGTACACTAACAAGTGTGCACTAGCCAGTGTGCACTAACAAGTGTGCAAGTGTGCACACATGTGCACTAACAAGTGTGCACACATATGCACTAACAAGTGTGCACACACGTGCACTAGCAAGCGTACACACATGTGCACTAATTAGTGTGCACACATGTGAACTAACAAGTGTTCACACATGTGCACTAACAAGCGTGCACACATGTGCAGTTTGTGCACGCTTGTGCACTAACAAGCGTGCACACACTAGCGTGAGCACACAATGAACATCATATTGAATCATGCACACATCAGCTCCAGTTCACCCGAGCCATCTGCTGACCTCTATTGACCCTTCCGGTCCATACTGAGCCAGTGCATATTTCTGCCCCCCCCCCCTTCAACCCCCCCCCCCAAACACCCTAGCGCTACTGCTTATTTTATTAGTGCTAACAGAAAATTGGTAACGTTTTAGTACGGATTAAATAAAGTTAGTCACTCCAAATTAAAAATCCATTGACATTGTTGATATCGGAAATTTGTTTAATTTTTTCATTCATTGCTTTCATCTTTCTTTTTTAAGTAGGAATAATAACCTAATAACTCTAATATTGATTATCTATAATATTAATAATCTTTATAATCTATAATGAGATTTAGTTAATGTGCCAGTACCGGCTAGGATCTTCAAAGGTAACTTTGAATTCTCCTTAAATAATAATGAGTTTAATATTGATGATGTTATAAGTAAATTAAATTCGCTAAATGTCAATATAAGTCAAGGTCTAGATGAGATTCATGGAAAACTGGTTTCGGAGCTAAGAGATGAATTAGCACCAGCTCTATTAAAACTACTAAAAGCTTCTATGGAAATAGGGGAGAGTTCCTCAAGATTTTAAGAATGCCAATGTAGTTCCAATACATAAAAAGGGGACTAGGGATAAAGCAGAAAATTATAGGCCTATTAGCTTAACAAGCATAACCGGTCAGATATTTGAAAGCCTTATTAAGGATAAAATAATTAGTTTCTTGGAAGAATATAACTTAATTAGAAATAGTCACCATGGTTTTCTTAGTGGGCGTTCTTGTTTAACTAATTTGCTAGATTTCTTAGAATATATTGCAAAAAAGGAAGTAGATAATAAAAATAGCATTGATATCTTATATCTAGACTTTGCTAAAGCGTTTGATAAAGTTCCACATAAAAGATTACTTAGTAAGTTGGAAGCGCATGGAATAACGGGCAAACTTTTAAAGTGGATAGGTAATTGGTTAAGCAATAGAAAACAAAGGGCGTGTGTCGACGCCGAGTTCTCTGAATGGGCAGCAGTGAAGAGTGGTGTCACTGGTGTGCCACAGGGCTCTGTTTTAGGATCTCTGTTATTTTTAGTTTACATCAATGACATTGATATAGATATTGTATCAAAATTTAGTAAATTTCCAGATGATTCTAAAGTGGCAAAGATGGTAAACAACATTGAAGATGCTGAGATTTTGAAGTATGATATAAAAATATTACAGAACTGGTCTAATGATTGGCTAATGGAGTTCAATGCTGCGAAATATAGAATTATGCATATAGGGAATAATAATTTAGGAATTGAGTATACATTGAACAATATAAAATTAAAATCCAAAAACGGTGAGAGAGATTTAGGAGTGTTTTTGGATAGCTCTCTTAAATTTAGTGAAAATTGTAATAAAGTTTTAAATAGTGCTAATTGTGCATTAAGAATGATTAAAAGAACAATTGCATGTAGAAATAAAGATATTGTGGTACGGCTATATAAGGCTCTTGTACGGCCCAAACTTGAATACTGCGTTCAGACTTGGTGCCCATATCCTAAGAAAGATATCGATAAATTAGAAAGGGTACAAGCCAGAGCAATAAGGCTGGTATTTGACTGTCAAAAACTTAGTTATGAGGATAGATTAAAATTCGTAGGATTAACCTCTTTAAGTGAGAGAAGAATTGGAGGAGATTTAATAGAAGTTTTTGAAATACTCAAAGGCTTCAGCAAAGTTAACCATAGTATTTGGCTTAATTTATCAAACAACAGAAGCACTAGGGGACATATTTATAACCTTAGTAAATTTAGAAGTGGACTAGATATAAGGAAATTTTTCTTTAGTCAGAGAGTTATAAATGCTTGGAATAGTTTGCCAAGCGAAGTTGTAGAAGCAGAATCAGTGAATGCGTTTAAAAACAATGATGTACATGTTCCTATACATGTATATTAGATGCAACTTGCATGTTCAGTGGGATAAATTTGATATGTTGACGTGAAGTTTGTATGATTTGATTTTTTAAAGTAGGACTAATAAAGTATTTTACGATGTACAGATAGGTGAAATTAGACATTTTATATTGAACCATGAGGTGTTATCAATATTAATTGGTATTAGTTAAGAGTCTGATGAGTCTTAAACAAGCATATAATTGCTTCCTGACTCTGTAATGTTATGTTAATAATAATTAAGCTTGCTGGCAACATATCGTATTTACGTGTCAAGCAGCCTCTGGTGAATTAAATTAAGTACAACAATAAAATTTCATTCACCAGATGACCGTACCGGTCCGGTTCATAAATAGTACAAAAAGAGAATCAGCGTCTAGAGCGAGCCAACAAGAGACAACTACTTCACATTGAGACCAGCAGCAGCTCATTATAACGAATGAAAGATTGATCTAATAGCCTACAGTATTGAGTTAAAGCGTCTGTAGTTGATTAGAGTTATATCGTCACATTTTTGTATTTATTTGTTAGCTGACATAAAGTAATACGATGTCCTGAAATAGTTAAAATAACAGCTTTAATCGTCACATTGGAAGCATATTGATTACCTTTTACAGGATCGATCGATTATCGATATATCCATTATTCACTCAATTGATCCACCAATTCAAATAAATCACTAAATCGATCTATTAATCAAGCGAGCAAGCAAGCAAGCAAGAAAAGCAATCAAGCAATTTATTAATTAATCGATCCATCAAGTTATCGAATGAGCCAATTATAGTGTAAATTGTGAAGTCGGACGTCTGTTTCGCTATTCAGAGTTTGCTGTAACGACGAGTTCTTCGATTTCATTAATTGCTATACTAGTTAAACACCTTCAAAGATTCTTATTTTTTCAGAATTTTAATCAATTCCTTTCCTGTATATCTCTCTGGTTTTTTTCCAGTGGCAGGTCCAAGGTTCATACTCCAATATTCATACTCAGGATCTGCTTTCAAGCTCCTTAAAGAGCACTCCTTATATCAACTAACTTGCCCCTTCACAGAAAGCTTAGACTAATCCATGCCTCACAAAGCCTTTAAATTAGAAAAGACTATAACGTCTGAATTTGTTTCTCGTTGTTTTTCCAATATTTTTTCTTGGTCGACTCTTAGGGCACGTGCAGTTAATGGCTGATCTATTTTTCAGTGTCCCGGACTCAACACGAGACTCTGCCGAATTGCTAAGGAAGTAAATCCCACCTATCAACATCTATTGAAGCAGTATCATTAAGCAGCATAGTTCGCTTATTTGCTGTTAGACAACTATTAAGCTACCTGTGGTGGAAATACTCCACTTTAACTCTCGATTCTGAAAATCTTTTCTTTACGAATTTTATTAATTTATTACGAATATTTTGAGTAATTTTACAACTTATATACATTGCCTTAGTCCCGTTACAAAGGTGTTCTGTTTTATACTGAAAAACACAAAATTCCGGAAGTTGTAGGTTTGATTTAAGTTAATTTATACGAATGTTTCAATGCAATTTTTTGTGAACAAAGATTACATAAAATGTTAAAACAATACAATACAATTATACAACGCAATATATTAGCAGAGAATAATATATAGCTGGCATTTAATACAAAGGTAAATACAAAGCAATAAAACAATTATTAGGTAAGACATAACAAATTTTGATGCTGCAGAAAACAATATAATACACAAATTATCCCGTATGTTTATAAAAAAGTAGAATTTTAATATAATTAAAATTAAAGCGATTCTTCACCACCCGGGGAGGTGGACCTGCCCTCAGATTCCCCTCCCATCTCGCTCTTCTCCAACTCCGATATCATAGAAAATTGCTCCCACCAATCAGATGACTGCTGTGTTCCTGCCTCATTCCAGCAGCACCAGGCTGCTGTTGATGTAGCAGTGGCCGACCAAACTGCTGCTGATCAGATCTCGTGGGAGCAGACTGAGCTCTACCGAGAGGCTGTTTCAGAGCATTGATCTCCAGACTGGACGGACGGTTGACATCGAACGGTGAGAGCAGGTCAGTCCTGGGTTGAGCGTAGCCATCCTGTGGCGGCTGAGAGGTGGAGGTGTCAGGACGCAGATGAACCTGAGGGATCAACCCAGCCGGTGAGCAAATCAGGTTCTGCAGCGGGTGACCCATGAACGTGGGGCGCCTCACTGCGGAGTCACCCCTCGCAGTGGCCAGGCTCGAGAGCTGAGGTTCTGCCCCTTGCAGAGGTTTGTTTGTCGAGGAGTGCGGTGGAGGCAGGAAGCCAGATGATCCTGGTGAGATCACAGTAAACTCGATATGCTGTCGAACGATGTTCTGATGATGTTGTTGTTGCTTCGGGGGATTGAAATGAAGCAGCCGCTGAATCTGAGGCCTCCCCGACTGCGTCTTCTTCTTCTGTTTCTTATAAAGTGTCTGACGGCCGTGACTATCGACGATTCGATCATGTTTCTCATGCTGTTTACAATGACCTTCAGCACTGTGTTGTTCATGATTATCTTCAGCATCGTGTAGTTCATGATGTTTTTCAGTACCGAGCTGTTCATGATGATCTCCAGCACCGTGCTGTTCATGATGATCTTCAATACCAAGCTGTTCATGATGATCTTCAGCACTGAGCTGTTCATGATGATCTAAAGCACCGTGTTGTATCATGATGATCTTCAGCATCGAGCTGTTCATGATGATCTTCAGCATCGTGCTGTTCATGATGATCTTCAGCATCGTGCTGTTCATGATGATCTCCAGCACCGTGCTGTTCATGATGATCTTCAGCATCGTGCTGTTCATGATGATCTACAGCACGTGCTGTTCATGATGATCTTCAGCATCGTGCTGTTCTTGATGACCTACAGCACCGTGCTGTTCATGATGATCTACAGCACCGAACTGATCATGATGATCTTCATAACGGTGTTGTTCATGATGTACGGCAGCGCTATATTGTTCAAGATGAACTTTAGCACCATGCTGATTAGGGTCGCTGCCATAGGATTCATTATCAAATATCTCAACGTCTACTACCTCTCCCTCCACTAACGACTCATCGTGCTGGATGTTATCATGAACATGATGATCTTGAACGTGCTCGACGTTGTCAAGTACGTCTTCATCAAACAGTTCTTCTGAAACCATTACTCCTTCCATCAGCCAGTCACTTTCTGTCTTATAATTAGCTGTTACAGGCAGCTCATGAGGTGGCTCACTCCCTTCGAGCAACTCGACTCGCACCAGTTTCCCTTCCACCAGGACATCACTGTCCAATTCATGAGTCATGGCCGACGAGACCTCAAGCAAAACGATGTCATCCTCATCCTCCCGATCCTTCACTTCCGGTATCAACGGCTTCAGATCATCCACTACAGGAATCTCCACCTGATTGCCTCCCTGCTTTTGCTTACTCTTGTAGAGCAAGGCACTGTCCTGGTTGATCTTCTCTGGATAGCCTTTCTTCGCCTCCGATATAGCAGCTACCTGCATTGCCGCCTCCCCACCCTCAACATCTCCTGGTGATTTATCCTCATCATCACCCTTAACGACCAGCTTCTTTTCTCTTAGTTTGGCATCTAGGAATTTATCGCTCTTACATTCTCGCTTCACTTTAATCTTAGACGCATAGGCTCGAATGGAATGTAACGGCGTAGTAAGGGGCGCCAGTGTTGCGCTTGACTTTAGTTCTTGATCAATTTTGTCGAGCTTTCTATGGGTGTGGCCCTCAGCTATGTTCGCAGTAGAAGTGAGACGAACAACACTCAATGGATGACAGTAATGAGCGTCCAGTTTAAGAACCTTCTCCGCGTCATCAATCATAATCGACTTCATTATCTCTTTAGAGCGGAACTGTTTGAGTGCCGAGAGGTTCATCCCGTCGTTGTTGCCGACGTGAATATATAGCCGACGAAGGAGGTGGACTTGAAGCACGTGTCAACGAGAAAATCAACGAGAACAGACTTTCGCTTCTTCTGTCCAGACTTGAAGTCACCACCTCCGATGTATATCTTTAAGCGCTCAGCCAGAACAATTGCTTCGGGCACCCAGGAGTTCTGAGGACTTCCGTAAGTGAAGGAACATCCCTCTAGTATGGACCCTACGGTGAATAGAGTGGAGGGCGACAAGTCTGCAAAATAAATAAAAAATAAAAAATTAGAATCAGACTATCGATCACTTAACTACAAATACTGGTGTTATTAGAAATAACAAGGATATTGCGAAAGAATTTAATAAATATTTTACACAAAATAGTATACGGCTAGCAGAAGCGATCCCACGAAATGATGTATCATATCAGAGTTTTCTTAGCAGGGCTCTACCGCACTCTATTTTCTTAGCTCCAACTTCCAACAGTGAAGTCTTAAATTTCATTCACTCCATGAATAAGAGTTATTCTACTGGCAATGACTCTATATCCAGTAAAATTTTACAATTATCTGCTAATTACATTGCAAACCAACTTACCTTTATCATTAATAAATCATTTGAATTAGGCTACTTTCCTGAGAATTTCAAATTAGCCAAGGTCATCCCTGTCTATAAAAAGGGTAAACATGACTTAGTGGAAAATTATAGACCAATTTCCCTCCTTAATAATTTAAGTAAAATATTTGAGAAAATCATGCATAAACGCATTACTACATTTCTAAATAAGTACGAAATCCTTAATGAAAATCAATTTGGTTTTAGATCCGGCCATTCTACCACTGATGCTCTTTTCTCTAGTGTAAATTTTTTATCTACTGAACATAAACATAAAAACAAGACACTTGGTATATTTTTAGATCTCTCAAAAGCCTTTGATACTGTTGATCATAACATTCTGCTTCACAAATTACATTTTTATGGAATACGTGGTACTGCCTATGATTGGTTTAACTCTTATTTATCTCGAAGAAAACAATACACCTTAATTGGTGACAGCATTTCTAGTGTGTTATCTGTTGGTATCGGTATTCCTCAAGGTTCGATTTTAGGACCTTCACTTTTTATAATCTATATGAATGACATTCATAATGCCTGTTCATTTGGGTCCATAAAACTGTATGCCGATGATTCTAATTTGTTTGTTAAACATAAGTCTATTGATGAATTGTTTATCTCTGCGAATCTAGCTTGCTCTGAAATAAGTAAATGGTTTATAAGTAACAAGCTAACTGTAAATTGCTCTAAGTCTTCATATGTATTGTTCTACCCCACTAAAGAGATGAAGCTCTTATTCAAACTAACAATTTAACTGTATCCCTTGATAGTAACTGCATTAATAGAACATATGTTACCAAATTTTTAGGCTTAACATTAGATGAAAATTTGACTTTTGGTGATCATATTAAATCATTAATCTGTACAATTAATAATTTTAATAGTATGTTATACAATCGTAGAGATTTTATTCCTGTGAATTGTCGTAGAAATTTATACCTTTCATTGGTGCAATCAAGGACACAATATGGCATTGAAGTTTATGTCAATACAACCAAACAGTTGCTTCAACCCTTACATGTTGCATGTAACCGTATTCTAAGAACTTTACAGAATAAACATAAGTTTCATAATGTTAAGTAACTTTATATGAATTATAATGTATTACCAATTTTTCAGTTATTCCAACTACATACTGGTAAACTTGTTTTTAAATGTATCAATTTCCCCGATCTGACTATGTCAGTATCCATAAAATATATTTTTATTGCTAATCAGATCTCGTTTGTGTATAATACAAGACTCTCCGAGACCAATTATTTGTGTTCTAGAACAACTTCAGAATTTTTTAAATCTTATGTCTATAACTTTATCAATTCTTGGAACCGAATACCTCCTGATATCCGCAGTTCGAGGTCCCTAGCAGAATTCACTAAACGTTACAAATATATATTGTTTGATGGTTTGTAAATTACTAAATTTTGGTTTCTTTTGTGTAAATGTCCAGCTAGAATTGTTGCTTAGCTAAAGTGTGTAATTAATTTGATTTTGCATTAAACATGACATTAATATAGTTGTAGACGGTGGTCAGCTAGATAAGATGTGTATCATCTTCCCTGACAGCCGTTGTTCTAGTTTCATAAGACTGTTGGATACCCTGTGTTTCTGGAAATTTTTTATTTTATTTTATTTTTAAATGTTTATTTCTATTTGTATTTGTCAGTGATTTGGCGTTGATGCTGAAATAAACACATATCTCTCTCGCTGCATCACTCCATTTGATGGAAGAGATAAGATTATCAGTCGTGTCATAGAGTCCCGCCCTTATATCATTGAATCTTTCAGCGTTCGCTGTCCACATCGCAATCGCCTTAACTAAACTCGACTCGGACTTAAACTTTCTGATGTCCTGTCTGAGGTGCTGGAGATGCTCAAACTTCTCCTTACCAGCGATCATGTTATCCGCTGTCGCCGTCTGAGTGGCTGCAATATAGTCAGGATAGTAGATACAAGGTCGTATCGTAAGATCCTCCATATATGGACGAGGGTCAAAATACAGTATTTTAGCTGGCACCAAAATATTGGCAAGATTCAAATTCGAGATGTCCCAACTATGGAAAATTCCCATTGGCCGCAAATAATCCTCTGGAAGCTGGTAGGAGACTCTGTAGTTAGCTGCATCTTCTGTTGTATTGGGCTGGCGAGGAATGGGCGAAGTGGATTCCTTCGAAGTTTTTCCGGATAGGCCAGGCCTAAAACCCTTAGAACAGGATATACCGAACAGGATATTACCTTGACGTACGTAACCCCAGGGATGTCGAGTAGGTTTGCGAGGGGCCTCTGGGCTTGGGGCAAAATACGACGTTCCAATATGAAACTGCGGACATATGTAATTCTCTTACATGAATCATTAGATTTTGAATTCAACTCTGAATAGGACATTTCTGAAGAGTTTTCTGGCTTACATTCAGGTTCTGTCTCTTTCATATGATTTCCAGCTTTTAGAAGTATTGCATTTGTGACCTGCTGTTCCTTCTCGACAAGGACCCTGTTAAACTGTGAACCTCTCCTCCTCAGTTGTCTTCCCGATGAAGTGTCCACTTCTCCACAGAGTGCTTTAGCTTCAGCAAGAGTCAGCTCGAAATTAGATCTGTGAGTGCACTTGATTCGTCTCAGTTCAGCGGGGGATGCTGATTTAAAGTAGTTATTCTGTTTAACTTCTGAATTGATAGTTATTTCCTTCTCCTCTAAAATTATCGTATACAAATTAACCAATGCTTCTTCATCAGATGAAATCTCAGAATTTGGAAAGTGAGAATTGTCGGTAGAACTTGAATTTATCAGCCATCTTTGGTCAGAAATATTGGGAACCGCAGATAAGGAAACGTAGCACGCACTGGCTGGATTCCTGTAGACTGCAGCCGAATCATTTAGAACGACAAATCCTGTGAAGCAGGAACTTTCTGAGGCAGAAGTCCCTGTACTGAACTCAACTAACACTCAGCAAAAGGATTAGCTTCTAGAGAAATAATTCCACTTGATACATTCGGGACTCCAGATACTTCCAGAGAAGAATACTGTAGGGCGACGTTCGGAATATTTGAGTCATTACATGCTGAATTGATTGGAGTACAAAATGATCCTCTGAAGCAAACAGCGTTGAAACTTTGCAGAGCCATCGAGACCCGTTGTCTTAGGAATGATGTTTCACGCTTGTCGCCCGATAATGCAGATATTCTGCTTCCTAATGCAGAAACAAATTCTGAGGCTGCTTCATTCCAAGGACCAAATGTTTCTATGGCTATAGGTAGAAAATCGTATGCTGACGGCAAACTTCTGTACTTATCTGATTTTCTTTTGGCCGCTAATTCCGCTGCACTGCCAGCTGAAATAGAACTAGCATGTACGTAAGATTTAGCGAGGGTATCAGTAACCGTTACATCCCAGGCCAAGCATTTGCCTCCTTGCCACGGAATGAGAGTTAACCCGTCTGGACGCTTACCGTCCGAGCGAAAGAGACCCGGGGGTTCTTTGACTGCTGGAATGCTAGCTTTAGCAAAAGCACGCCATATTATATCATTTAGTTGTGGTGGCGGCTTGCTCGGCCTGCGCTTCTCTTACAAGATAAGCTGTGTATCTCCTTCGAGTCTACTATAGCTCCGCATGGACAGGAATGTGGCTCACAAATCCGAGCAACCAGTCTAAAGCCTACTGCAACTCTGACAGATTCATCGTCTAAGTGTAGCCCACAGGCTGAAATAGGTAAGGCATTGAGCCAGTCACTACTTCCTGGAGCAGAAACCGCGAAGAGTCGAGCTCTATCTGTTGAGTCAGATTGGCAATTAAGAACATACTGGAAGCTCTTTTCTATGTCAGGTGCGTCCCAGTATATAAATTTTGTAAATTCGCCAGATGGGGCTGCAATATTGTATAGCTCTTTCCAAGTGGAGAGGGCATTGATAAAATAATCATCTACATGTGAATTAGAATGACCAAGGATTGATTCTTGCAATTCTTTAGTAGCATTAAAGGATGAAAGAAGTGCTGCTGGAGCCAAGTGCGACACTTGCCTTATCCCTAAACCTCCGTGTTTAACCGGAAGACTGGCCTGAGCCCACTGGGAATCACACAAACTTATGTTTGTCAACAGGGAAGGGCATTCTCTCTGCTTTTCATCATAGATTTTTAAGGCAGGATGATTGTAACTGGGCGATGAGCGTAGTGTGTACAATAGCTTAGGAGCACTACGACAGTGTCTTAGCAGAGTCAATGCATCATGTCTGGAAGTCAGTAGCAGACGTTTACAGGCGCGCTGAATGTCTACAATCCTAGAATATTGATTGATCCATGGCACTGCCACAAATTAATGGAGCTCCAAGAAGTGAACTTTCTCTTGGCTCTAAATTAGTGAAGGACTGAAGTAACGGGTGACAGAAAGACTCATTATTGGAGGATATTAATTCTCATTTATTCTGATTTAATTCCAGATCTAAATGTACACCCTTTTCGATAATTTTACTGACATCTTGAACTAGAACTATTAATATTTCTAGTTATTATTTTCTATTATCAAAATATTGAACAAGATAGTGATATCATTGTTCAGATCAATTATTATTAAGTTTGATTCACTGTTTGTTTGAACTCATATAATACACGAAATAATCATGGGAGATTTTATATCTTAGTTCATTTTATTAACGAGAAATATTCAGATATGTGCTTGACAAAAACTTTGTCTAGAATACAAAGCAATACAAAAATAAGAATACACAGTAGCTTAATAGGACCAAAAACAACGGGCTGCTTATAGGATTCTAACCTCTCATTGGATCAGAGGTTGTTTTTAAAAGTCGTTAGTACAAGAAAGTGCAGTAGGCCTAAGAGTCGCTGTAGGCTGCAGCCTACGCTACTGATCATTTTGCGGGCAGCAGCCTACAGGCCTGAGGCTGCGAAATATAAACAGCTAAAGTATCCTAAATATTAGCTAATATCTTGATTCCAACGAAATTGATTTGATAAACGATTTTAAAAGCTTCGGTGAAAAATACAATAATTAGCTAAAGTACCGGTATCGAGCACGTATAAATATAATGGTAACGTAAAATATATCAAATTATATATGCTTGCTTTTTTCGATATCGTTTCGGTCTACTCAGTTCCATTACATGATCGGCTTTCAGGAGTAACCGTTTTCTAAAATTAATTATCGAGCAAATGTTTATTGTCAATTATGTTCCACAGTTCGACTTTATTCAAACATTTACAATGTCATAACCCTTTACAATTTTTGTAGATGTATCTTTGCTTTTAACACGTGTGTACACAAACTCAAAAATAATTACTTGAGTCAAAGTATATAAGTAATAATATGCCCTGAGATTAAGTTTCCATCTGGCACTATGCGCTAACGGTGTTATATCAAAGTACAGTTACGGCAGCAGATCTCTATTTCCCTGTTGTGACCAACAGCTTTAGGCAGCCTATCGATTATTAGCCTAAGTAACTTAGGTTAATAGTATTAAGTCGCTCTCTAATAATTGGAAATGAACTAAACGTTAAATACCCTGCCTGCCATCTCATGATAATTGAATTTAGTTAACAAGTCACTTTCATCTAATTTCCTCAAGTCAAAAGCTCAAAATAATGCTTAGATTTACATTTATTTAAATTAATTTCAACTTGTTTGATCTCTGAATAGGAAGTGAATTACAATTGTTGTACTGTTGTATACGTTGCATAATGAATACCAAATAGTCCTATACTGGTAGATTCTCAGATACATTTTTCGACTGCAAAAAGTTTGATTGTTAGAGATTCCTTCTTTATTTATGGCAAGAAGTTACATGCACGCACAATATAAGCCAGAATAGCTACCATTCTATTGCGTCTAAACCTCCTTTTCTTTAATACCTCTATCTTTGGACTGATTTTATGGATTTTGGAATTTACACCGCTTTTTGACCTTTTTTACTCGCCGGCTTGATTTTGTCTCTATAGTGCTTAATGTTGTCATTGATGACTGTAGCACTATAATTGTTGTTATGTTATGTTATATTGTTCTTTATTGTGTGAAATTTACTAATTTATCGTGTCAGTAATTTTTGGAGATGCCTTTTTAGTCCCATTTTGCAAATAAACCAGTTTAGCATAACAGAAATCGTTCTTTTCTAAGTTTACGCCGAATATTGAGATAAAAAGGAAGATAGACAATAATTATGGTTTATCTTTCTACATCCAAGCAGTTTCATCTAAAGCCGGTTTAGCGAAATATACTGCCTTTATTCATTTCTTGCACGGCTATAAAAATTCAAAAACGCAATTAAAGTAATGCTTGATTTCTAGTTATGTAATACAAATCAAGGTAGCATTTTTGACAGATTTTTAAGGCAAATGAAAGCATTAGATAGATAGGTAGATTATATAGATTTTTCGTAATGTATTTTGATGCCGTAATAGTCTGGAGTTGAGAACGTAATAGTCCATCCAACGTGCACAATGTACAGATCATAGACAACAAAAGTTAGCATTGCTTTCAGTCATCCTTATCTATCGCTTGCTCGTTCATTCGGTTACTGCAGTTTCGCAACCTATCCATACACTTTAAATAAATTTGTTTTATATAAATAAGAGTACATCATCGACTGACATGTAAATGCTGCAAAGATATCAATTATAATTCAAAGATTATTCTCTAAATTGTTTAGCCGGCTTTACGATCGATTACTTGTCCACTGCTGTTAAATAGTCGTAGGGTTCAAAACCAGTGCTTATCTGTCCACTAACTTGCTTCGAAACGGGACACAGACGTCAAATTCGACTTTACCCTCTTTAAACTAAAATGTAAGATAATAAATTCATAATGTGTACATTGTGTACTATTATATCCCAACTCGGCGTAATAAGACTCAAATCATTAATATGAGTGATTAGTTAATATCTACTTGCATCATTTATAACAACTTCTGCTAAATATAATAAAACTTTCTGATTAATCAAAGCTAAGGTTATAGTGTAAAACAAAGATTCACAGTAAATATCTATGAATATAAATAAAATATCTACTTCAGTAAATATCTACTGAATTGTATATCTCACTGCGCTCTTGTGGTCTATTAGTAAGCAATTTCATTCAGCCCAGTACATAAACAGGTTTCAGGTGTATATGCCTAAAAGACTGTGTATTTGCAATCGCCAGTTGTTACAATGTGCCAATGTTTTTGACTATTCTCACAAAATTGCTCACTCCTAGTATTTTAAAATAATGTTGACTAACGAAAAATAGTAATAATGATAATAACAATAATTAGAGTGCTACTGTCGTCTCTGACAACATCCAGCACTATTGAGGCAAATCCAAGCCGGTGATTAAAAAGAAGATCGAAATCGGTGCCGATTCCAAAATCCAAAGAATCAGTCCAAAGATTAAGGAAATTAAAGAAAATTAATTATTAGTAAAATAAAATAAATGAGGCTGTACGAGTAGTAATATTTAATAAATAAGTTAGTAATATTTAATAAATAGAACTTTCAGTATTGAAACTCATCCAGGGATGACGTCCCTGACATCATCCCTGGATGAGGAAACGGACGTTAAACCTTATTACTATTATTATTATTATTATTATTATCACTAAATATGTTTTTTGTTCAAATCAACTTTCAGTCTTAGTTGATCATAATCTATTACATCTTTTGTCACAGCTCAGCTCAATAATCAAACCTCTACCAAACAACAACAAAATGCTACTACATTCTGTACTAAAAGAAAGACCCTCAAGCCAAAGCAAAGCCGACGAACAAATAGAAAAATCCACTATATTCAGTAAATAAAAAATCATTGTGTAAATCATTTCGAGCTGTACATAGTAATGGTAGCGAAAATCAAAGGATATTTAATTAAAGGGATATTTTGAATTAACTGTAAATTAACGACTATTGCTACAGTGTTTCTTTAGCTATATAAAATATAAATGCTATTTAATATCCAATGGCCAATATGTAGAGTGTCTGGCAATGTCTTGAAACTGTTTTATTTTAAAACAACTGATCCTCATGTAGGCCTTTAATTAGTTAGTTCGATTCCGTGGCGAATTGATCAAATAGTAAAATTTCGATCATTCACAGGGATTATTAATTTGCCAATTTGAATGATGTAATAATTCATTTAATTTAGTCCAATTTATTGATTGATCTTCAATAGGACTAGGATACATGTGGTAATTACAGTGATCAGAACATTTTAAAAGATCTCAATTCAGTGATGGATTCTAAACTGTCGTTAGCCTAAATCATTTTCCACCCAATTGCATTTTGGAATAACTACCAACGATCTTAGCAATCACTCTGATTCAGTCACTAAAAGCATCTTAACTTTATTATTTACAATTAAGCTAGATATTTTTAAAGCATAGTTCTAAATGTTAGAGTACATTAAAACACGAAGAAACAATTTGACAAATATTAATATTTAAATATGGGATATTTTAAAATTCAATAGTGTACAATTTCACTGCATATAATTATTATACTATTATTTAATGTTTAGCGCACGTGAATAGAACGATTATATTATTAAGGAAAATTTCAATTAAAATATCGGAAATTTAAGGTTAGTTTTAATATAGTAAGTAATTAAACAAAATAACTTCTTGAATACACCGGGCTGGTAAATAAAGTCTGCATGTAGCCACGGAATCACCAGTACAGCTGTTTCTATTGTGCTGCGGCAGCCTAGATAAGAACTGCTATTCCTACATAACTCTAAGCTGTATTGTCCACAAGTTTGCAGAGCACTTATTATTTTGTCAGTAATGAGTCAACGATATAGAGTATTATATACTAATATTGAGGCTAATCTATTAATTTATGTACTATTTTATTGTCATTCTGAATCATATAAACGTATGCTAATCTATACCTTGCGATAAGTAGTGACTTGTAGCAGCGTAGGAATAAAAGATTTCATAGGCCGAACTAAACGTCGTGTAGCAGCATTGGCAGCCCGCTCTCGCCTCAGATACATAATAGTTATTTCTATTATAGCTCTCTCGTAATTAACTAATTAATTAGGCCTAACGGTTTAATTAAATTCTTATTAATTGTTTGTATTAATTTTTCAAATATCCCCGAACATTTACTTTTTTCAACATTTGTTGAAATCAGTTGGCTGAATTATATCGTTGTGCAGAATTCAACAATTTTTCAGTTAAATTATGAAATGAGTGAACTAATCGACAATTGGGTACGTATTTTTTTATTATGAATTAATGTGTATATAATGTCAATTGGTAATTTTTTGCTAATATACACTTGGTAATCAAAACTTCAATTTTATTTAAAAATTTCTGAACATGAATTAATTTATAAATTTAATTTACTGTATATTATATTTTATTTATAAATTGCAAATGATTTATTATGACCGTCAAAGGCTCACTATTTCAAGTCATTTTAAACACGTAGTAAATCGTTTAGTGGTAAATTGCTATTGTTTTATTTAAGGTATAATTTAATTATTGAAAAAATTGTTAATTAATTTATTCAGCTAATTTGATTAATTATTTAATCTCTGAATTACATAATTATAATTAAAATAGGATTTTTAACTAGATAGTGAAACAGTTATGAATCTTGTATTAATACAAGATTCATAACTGTTTCACTATCATTTTGTAAATTTATTATTTTTTATTTTATTTTTATTATTAATCATTTATTATTAGTATTTCATTAGTACTGTTATTGTTATCACTAGTATTATTACTACTATTGTTATTGCTACTGTTGTTAGTATTATTCTTATTTTAATTGTATATTTTTATGCTTGCAGCTATCAAAATTATTTATATTGCAATCTGCAAATCACTTCGTAAGGTTCCATTTGCCTTCTGACTTTACCGTCAGGGAAGCTTTGACATAAATTTAAATTTCAAATTTGGTGGTCTTCTTATTAAACTCAATGAATTCAAATCAATTAATTACTCTCCACTGAAGCAAACCTTCAGAGAAATAGAGAAAAGAAGAAACGTTTAATTTTACTTATGCTGTGGACCCTAGCTAATATTTACAACAACAAATTTTAGAGTGAAATCGTTCGCAGGTCTATGTCAACTGACCTGAAATTATGGCTGAGTGTAATGCAAGATTTCTTAATTATTTTGGAAAATTGTCCTGCAATTGGATCTGTGTGCAACAATGGCTTGATGAGCACAGGCATCAACTGAATTCAGTTTGATTTACTATTCTTTGGACCTAGTTCATTCTCTCTAATTATGCAAATAGTTTAGAAAGGTATATATTTCGAAATAAATTTCTGTCACAGTATAAAGGCAGTGTTGTACCTTTTTAATGTCCGTTTCTTGATCTGCAGACAATATCTAGCACATCAGCTTAGAACGGAAAAGATACTAAGAGGAGGAGAGTGGGGGGGGGGGGGGTCGCTAGAGCGAGGGTTATTTAGTGTTTCTAACAATATTGTTGGGGTGTCAGATATTTTGCGGCCAATGTTGTAACATTTCTAATAATACTATTTTGTAAAATTACAGTTTCTCGAATCATCTTGCGGCCATCACGGTCCCTATGCTTTCTATCGAGTACTTAGCTACGTCGATAAGCAGGACCCGGCGCTCAATCGAACCCTGGGCCTCGGACAGTTCTTCTACGCTCGGATCTATCCTGACTCGCCTACATGTATTGGAGAGCTACAGCTTCTGTGGGAGAACGAGAGAGACGAAGGACCGAAGCTAGCCAGCGTCAAGTTGTACTACCTGCCTGAAGACACGCCCAATGGTCGTCTACCTCGTCACGGACAGGTTGAGTTTCTCTTTATTTGTTATTTGTTTCTAATTATTTCTATTCTGCTCATTGCGCTAATGCCAAAATGTAAAAAAATTTAAATCATCGATTCTTATAAGAAATTTATCGAGCTATATTTTCATTATTTATTACATTCTTTATTTATGAATAATCACGTCACAACTGTGACGTGATTAAAGAGTTTATAGCATGGAATTAAAGGTAGTAGGTTTTAAATGATTGTCTTTCACACTACCAACAGACGTGGAAGATTTTGCAGCATATCAGGCGCAGGCTGCATTCATTACACAATGGGACTCGTTAGTATTGATAAGCCATTTTCTTTTAGGCCTAACACGAGTGCCTCAGTGACCTGGTTAACGCGCTGGCTAGGCCTGCTTGTTAGCGGCTGATTAGGCTTTGCTGCTGAAACCAAGGCGCAGGGGCCTAGCGGGCGCCGTAGGTCGCAGGCCGCTCGGCCACTTCATAAGGATGGAAGCCTTTCTGATCGCTAGAGCGCGTGCTCTACCAGCCAGCAGCTGTTTAACTCTACTGACGGCGTGGTTGCCATCCTGTGGATCACGAGCCGCCGTAGTGACTGCAGTTATTAGTGAATGCATTTAGTATATAATCTAGCAGTATATTGTCTTGCGGTGGTTTTTCTTACAATATTTAGCATCGAAATTTTTTGGAGAATTATTTCGTTTGTGACTTATCCTATCAACTTTCGCCTTACTGTTATTTGTAATTTGGTTGTTGCCGAGTTCAATTGTTTTCATTGTGAGTTATATCCCTATAAAACAAGCTTTATTCTTTTATTTGGCACGTTTACTGTGGGTTTTGTACTCTTTAGGTTACTTTTCTCGTATTTCAAAACTTCCATGTATTATTCAATATATAGATGTTAAATGTCTGTTTTAGTCTGAATCTATTGGGTTGGATCATGTGACAATCATAGTAAAGTGTATAATTACATTATGATGCCAAAAATAACTATTGTCTATTGATAGCAATGAAATAGCTACTAAATATATAGTATTTTGTTATATAATTATGTAGTTATCTCTTTTACGAGGATTTTTAAACTTTTTAACGTTTTGTACTGCTGCTCTTCACCGAATAAAGCAGACTAGCTTTTTCACACTACGACTATAAACACAGCACAACGCATGGAAGCTGGCCTTATTTTCTCTAAAATGCGATTATAGGAGAGTAATTTTGAGTTGTCTCGTAACGAGCGTGCCGTGGGTTTGGTATACCTGGCGGCTTACTGGGCTGGCTTGGCCTAGAAGTTATGCGTGAACAGGCTGCTTGGTGATCAACGCCATCCTACCATCTAGCGGGCGTAGATGTCTGCTCGTCTGCTTGCTTGTCAGTCCAGTGCCTACTCGCGTCCAACCTTCTGGGTGTTTGCATCAATATTACTGATTAGTGATTATTGTTTTACGCGACCTGTGCAATGTGCACAATTGTGCTTGCATGTGTTTATATGTCTACATATAGTTGCTAATATATCTGCACATTACGCCCAATTTTAATTTAAAGAAAAGCCTATTTATGCTATTAAAAAGAAATGTGCAGGCAAATGATAATTTTTGCTGTCTCGTCTAAATGTTGTCTCTGAGTAGAGGGGGGGGGGGGGGTGATTTACGAGATAACCCCTCTTCTTAAACTAGTTTCGTCACTTTGGTTGTGCACGTCTATTCCATTTTAAGTGTTATTGAGCCCCTGGTTTATTTCCGCCTTCTCACTATCTACTGTATGTGGATCATTATTTTTCGCAATATGCTCAAGCAGCAAATGTGTTTGTATTGATGACAGTGATGACTTGACCTTTATTTTGCTAGTGTGTGATATAATATTATAATACAGATGTAATAGAGAGTCTTAATACAGATATAATACAGATATAATACAGAGTGCATCTGCGAATTAAAAAGCTTTCATTTAAACGCATTCTGCTACACGGATCTCACGCGAGCAAACATACACTACAATAACCTCGATGAAGTTCTACTCTTTATTTACTTCTGTTATTCCTTCCAAAGAGTGGACACAGTCCTTAGCAGGGTGGCTTTTGAATCAAGAGGCTGCGAGTTCTCTACTTGATCATGACAGACGATCTGTAGGGCAAAGCTCGCTGCTCTACTGCCAGTCGACGCCTGGTGTATCTATGGCCTGATAGTCTGCGAAGTGTACGCTACTATTACGCAATTATTGTCAATTTTTAAACGTGAGTCATAATAATATTAACATACGTCAGCATACGTTATATGCTGTGCCTGAAGGTATCGTAATGATATTTGCGTTTATTGTGCCTTCTTATATTTTCCTAATGTATTGCTGAAAAATAAACGGAATGAAAGTAAATAAAATACGAAACCATTAATTTTAGATTTAAAAAAGGAGATTAATTATTGTTTGAAATAAAATTGGGCAAAGTGTTTATCAGGTATATCAGTCGGGATTTGAGAGAAAGGGAAACATTATAAAGCTTTGATGCTATAGTCAAGGAAACAGACGGTAAACCTTTTGTATTATTTACTAGTATGTCCCCTGTGCAAAAATGCACACTTTTGGGAAAAATGGTCAGGTTTAGCTGAATCTGGATTTGAACTCTTAAGTCTCTAACCTCTCAATCCTAAGGCGACGTTCCACTAATGTAGCATACTACTCTCAATAAATCAAAATCCAAAAATATCTTATACATGTATATGAAAAATTTATTTTAAATATAGAAAAGATTATCTCTTGTTAAACTGGGGAGGGGCATAATGTAAACTAGAGGGGGGGGGGGCTATAGGGAGGTAGAAGAGACCTTCCCCCTCTTGGCACCGGGCCTGGCGTACTATTATAATATAAAACTTTAAAAATATTATATATTATATATACATTATAGCACTAATATGGCATTATAGTATATAGTAAATAGTATAATACTATATTTATAATAGTATCGTCTCATAATCTCATTGAAGCTATTTTACAAGAAACACGCTAACAGAGGCTGCGTTGAATGAGATTATGCGAATGAACGGGGCTTCCTGTAGGTTAGTTGTGACAATTCAGCGTGGCCTGTTTCACACTCTGTCGCCGATGACTGATACGACAACAAAGAGTTGTTCAACGTCAGCCATGTTGCAGGAAGCCACTGGATCAATGAGCTGGAGTGCTATTAATCTCAAGAGAAGCCCTGACGAGTGAGAGGAAGCCCTGCCTGTTGTACTAATTTTGACAAATGAGCCACCGCCACTAGCATGACTCAATCCTATGTCTCTTTCAACCATGAAATAGTCGTAGAAAATGTGTAAAACCTTTTCATTGAACAGAATTAATGATCAGGAGTACATATAGGGCAGACGTTCATTCCTTTATGCAGCACCAACAATCTGAAACTCTATTAATCTTGTTCTTCTCTTTCACTTTCTCTGGAAAGCCTACGACATATCTTTTCCAACCATAGATATACCCTCTCTATCCTGACCATGAATTATGTTATTATCTGTTAAGTGCTGAATTATGTTATTATCTGTTAAGTGCTGAATTATGTTATTATCTGTTAAGTGCTGAATTATGTTCTTATCTGTTAAGTGCTGAATTATGTTCTTATCTGTTAAGTGCTGAATTATGTGATTATCTCTACGTGATATATTATGTGATTATCTTTAAGTGCTGAATTATGTGATTATCTCTACGTGATATATTATGTGATTATCTTTAAGTGATGAATTATGTGATTATCTCTACGTGATATATTATGTGATTATCTTTAAGTGATGAATTATGTGATTATCTCTACGTGATATATTATGTGATTATCTTTAAGTGATGAATTATGTGATTATCTCTACGTGATATATTATGTGATTATCTTTAAGTGATGAATTATGTGATTATCTCTACGTGATATATTATGTGATTATCTTTAAGTGATGAATTATGTGATTATATTTAGGTGATAATTATATGATTATCTTGTAAAAGAAGAATTAATTAATTTCATCCGGAGAGTGAACAGTTTTCGCACATGGGGAGGCCCAGTACTGGGAGTGGGAGGGGGTGCTTCGTGTGCTATGAGCTGCTCTCCTCTGCCATTTCTTTCTTTTACTTCATTTCATTGTCTGCTTTACGTAAGCTCTTATAATCACGTGACTTTTTTCAATTCCGCACTCTATGTAGATGAAATTAGAAATCATACAATTATGGTTTCAAAATGGCTTTAAATTTATGAATTCATGTAGTGACTGTTTAGAAGAACGGTAGCGTAACAGCTATATTCGTACTGATAGCTTTAGTCGACTTCTGAGCTGTGGGCTCGCTGTTCGAGTCTGGGTTCATTTTTTCACTCATTCAACCTTTCTATTTGTTTTCCATTTCGTAATAAACAGCAAATAAGGCTTACTTAATTATTAGAAACTAAATAAATTACCTGGAAGAGGATTATCTCAAAAGAGCCTAAGCTCTGTGAGGTAGTACAGTCAGCAGCAGTTACAAGGATTAACAAATACCTGTACACCCCTATCAGAGGTGAAACTATATCATCTGTAGTAGAGATGGGAATCGAACCGAACCCGAACCGAACACTAAAATCTAGAATTTTGACCGAACCGAACTCGAACCCAGACCCTGGCCGAACCGAACCCGAACCCAGACTTCGTCTAAACCGAACTGAACCAAACTCTTGTAGAGTCAAACTCTAGTTCCCTTTCTTCTTCACCAGCCTGACATTAAATAAAGATAGTAAGAACAATACAAATATATAGTAGTTTTTGCATTTACATATCTTACAGTATCTAACGGCATATATTCAGGTAAGTCGGGTTCCGACACAAATTTTAAAATGGTAGCGGTACAAAGGAATGGTAGCGGGAAGCGAGACAGGCCTACAGAAGATAATGGATAGTTTGAATGATACGGCATTGAAATATGGAATGAAGATTAACATCAAAGAGACAAAAGTGATGAGAGTATTCCAAAAAAATCTGAAAATTCTTGACTCAATCTAGGTGGATTTGTTCTTGTTAGATTCAAATTATGAATTTTTTATAATTTTAGTGTGCTACCTTAATATTTTGCAGCCAGATTTACTAATAATTATATTTTACTTTCTATATGTGTAAAGACTATCTGGAGTAAATAATTTTGCACCATAGCAATGCAATAATGTCATAACTATTTTCGTAACTTCATAATTGATCTGAGAGTTTCAAATTTGAAACCCTAAGGTAAATTATGAAGCTTATTACTGTTCAGTTGATGGCAAACGGTGTTTATTATGATCATTTTTCTATGTAAGTACACGTGTTTACCAAGTCATCTTTATTTGACATTTTTATGTTACTAAATTGCACTTTGTCTCTGAAATATTGGATCAAATTTTAGCAAGACATTTCCACTTAATTATAAACGTATCTAATATATAGGCCTATAGTGACAATAAAAATTTAAAAATTGATGATGCATTGTATTTGCTCGTTAAAATCACGGAAAAATTTCAGATGCAATAATAAACCTAAATATCTACATTATGAACATTTGTTGGTCAACTAACAATATTTTAAAAAATGTACAGGAATAAATACCACTTCTCTCCTTTTTTCATTGTCATATTTTTACCCAGGTGAAAAAAATATGGCAGCTAATATGACTTAATGAATTTTTAAGCATATTTACCATAAACCATTTTAAACATGTTTGTCATAACCATGATTATTATAAATAAAGTTAAACAATTGCAACATTATCCAAACCAAACCATTTCGAACTCGAATCGAACTCATGCGGGTAGGATAGCAAGCCCAACCCGAACCGAACCCGAACCGAACTTTCATTTTCAATGAACTGAACCGAACCCGAACTCTGGAAATTCATAAAATTCCCATCTCTAATCTGTAGTTCCCTTTTCTGAGGTGAAATTGGAGTTTAAATAGGCTTTTGTTGTGTCCTTAGGTTATTTAGTTCATTATATTTGGCTTGCGAGTGGTTTGAAACTAGTCAGGTATCTCTTCTCATAGATATATCACTTAGATAAATGTTCAGCTCTTGTGATCTTCATAACATTATTTAAAGTCGAGGTTAGAGGAAACTTTATCTTCTTTTTTTGTGTGATTTTTCTCAACAGAATGCCCAGCTTAAATTTATTGTATGTCTAATTAGTTGAATGGCGAAATCTTAATAGATCAGTTAAGATAAAAAATTACGAAAATTCTACTGGAATAAAAATAATAGATAGAAATTCTACTCGAATTTCATCAATTAAAAACTCATGAATGTTGAGATGGGCTGTAGACTCAGCAGCTCCAAGACAATATTAGTAATATTGTCTGGGATAATAATGATAGTCCCCTAGTATAAATGTAAATGTTTAATTTCGCCTTTTTGAGAATACCGGCCATTTCAGGCCTTTCAGCCTATAAAATACTGTGCCCGTATACCGCATGTGAGTGTATGTAACTTGGTAGAGATTTTTGTAACATTGTGTTGCTGGTAGGTAGCGGTAACGGTCTACTCGCAGGGTAATCCTAGGGTGGGGAGCTCACTCCCCTTCTCTGAATGAAACTCATTAGATTTACAAAATATACGTAAAATATGAACAGCGGAGCAACCTAGCATCACCATCTTATAGAAAATGCTCTAAATGAATGGCTTTTCAAAATTCTCCAATTTTTGCTACAGATAAAACTCTTTGCTAACAATGAAACTCTCATTAGATTTACAAAATATACGAAGAATTATATTCTATGGCAAATTATTCTTCGTATATTTTGTAAATCAAATGAGAGCTTCATTGTTAACAAAGATTTTCGTCGTTGGGAAAAATTGGAGAATATTGAAACGCCATTCATTTAGAGCAATGTCTATAAGATGGTGATGCTAGGTTGCTCCTCAGTTCATATGTTTTAACGCTCTACCCTCTCTCAGCAGAATTCAGTTTCGTCACAGGACCGCAGCTCTCCCGGCTTCCTCGCACCACGGATGGGTTAGGTGGGAGGAGGGGAGAGCGAGCGAGGGGACGCTGCCTAGCCCGGGCGAGAGGGCCGCAGCAGGGACACTGCCGCGGC
This sequence comes from Enchytraeus crypticus, assembly GCA_905160935.1. Classification (NCBI taxonomy): domain Eukaryota; kingdom Metazoa; phylum Annelida; class Clitellata; order Enchytraeida; family Enchytraeidae; genus Enchytraeus; species Enchytraeus crypticus. Next base: position 256,169 of record CAJHZI010000189.1, read on the forward strand.
GTGTGCTAGGCTGACGCCGCCCCGCTTTAATCTGGCGACCGAATGTTTGTCCCTCCCCCCTCTCCCGACCACCGCGGCCTGGCTGCTACTTGTCTCTCCTGTAAAAATAGCTGCGGGGCTCCTGCCACGTCTGCTGTAGCAGCTGCAGTTAGCTGCAGCTTCTACAGATGCTACAGCAGACGTGAAATGAGCAGCTAGCTTCAGCTGCTACGTCTGCTGCAGCAGCTGCAGCTAACTGCAACCGGCTATGAGCATCTGATGTGTTGTTGTTGTGCGCCTAACCCGTTTTAACTTTTAGATTCTAGCCATTTTTGATTTGAGTTTTTATTTGTACGCTGATGAGGGGGATGAACGATGTTTTCCTATTACAAACCATAACTATGAGCCACTGATGTCTGAAAGTTTCAATATTACCGTATTTATCGTCTTACGTTATTCATCGTCATTATATTGGCTTACTAAATGTAAGCTCAATTTCTATGTACGGGCAGTTTTAGTTATTATTCTTGTTAATATTTAACGTCACGGATCCTTCTCATCTTCTCAGCATGGTCACTTATAATGGAGTAAAATATCGGACTATAGGGGTATATTAGGTTGACGTTTGTTATTATTATTATTATTAATATTAATTAATTTATATTCTTATCATTATTTTATTACTTGTACAATAATTGGAAGTTTTATAAATAAATTATAATGATATTATTTCTATTGTAGTTATTGTTATTATAAGAACTAATTATTTTTTCTTTAGTAGACTTATATTATAAAAGGCAGATTTTATTTTCAGGTGTAAAAATTACTATATTACTTTATGTATATATGTATTTATTATGTATTTGATATATCTATTATATATTTTGTTATATAAATATTGTAGTTGAACATTTTGTTAAAGGCATAGCCTCTGTGTCTGACTCAATATTTGTTTCTCTTTAGTTTGCTAAGCAACTAAATATGTAGTTATATTCGTTTCTGAAAAGAAGAAAAATCTAAGTGAATATTTATAATACTATTTTTTATTAGGTTATTAAAAATAATTTTTATGCAGCAAAATTACGGACTGTTGAGTGGGTAAATTTAGTCAGAGTACTGAATAATTATGCATTTCAAAATTATTTGGCATATCGTTGAGATGCTTCTTGGGATATTTCAGCAAACGAAAGGTGTTGTGGTAATTTGTAATATAATTTTATGCAACTGTTCTGCCATTATTTTTTGATTTGCTTGATACTTCATTTCTAGGTAACTCTTTGATGCATTTTAGAATACTGACAATTTGTTAGATTGTCTCGCTTTCTATTGGTCAGAGCGTCTCGCAGTGATTTGTGATTGGTGCTCCGGAGATGCTTTGGCCTATGCTCGCTGTACAGCATCGTATTGAAGAATAATTGCATTCTAGCAGTGGCTATGTCCAGTGTTCAGAAGCGCTTGCCGTTCCATGCATTATTCATTTATGGCATTTCCTATTTGTTCTTCTTTTTGTTATCCCTGAATTCAGATTTCAATGAAAAAAACGGACGTCTAATTTTTGACTAATTTTATAAATGCGAATAACATAAAAATGTAATATTACTGTACGATTAATATCATAAAAATAAATAAATGTATATAATCATAATCATATAGTAATAATAAAATAATATAGGTTGACGTTTGCTATTATTATTATTTTTATTTTTATTATTTAATTTTTATCACTATTATACAACTTCTACAATAATTATAATTTTTACAAATAAAAATAATTTATTGTAGTTATAATAATAATAATAATAATAATAATAATAATAATAATAATACTTATTATTATTATGTAAAAGTAAAAATTGTCATTAACTAATTCTAAAAGTAATTGCAATTGAAAACAACTTGTAATTGAAGTAATGTATTAATAAAGCAATCATATTTGTGCAAACTGAAAACAGTTTCATGCAATTCTTAGTAAGATAGTTATAAAATAACTATATTATTATTATTACGAATAATAATAAACAATACTTGAGTTATATTTAGTGTAATTGTACATCAGAGTTACGATTAGAGTAATAAGTTGATGAATAAAAATGTGACTTAAAATGAAAGTAATAGCAATTAATATAAGAGCAATAATAATAATTAGAAATTTATAATAATAATTAGATCTGGGCTGTTATATAATTAGAATAAGTAATAAAATTATTATTAATTAAGTTATATTTATAACCATAATTCTTGTTAATTATTCTAGTTGATTTAATTGTATTTTATTCATAGTGAAAAAAGATAATATAACAGAGATTCTATTTACGTCTGGAAAGAAACTAAAAGAGAAGAGGATTATAAAAACTGAAAAGATTTGTAGAACGCTATTAATAATAACAACAATAATAATAATAATAATAATAATAATGACGATTTATTGTGATATGACTTAACAGATAGCAAAAAATGTATCTTTGGTAAAAGTTTTATGTACTTTTCTCTTTAACTTAAATTATTAATGGAGAACCTCTACCACATCAGAAGTGTTATGGTTTCCTAACCGTTGACTGCCTTTTAGTGAGTTGTTAATGGACCTAAACGAGAATTGAACCCAGTAACAGTGCAGCGAACTCTGGGATTCTTGATGTCTAGCCGCCTATTTGAGTTCTTTCAAGTTGAGTTTTTTTAGTTGAGTTCTTTCAAGTTAAGTTCTTTCAAGTTGAGTTCTTTTAGTTGAGTACATTCTGGGAAGTGATCCATGTGTACAAAAGGAAGCCCCCCCCTCGGGTGACGTAAGCGAAACTCTACTGCGTGAAATTGTGGCTAAAATGAAGTAGCTTAAGTTAAATATGCTGTATAAAACCATGGCTAATGTGAAATATCGTACATATTCGTGTAGAAAATGTTAATACTTTGGAAGACATGTAAAACATTATAGAAATAATTATGGTGTTTAATGTAGGATGTTGATACATAGACGTGTAGTCGATCAGTTGGGTGCTAGTGTCGTTTAGATGCCTATCATGCTGACCAAGTGGAATCTCTGAACTTATTTACATTTATTACAATTCAATTTATAGTATTTTTAGCTTAAGTGTTCCTTTTAGATGTTAGACTTGTTTATTATGGTGCTTGACTTTGCATTAGTGCTTCAGTAATACTTGTTATTTTTGTATTGTTTGTACTGTTATTATTAGGCAGCCTTCACTACTATTACTTGCATTTGATACTTTTTAAATAATGTGATAATTTAAATTTTTTAATTAATTGATTAATTTAAGTGGATGTCTCAATTTATTATGATTGAATTTTTATTTTACTATAATTTTATGACTGCCCTCATCGTAAAGCTCTTATATAATCAATGGCCAACTTTGTGCACGTTTATCATATTGTTATACGCTGTGGCGTACACTCGGACAGTCACGATAGCGTACAAATCGTGTACACTGTACGTACACGATTTGTACGGTGGTAGTGTAGGAGACAAGTCGCAGTGGAATTCTATGCGGGGCTAAATTGTTGCTACAAGCCTGTGCTAGGCAATACTGCCAGCAGACCAGTAAAGTCAACACTAAACTTGAGTCCGATATATTTGTCAGAACGAGAAAAATAGAGAAGTTAAATGTCATTTTTTAAATATTAGCTAAGAGATTTGCTCGGGGGTTATGATGTTATCGATATGCGGCGAGTAAATTAATGCGCAAATTATTGAAATGATAACTGATATTTTTTCAATCTTTCCGGTCTATTGAACGACCAAACCAGTGTGAACATGTTATCAGTTTGAATTTGAAAAGGGGGGGACGTAAGGTAAAGTTGAAATTTATTCTTCAAATTTAATGCAAAACTTGGTCTTTGTGCTCTCTTTATTTTAACGATCGCTAGATAAAAGTAGAGTTTAAAATAAAAAATGAGAACGTTTCATTCCTCTCTCTCCGAGAACGCTTACATCTGCGGGTGTGCGTTCCCTATACAGGTCAACAAGCCTTCTCTGTTACGTGGGATCTGTAGCTTTAGCTGAGGCTGACTGCTAATTGTATTGAACTGCTAAATAACGCTTTATTAGCTAGACTTTGGGATAAACTGTAGCTGCGCTAGCCTGTGACGATTAATTAGGCTGGCACTATACTTTATGTGCCTCTTATCCTTTGTGATATTATTTGCATGAGACTATATCTTGTTGAACGCGCTGATGTGTCGGCAGTAAATTAATTATTGTTATAGTATTGCTGTATGATTTCATTATCCATTGTTTTATTTGTTTTGTGTTTTTGTATTTGAATCCTTAGAATGTTGTGTTAAGTTACCTTCTATTGTACGCTACTCGTCTAAATCGTCTAATTACGCTATAGTCTTTCTGTTAGTCTATCTCTATAGCCTATCTGTTAGTCTATCTCTATAGTCTTTCTGTTAGTCTATCTCTATAGTCTATCTCTATAGTCTTTCTGTTAGTCTATCTCTATAGCCTATCTGTTAGTCTATCTCTATAGTCTATCTCTATAGTCTTTCTGTTAGTCTATCTCTATAGTCTATCTGTTAGTCTATCTCAATAGTCTATCTGTTAGTCTATCTCTATAGTCTTTCTGTTAGTCTATCTCTATAGTCTATCTGTTAGTCTGTGTCTATAGTCTATCTCTAAGACTATCTGTTAGTCTATCTCTATAGTCTATCTGTTAGTCTATCTCTATAGACTATCTGTTAGTCTATCTCTATAGTCTATCTATTGGTCTATATACTCTATAGACTATCTAGTAGTCTATATAGTCTATACTCTATAAACTATCCATTGGCCTATATGGTCTATAGTCTATCTATTAGCCTATATACTATAAAGTCTATCTATTAGCCTATATACTATATAGTCTAACTATCAGCCTATATAGTGTATAGTCTATCTATCAGCCTATATAGTATATAGTCTATCTATTAGCCTATATAGTATATAGTCTATCTATTAGCCTACATACTATATAGTCTATCTATTAGCCTATACAGTCTATAGTCTATCTATTAGTCTATAACTCTACATAATCTATCATACACAGAGCTGCATTGTTGTAAATTAGCTAGACGCATATCATAGTGAAATCACCTTTCATGATGATATCTGTCACTTCAATGCCACGTATTGAAACCGTTTATAGTCTGATATTCATTTGCCGGGATTGCTAAGATTGTACGAGATTCTATTCTCATTTCTTCTCGACCGGTAATTAATCGAACCGACACTATTTCAATTAATCTCTGAACTAGTCTGTCATTTAAAAATATTTAATAATTATAAACTACTGCATTGTTTTTGACAGTATTGGTATAAATAAACTCGCGTTAGATTTGTATGCTAGAATTGTCTCAGTTTAAATTCCATTTTCTCTTCCGCTGATGACGTGGCTGCGGCATCACGTGACCGCGGGTTTAATCACGCCTCTCTGCAGACATGTTGTGTCGAGAGATCTATGATGAAATCTGTGCTACTCTGTGCTGTGCTACTCTGTACCGTGCTATTGTGCTGTGCTACTCTGTGCTGTGCTACTCTGTGCAGTGCTACTCTGTGCTGTGCTACCCTGTGCTGTGCTACATGTCATCTGTCTTTCAGTGCGGAATTGATTTATTATATCTCAGCTGTATATCGAGTAATGTATCTAGCGCAGATATTCGATTAATCTTCCAGTTCCGTAGTATTATGTAAGGGCTGAGCGTGTGTGGAGTTGCGCTTGATGCGTAGCTGCGCCGAGTTATTGTAGGCCTCGTACTGATGTAGCTGCGCCCAGCTGCTGCACTAAACCGCTCGGCCGCCGTATTGCCGCGCTGCATAAGATTGCTGCTTTCTGCTCTTCTCTCTTTCTTCTTTAATTATATTGCCAAAATGGCAAAATAATATATATTTTGATACTTAGCTGCTCATTGGCAGTGCAAGATACATGGTTTGAGATGTTAAAAGTACACGATTCAGACTGGAGAATGTTGTATAAAATTAAATATTGTTGTTATTTGTAATGAATAATAAAATATTAATGTAATCAAAAATTATTATAACTAATGTTTGTTATAGTAAGGTATAGTAAGGTATTATTAAGCTTAGTTGATGAGTTTTATAAACTTCCTTGAGATGGAGAAACGTTCTTGAAATGTTTTATTGTTATTATTATTATTATTATTATTATTATTATTATTATTATTATTATTAATATTATTATTATTATTATTACTATTGTTGTTGTTGTTGTTGTTGTTAATTTCTATTTTTGTTTGTAAAAATCAAATCGCTTAGTCTCACACTCAATTTGATGTGTCCAGTTGCTCAATATATCCAACAATATTTGTAAACATCTCTCTCTCTCTCTTTCTCTCTCTCTCTCTCTCGCTCTCTCTCTCTCTAGAGTTCAGCAAGTGGGAGGTTCAAGGTGCATATTCATAGTCAAAGTCTACCTTCTTGTTCTGTTAAGAGCTCCAAGGTTCTACACTTGAATGCCTTCACACAAGATTATGCCTATCCATACCTTATGCATCCCATAGTTTGGAAAAAACGGCTTTGCAGTGACACAACATAGTAAAGAATTCGCAGATTGATTATATATATATATATATATATATATATATATATATATATATATAGTTGAGATAGTTCCAAAATTCGTTCAATCTCATTTCTAATGCTCGGATACAAACATTTAATTGACAGTGAATTGTTCGCAGCAAAGTGTATGACGTAGAGAAGTATATGACGTAGCAAAGTGTATGACGTACAGCCTTTGTATTAACATCACTCTCATCTCTGTATGAATGTAGTTGTCTTGTTGTTTTATGTAGGACGGGTTGTCATTGGTGGATTAGAAGTTAGTTCTCTAGATGGATAATATATTTGCTGTTGCATGTTTTGAGCAGGATGAGTTGTTAGTGGTGGATAAGAAGATAGTTCTAGAGGTGAATGACCTCATCAAGTGGTTCGTGGAGGAACCAATCAACTGGAGGGATGATAAAACTAAACTGCTATCATCTGGCGACAAGAAAGCTGAATCTTCCGATTGTGATCTAAATAAAGGTATAATTTAAATAATGAACAAAAGCTTGAAATGTAATAAAATAATTATTAATTGTTACTTAAAAAATATTGCACTCGTTATAAAATAAACTAATGAATGCGCAATAATGTTAATTGATGGACCTTTGGTAAATTTTTGCTTCCTGTATTAAGATGCTTTTTATATAATATTCTGGTACTGGCGATTAGATAGCACCCTGCTGTTTGGATTTAATCAATCAATTAATCAATAAGAATTTAACGATTTAATTGAATTCTAATTGATAGCTGCTCTGCAGGATCTTTGAGAGACTTATAGGAATGGAAGTTTGATAGCAGTGCGCACTATGGAAAATTAGCTAAGTCTATTTCAGTTTTAAGTTTCAACCATTTTTACTATTCTGCCAAATTATGGGATTGATATTGATTAACTTTGGATTGACAACCTTTGATAAACATTTCTTGGTTCTTCGGTTTTAATTTCCTTACCAGTCTTCGAGGTTTTAACGATGATTGAATCTATCTGATTAATTATTAGTTGTTAATTCTGGCTGTTCATTTCTGCCGATTTAGCCATTATTTATGCATGATGTAGCCATGATTTATGCATGATTTAGCCATGATTTATGAGTGATATCCTCACTAGTGTTGTTAACACCACTGTTGTTAACGCCACTGTTGTTAACGCCACTGTTGTTAACGCCACTGTTGTTAACGCCACTGTTGTTAACGCCACTGTTGTTAACGCCACTGTTGCTAACGCCACTGTTGTTAACGCCACTGTTGTTAACGTCACTGTTGTTAACGTCACTGTTGTTAACGCCACTGTTGTTAACGCCACTGTTGTTAACGCCACTGTTGTTAACGCCACTGTTGTTAACGCCACTGTTATTAACGTCACTGTTGTTAACGCCACTGTTATTAACGCCACTGTTGTTAGCGCCACTGTTGTTAACGCCACTGTTGTTAACGCCACTGTTGTTGCCACCACTGTTGTTAACGTGCTACTGTTGTTAACGCCACTGTTATTATCGCCACTGTTGTTGTCGTTGCTGTAGGAAGGACGGGCAGGCTGACCCTGGTCATGGACTCGGTGTGTATCCTCAGCTTCTCTCAGTACTGCAGGTACAGAGCCGTCAAGAAGCGCCTGGAGGGCTCTGGCCTCAGTCCCTGTCTGCTCAACAAGCTGTCCATAGCTAGTGTCAGGCGGGAGCTGAACGGAGGCTGGGCCACTGGCTCGTGTGATGTCAGCAGGATCTCTTCACTTAGTGATCATCAGTCAGTGGTGCCGCAATCACAGGCTTCTCCAGTCAGTGATCGTGTAGAGGAGAAGGCTTCCGTTGAGTGCAAGAAGACTGAGAGCGGCAAGGAATCAGTTAAGTCAGAGACTGATCTCCATAAGGCTGATGGTGTAGTCAATGGTGACGCCTCGATATTAAAGGCAAATGGCAGCTGCCATGATGGAACAACCTGTAGCTCTAATGACTGTGATGCCGATAATTCATCTGAAGATGATAAAACAAAATCTGTGGGGTCTCCTGTAGGTACAAGTGCACAATCAAACAATCTACAGACTAATAGTGAGAATATCGTAGGCGATTTGGGCTCAGAGACACAAAGTTTGAAGAGAAAGCGAGATAGTCAAGAATCGGCACTAGAGAGGTTTATTTGTGCTATAGGTGGTGGACCTCTGTATGGTAATAATGTGAGAGTTGTGTTCTGTAAAGACATGTTCAGTCATCCGCAGGTCAATAATCATGAATTCCGGCGCGATGGTCTGGGTGAGTGTGAACTATTCTCTCACGATGTTCAGTTTCTGTTTTATGATAACATTACTGGAAAATTGTAAAGTTATTACTTAATTACAAATCTTGCTAAATTTGTGAGTGATATTAGTACCGAATGCTGCTACAAAACTGCTCAATCTGATGCCATTGGATTGTAAAACTTCTGTCTTATATACTTATTTTTGTTGTATGTAGTCAACTGCTTATATTTTACTGTATTGCTTGATATGGCACCTCAGTGGAAATAGTTAGACGTTAGATTTCAATTTATTGTAGTTTATTGTCTCTCTCTCTCTCTCTCTCTCTCTCTCTCTCTCTCTTAGTGCACTGCCTACTGGCGGATCCATGGTGTATAACGCCTCCACTCTAGTTTATTGTATTGTAGTTTATTGATTTTTAGTTTATTGTTTTGTAGTTTATTGTGTTGTAGTTTATTGCATTATAGTTTATTGTATTGCAGTTTATTGTAGTTTATTGTGTTGTAGTTTATTTATTGTAGATAATTAATTGTATTTCAGTTTATTGTATTGTAGGTTATTGTATTGTAGTCTATTGTATTGTAGTTTATTTTTTTGTAGTTTATTGTATTTTATTGTATTATAGTTTATTGTAGATTATTGTAGTGTATTGTAGTGTATTGTAATTGATTGAATTGTAGTTTGTTGTATTGTAGTTCATTGAATTGTAGTTTATTTTAGTTTATTGTACTGGTGCAGCTCCTAAGCTTAAGGGACGTAGGCGCAGGACGAGGGGTCGCAATGAGCCGATGACTCTGGACAACAGGCGGCACCTGTCTGCAGTGAGGAGATCTGAAACTGCTGCGGTGACTATTTCCTCAATATACACAGCTTAGACTCTTCTAAATGTTCAGAGTTTAGTTCATCTTAATACCAAGAGGCTGGTCTATTTGTAATATGATGGCCTATTCATGGGTCAATAGGAGTTGAATGTTCTGCTATTTCTGGTACTTATTATTTGTGTTCATTTTTGCGGAAGAGATACATTAAAATATACGCATCATACTCTATGTAATTAAAGTTTGCCATCAGTTATGTTCTGAAGAAAGCAGGATTGCATCTCACACAGTCAGATGTTAAAAAATGATCAAATTTGAACTAGTTAGTACTACTTGAGTGTTCAGGTTGACTCTGGCACTGGACAGTAAGTAGAAAATTACACATTCAGTCAGTTAGCATAGTGATGAGTATGATATTTAGGCGTACTAGAACATATTTTATTTCACCACTATCTATGAACTATTTTCGCAATATTACGAGCGTCATTACTTCTTGAAAGTTGTTAATAAAATAAATAACGAGCATACCATGGATTAACCATGGAAGGGATTAATAATAACCTGCCAGGACCCTGTAAAGCGGTCTCGAAGACCGGACACCCATGACACCGCTATAGAAATTGTCGGAGGTTATAATTATTATTTATTATACTATAATAACGATACTTTAATATTGATGATTAAAATTTTACGTTGCCAGGCTAAGTCGGCCTGTCAGAAGAGATCGAAGCTGGTCAGAGCGCTCTCTGATCCCGTTCTCTTCCACAAGAGCTACAACAAGTTCATGAACGACAGGAAGACACCCGTTAAGAAGCCGCCGTCTTTAGGATTTAAAGAAGGTACGTAATATTTGAACATGCATTGCCGTTAGTTATTCACTTAAATACTTAAACTCTGTGTAGAATCTGGTGCCCGTGGTGTGTCCGGGTTGCTTAAGATTGGACTAACCTTGGACTGCACGTGTTGTATAAGGCGACAAAGCACTCAGATCCAAACCAACGTCATAATGGGCATTCGGTTGGTGAGCGCCTAGGTTCCAAAAATTGCCACAATAATTCCTATTTGAACCATAGTTAAACTGGGGTTCAGGGGTGGATGATGATGATGATGTGTAGAATTTGGGAGATATTACAACGTATGGAGCATATCACTAGATGCTAATCCAGTCGTTTATTAATTGTTGATAACTAATTATAACCGTATTTTATTGTTAGATAAAGATAAAATATCGAATATATTATTTAAGTCTACTGATATCTGTAGGTAATTCATATATGAAACATGTCCTAGCATCATCATATATGCTACATAATACATATACTAGTATCACCTATATCAACATATATGATAACTATACTAGTATCGTCAGTATCATCATATATAACATATATGACCAGTATCATCTATATCATCATTTATGATACCTATACTAATATCATCAGTATCGTCATACATGACATAGATGCCTATCATCTGTATCATCATATATGATACGTATACTAGTATCATCTGTATCATCATATATGATACGTATACTAGTATCATCTGTATCATCATATATGATATGTATACTAGTATCATCTGTAACAACATATATATGATACGTATACTAGTATCATCTGTAACAACATATATATGATACGTATGCTAGCTTCATTCGTAACGGTGTCGCTCTCTCTGTAGTCATTGTAGTGATGGGTCTTGGGATAAAAAATGTTGTTAGTGGAGTGAACATTTCCTAGTCTCATATCTCAGTTGTAGTGAATAGTGGCGGTTTTTTCATTGGCTTGTTGTCAACTGAGGCTGTTCAACGTTTGTTTCTTTTGCTGCAGTTGACATGTTCGAGTTCTTTACGCTGGTTCACAACCTGGGAGGATACAAGAAAGCGACGCAGGACAGGGTGTGGAAGATCATCTACGATAAACTGGGTGGACACCCCAACAACACCAGCGCTGCCACATGCACCCGCAGGATCTACGAAAAGTTTGTTGATCTTCTCTCTGCTAACAATGTTTAGTCGTTGTGCACTCTGGGATCTTTAGTATCGCATATGACATAAAGGATAATTCTTCGTTTGTTGTGCTCTCGCATCCTTTGCTATTTACATTCTTCTATGGGTGTCCTTTAACATTGTTTCCTCTCCTCAGAGGTAGCTCAGTCTAGCGCTCCTGTGACACTCGGGTCTTTTATCTTTATAAGCTTTGTTTCATGATGTAATTATTTCCACTTCTACGTGTTGCAAGTTAGAATGAAAGAGATTTTCTTAATGGTATGAGACAGAGACGAGTGAAGAAGATCAATTCGTATTCCGACCCTAGTTAAGTTTAAAGTGAAAGTTTAGGATAAATTTTAGTGATGTTGATTTAGATGATGATGATAATAATGATGATGACGATGATGATGTTACGTGTTGCAGGTTACTGCTGGGCTATGAACGCTACCTGCGGGACGAAGACAAGAAATTTTCTGCTAAGTTCAAAGATCATCAATTTCAGGCTTTAAATCACGGCCTGCAATCTCCAAAGAAGCCTCGCCATGACAATCCAACGTCCAATTCCACGTTTAATCCAGTGTCGGAGTCTTCGTCTTCTGCGGACAGCTACTCCTTATCGTCGTCGAGTGGACGGCAACAGAAGTCTAAAGCCGTGGACGCGGCCTATAGGTGTCGCATAGTGATATCGATCAGTCAGGGCAACGTGTCGCAGTCTGTTGACGAGACGTCATGTAGCTCTCCACTCGAGGGCAATAAATCAGAACAGGTGACGTATTTCATAAGTTTGTGTGTTTATATTTTATATTATTTTCTAAGTTGTATGTAGACAGGTTATAATTATTTCAGAATATTCTCTGTAAAATGTAATGTGTTGTATTTGTTGTTTTATGTTATTCTTCTAAGTTGTCTATAGACAAGTTATCAGAATATTCTCTGTAAATGTAACATGTTGTATAAAATTTGATAGGAGGTCTACTTTTGTGATATGTAAATATGAAGATAAATGATCTTTAGTATGTACCTATGTCCTGAAGTAGCTACGGAATACGAACTGCTCAGTTTGCATTCTGTAGCTACTTTGGACTCTGTCTATTTAAGTTTTGGACTTCCTAATCATGTATTTGCTGTAGTTAAGTGAGATTTACTTACAGGTGACTATCATCATATTATTAGTTGATATTGTTTAATTGATAATTATCCTAACTACAGTGAATAAGATTTTTCCATTTCTATTTCATTTTTTCTCTATCTAGGCCTATCCATATTATATATATGCCTATTCGTCAGTGAATTTCTGAACATGTCAATATGCTGTTAAAGGCATTGTCTTATTTAATGATAAAGGGATGAAGATGATGATGATGTCTTATTTTAGTGACGAATGGATGAAGATGATGATGATGTTGTGTTGTAGGGCGTGATGACGAGGCAGAAGCGTAAGATCATTGACCGGTCGATACGAGACTCACAGGATCAAGACTTCAGAGAGGCGATAATTTCAAAACCAAAGTCATCGCCTACCGACGAAGCTGTCGTTAAACTCGATGCGGAGGATTCATCGGAGGAGCCATCAGCGTCAGACCTGAAAGTCAAAATCATCAAGTCATCCCCCTGCAGTACTCCCGTGGAGGCGTTCAAGTGCTTCTCTACGGTTGATAAAATTGAGTTGAGTGATTCACCAGATGTCACTAGAAAACGAGCACTTTCCTCTGATGTGACTGGCAACGAGGAGATGATCAGTAAGATGATGAAGTTAAATCCCGACACTAAACCCAGCGCTGCCTCGTCGGCTACTGAAGAGATAGCCAAGCCATGCCTGGCCACAACCTTACCGAGTTTTACGTCTTCTGTCGTAACGATTCCGATCGGTGTTCCTAATTCAACGACTGGATTTTCATCGGGCAATCAGTCGAACATACGTCTTGGCGCTAGATTGGGAAATCTCGCTCTGGCTCCAGGATATCTTGGGAGCATAAGATTTCCTCCGGGCTCTCTAAATAGCGTCAATTTTCCTCTGCCGGTTGGTTTGCAGAATAATAACGCTCTGCTGGAAGCAGCTAGCGCAGCTGTGAGGGCTGATCCAGCAGCTGATGGGTCTGTTAGCCCAGCTGCCGTAGCTGCGCTCTTAAATAAAATGGTCGCTCTTGATGCAGCCAGCAGAGCAGCTGGAATTCCCATTGGTGTGGGATTTCCAGGCTTAGGTTTTCCGGTTGCTGGTAATTCCTCATCTTTGTCCAGTGTTACAAAGAATCCGCGAGAAGCGAGAAAAGATCAAAGTCAACTGGTGGTCGGTTTGTCTGCCGATTCATCTCACAAGATACCCGCTAGTCAGGCGAGTGGTGCTCTGGGTAACATTAACTCTCCGATCAAACAGTTTCTTGATAGAACGAGATCGCTGGCGCCCGCACCTGACATTCAGCCGAATTCGGGAGCCACTGGGCGTGCTGCTGCGACTGCTGATGAAGACATGCCGACAGATTTGTCGATGAAGACGATGAAGCGTTTGGAAGAAGAGTCGAGAAGTAAGTTAGTCACTGACACTACCCACCCGCAAGACGAGCCTCTGAATTTGTCTCTTAAACCGCGCACTGGCGCTAGGAACGACTCAAAACCAGTTGCGTTGGTGAAGAACGTCAAAGAAACGCCGAAGATCAACGTCCCGTTCAGCGTGATCGTGCCTTCAGCGTCTGTAGGCGAAGCGTCGTCCGTTATTCCTCACGCCCATTCCTCTACCAACAGACCCTTCACTATGACATCCCTTCCAACCCCTGCCCGACATTCTCTCTCTGCCACCGTTACCTCCCCATCGACTTCATATCGAGCGCCCGTCGATCCTCTGCTGGCACTGCGCCAGAAGTCTGCCGCCGAAGCCATGGCCACGTTGTCTGCTCTACGGCTGAACCTGCCGTCGTCCATGCTGACAGCGGGCCCTCTGGGCTTCACGCCGCCTGCCTGTTCGTCAGCCCCTTTCACTGTCGTGCAGCCCTCGGGTGGTCTATCCCTGGCCGCTCTAGCCCAGCCTGGCTTGCCACTGGCTGCACTCTGTCAGATGCCAGTGGTCGTGTCACGAAACTCTTCCACAGGTCGTCGCAGAGACACGTCAAGTCACGCTACTGTCACGTCTAGTCTGTCTGCTGTGTCGCTCACCGGTAACTCTGCCGCTAGCAAGGTACAGTATAGCCTGCGTTATGATCATTTGTTGTGTACAGTATAGCCTGCGTCATGAACATTTGTTGTGCACAGTATAGCCTACGTTATGATCATTTGTTGTGTACAGTATAGCCTACGTCATGATCATTTGTTGTGTACAGTATAGCCTACGTTATGATCATTTGTTGTGTACAGTATAGCCTACGTCATGATCACTTGTTGTGTGCAGTATATCCTACGTCATGATCATTTGTGTATAGTATAGCCTACGTTATGATCATTTGTTGTGTACAGTATAGCCTGCGTTATGATCATATGTTGTGTACAGTATAGCCTGCGTTATGATAATTTATTGTGTACAGTATAGCCTGCTTTATGGTCATTCTGTTGTGTACGGTATAGCCTACGTTATGATCATTTGTTGTGTACAGTATAGCCTGCGTTATGATCGTTCTGTTGTGTACAGTATAGCCTACGTCATGATCATTTGTTGTGTACAGTATAGCCTACGTTATGATCATTTGTTGTGTACAGTATAGCCTACGTTATGATCATTTGTTGTGTACAGTATAGCCTACGTTGTGATCATTTGTTGTGTACAGTATAGCCTACGTTATGATCATTTGTTGTGTACAGTATAGCCTACGTTATGATCGTTCTGTTGTGTACAGTATAGCCTGCGTTATGATCGTTCTGTTGTGTACAGTATAGCCTGCGTTATTATCATTTGTTGTGATTTCTATTATCTCTTAAATCTACTGAAAACTTTAGTTTTTAAAATTTGTTTTTCTCTCTTTGAAATCTCTTTATAATTTAGGTTATTATTATTATATGTAAGGTGTTCTCTGCTGTATGTACGTATATCAGTTGACCGCTCGGATTGCAGATTTGGAAAGACCTGGACGCTTTTGAAGAATTGAATAAAATCAGGCTTTGCTACTAATTACAGTAGAGTTCATAACTTGCTATTTATTGATATTGTACTGCAAAGTGCTAATTGAAGCTTTTATATGTGTTACATTGATATGCGTGATCTATTAAACTCAACCATTTATTTATTTATTTCATTTATTTATTTATTTATTTATGATATCTAGCAGGTCATCCCGTCAACACTCGCTATACCCTCGGTCTCACTGCTGCAAGCAGCTGCAGCTGCTGCCGCTGCTGCTAACTATCGGCCTCCATTTCAACTCTTTCCTTCCATCTCGTCGTCATCAGCTCTTCTTCAAGCTCTACCAGCTGCGCTAGCCTCTAGCTCAGCTGCTCAGCTCACTCCAGCTGCTGCTAGCTTAGCTGTGTCCGTAGCAGCAGCTGCTATCAGCAGTGGTGGAAACAGGTTGGCTCTCAGTGTGCCGGCAGGGACTCAGTCAGCTCCTGCTCTCTTTCTTCCAACGTTTCCTCCGTACTTCATGCCGCGCTTTGTTCCAAGTACGGCCGTTCCGGCAGAGAATGGATTCAAGCCAAAGTAGCTGTCAGAGTCTGATGTCTCTTTGCTTACTCATTGATTACAGTCAAGTTCCTACTTTTTGAAAATTTGAATGTATTTAAAATGGATACAAATGCATTTAAAATCGAGTGCGGTGTAATTTCTAAGTAGTTATAAAGCCGTTCCTGAAAGAAACTGGTATTTATCAATTGGATTGTAAGCCCAATGCTTGGAACCTTTGTAATACGTCACACCGTGACGTCATACGTGACCATGTTATATCTCCTACTTGTTTTGTAACATTAAAGATATGTTGATATATTAAAGATCCTTTGATTGAAGTAGAAGTTTTTAGGTTTTTTTGCCTAGGAGTCTTACAAACTAGAATTTAGTTCATGAAGGTTTTCAGCAGTTATAGACATAGTTGCACTAAGCTGTTGTTCTTTTTTGGAGTAAATCTATGTAAATTATGTGCTATAGTTCTTTATTCATTTTAGAATCCGACATTTGATTTATGTCGCAGTTGAGTGTTTTTAACCATTGTACGGTTGATCGCTGTATTTAGTATAGCGTACAATTTATATCTTAGGATCAATCTTGATCCGGTTCATTTGCTATTCAGCGAATATTAAAGGACTTTCAATTTGTGGAAGTATTGCTATGTAATTATTTGAAAATATTTTAGAATTGAGGACGTAATTTCTACAAATGTTTGACTATTAACAAATAATTTATGCCTATTTGAATTAATCTCAGTATGCTAATGCCTTTTTGTCGAAGCGATGTTTCTTTATAAAGTGTGTATGCTTTTGTAATATTTTATTATATTTATGTTAAATAATTTATATTTAGGAATTTTTGTTAAGACTAAATATTTTGTAGCAGTTAATTATTCTGCTACTGTAGTATTTGTATTTTAGTATGTCATGTGTTTGGATAACGGACCATTTGCCACATATGATTTATCCGACTAGAATTGACTTTAGAAGTAGTTCTGTTGGAATATCGATCTGAAAAGTTTAAGACTTAGCTAGGGCTCAGGCCTGAGTGTGAGCTAGATATATTAAACTTTGTAATTAATTGACGTCCCTGACATCATCCTTGTATGAGGAAACGGACGTTAAACCTGTATTATTATTATTATTAATGAACGCATTGATATTTTTTCTTCCTATGAAAATGGATAGATAATCATTTAATTTCTTATTGTTAATGGCCTGATAGTTGTGGCTGTATAGCCTAGTCGTTAGAGAACTTGTCTTTAAGTCTAGAGGCTGTGAGTGCGATATATCAGGAATTGTGGCTTGAATATATGTCCATAATTTTAGGCTAGAGAATCTTTCTAGCATAAGCTTCTTTACGAAACACTTGTCACAGATCAGTCCGTTTACTTTATTTATTAACCGCCAGCTATCAGCTAGCTATATGCTAGCTAAATGCCAGCTATCTGCTAGCTAATTGCTAGCTATCTACCAGCCATCATCTAGTTATCTGCTAGATATCTGTCAACAATCGGACAGCTATCGTCTAGCTATCTGCTAGTTATCTGCCAGCTATCGTCTAGCTATCTGCTAGTTATCTGCTGGGTATCTGCCAGCTATCTGCTAGTTATCTGCCAGCTATCTGACAGCTATTTTTAGTTATCATCTAGCTATCTGCTAGGTATCTGCCAGCTACAAGTATCTGCCAGCTATATGTTAGCTATCGTCTAGCTATCTGCTAGTTATCTGCTGCCCATTAGTCAACCGTTATTGTTAAATTATTCGTACATTATTCGTTACATTTTTAAATTAGATAATTTAGATTTATTAGACCTGTAAGTGCTCGAGTTGTCCATGAGTCCAATGAGACATTAGTCAGTCTACAAGAGCTTTATATCTCTGTTCATACTGCGCCATAGTCCCCCAGTTCTATAATTAATTACAGTATTATACGTCACTGTGTAGTAGTACAATATTTAATTTGTAAAAGTGTGTATTCAAAGAACGTTGGTTGTCTGGTTGGTTAAACTGCCACTTGGCAAGAAGAGATTGAAGGATAGTTTGCTGAATGACAAGTTATTGATTTGGTCTATGATTGACTATTTAAAATATAGTTGTATTAAATCTGACAGATTTGTTATTTCTTTATATTGACCAACAAATTTAAAACTGTCATTTTTATTTGATGTTTAAAAGAAACAAATTAATCTGTAATTATTACATGTTTAAACTAAATATAAGCTGTTATTATTTAATGTTTGAAATAATTCTAAGCTGTAATTATATTTTGTTTAAATATAGGTTGTAATTGTTTTATGCTTAAAAGAAATATAAACTGTAATTATTTTATGTTTAAAATAAATATAGGCTGTAATTATTCCTTGTTTAAAGTAAACACTAAGTTGTATATATTCAGAGTGTTCAAAATTGAAAGTTCATTTATAATTGTACAATGTTTTTTGACTGTGAAATTTGAAATTTATCGGATTAAAATATATCGTTAAATCAGTAAAGTAGTTCTTAGAGACACGCGAGTCTCCTATTCAATGTTTGTAATTTAGCATAATTTTTATTTTGTGAAATTGAAATGAATAAACTCAATTCGTGCGATATAAATTTAATTCGTTTTGTTATTAGTTGTCAATTTTATATGAACGTTGTTCATATGCACGCAGTAGTTAGACTGATTGTGACATGCGAGCGAGATAGAATTTTCAATAACTGAAAATTAAACGTCTGTTTCAGCTCCTGAAAGCTTTTGTCAATACCGTGAAAGAAATGACGCCATTATACGTAGTAACATAACTATGAGCCACACAGTTTATCCAGCTTCCTTTATCTCCCTCAGATCTCCGCTAAATATAGAATTTTACCCCCGTTTCTCCCTTATTCTGTCCTGGACACCGAAGACTATATCAACCATTAACTAAATGTGTCGTAAGAGGCGACAAAGCTATAACTGAGGAAAGAATCGGGAAGCCACCTCAGAAACCATATTTTTCGCTATCTATCGATATAGGCTACATAAACTTGATGAAGTATGGATATAGCATCGCCTTTTGTGAAGTGACTAACTTGTTCATCAATGGAGTGCTCTTTATGGAGCGTGGAAGGAGACGCAGAGTATGAATATGTATATTGGAGAGTATATTGGAGCTGTTATAGTGTCGAACATTAGAGACACCTTTAATCTCACTTTCTCTTGTGGTCGCTGTGTACTCGGTCGCCATCGTGTGGTGCATTGGTGCCTGTTTGTGTTGAGTCTGCAAGAGACGTCCCTGCCATTGATTGATTGATTGATTGACTTATCACACTAACGACTGCTTCGCCCACCAAACCTACGAACCAAGGGGAGGGGATATGGCGTAACGGTTGGAGTGTTCGCCTCGGAGGCAATTGGCCTGGGTTCAAAGCCCAGGTCAGTCAGCAAATGATAGCTACCCCTTGTCCTCATGAAAGGTTAATCATGTATCTGAGCTTGCTGACAGTTCGCGCTATCAATAGAGAAGATATGATTAACCATGGAGAGGATTGATAATAACCTGTCAGAACCTGTAAAGCAGTCTAGATAAAACAAGCATGTAAGTGCTTTGTGACCCGGTACACTTAGCTGTACTGTTATCAAACAGCAAGTCCACACTTTTTGCGCCCGCACTTTTTACATAAATTGTTGCTAGATTAGAGTTTGTTTTCCTTTCCCTTCGTCACCGTTTCTTAGTCGCCTCTTAAAACCGCGAAGTAGACGGTTTTTGGAGATAACGTATAAACGCATTATTTTATCATCACCCTTCAGATACTCGTGCATTGGAATTCATTTTCAGTGGATCAGTTTAATTCCTAATAGAATATTTATTGAATCAGACCAATGAATACCTTCTCATGATCTCTATCCTAATTTTAATTTATGTTTGCACTCTAGGCTATATTTAACTTGCTGTACCTTAATATTGTCTTAGATCTTTATTATTTTGTTTAATGAGACACTGATAATGCTATCATATTCTCGTTTTCAGGATTACGAGGTCCTTCTCTCTCTTTTCTCTTTGTCTCTCTCTCTCTCTTTCTCTCTCTTCTGTCTCTCTCTCTTTCTCTCTCTCTTTTATTCTCTCTCTCTTTCTCTCTTTTGCTCTCTCTCTGTCTCTCTTACTCTCTCTATCTCTTTCTCTCTCTCTCTCTCTCTCTCTATCTCTCTCTTTTTCTCTATAATAGGTGTGGTTCTACTAATCCTAACATATAAATACAAGGTGCACACTTTTCTCTCTCTGTCATCAAACTCAAGACTTCAAGACGTCATCACTCAAACGAGGGCGCACCATGTCTGTCTTTCTATCCACATGCAGGTTTTCATCAGGAACATTGTGCACCCTTCTTTTGCCATTATATCATAATGTTTACAATGTTTCATTTACTTTTTCTTGATCGATAAATTCTTTCCCCCGTGTTGTGTCCGGGTTGTTTGAAGAATTGACCAACCGGTGACTGCACGTGTCGTAGAAGGCGACTAAAGCACTAAGATCCATACCAACGTCAGAATGAGCATTCGGCCGGTGAGCACCTAGGCTCCAGAAATTGCTGCAAACATTTAAACGAAGGGAAAAGTCTCAAATAGGGAATTGGCTGGTGGTGTGGTGTAGGACAGAGAGGATTTGAGACAGTCTATTTGTATCCTTACCCTGGTTAAACTGGGATTCAAGGGAAGATGGTGATGATGATGATGTTGATAGATAAATTCTTTCCCTTTTATTTACATTTGTTATGCTTTAACTTTCTTAGCAACTGCACTACAGTTCATTGCAATGTTCAGTTTTTGTAGACGCATTGAGAAGTAAAGATAAAGATCGTAAGCATCGCCCGTGTTGCGGGTATCGACGAATAGTCAACTAATGACATTGAACACGATCTGGTTGACATCTGCTGTTCTAAGAAAATAAAAACTGAGTAAAATATAGGACTGTCTCGAATAGTTGCCATATCTATAATCAATACGACTAAATTGACCTACGGCATTGGAATGTCTGAGAAAGTTCTAGTTTCATTGTCACGTAGGCCTACTACCAGGAAGCTAAAGTTGCTTTGCTCTTGCGTTATAATATTTAAATGGACTAAGAACTCTATAGCGAAATTAAAGTTAGTTTCGAAAAAAACCAAGACAGTAAAAACTTTTAAACGGTTTTAATGCTAAACGTTTCTAGACAGATTAATTAAATTGACTGGTAACTCGATTAGTATGTAATTAATTAAGCTTACATAGTTTAGTACATTATTTAGGAAGTTCGAACGAACAGCAATTTAAAGCAACATCTGTCTTTTTCGACTAGTAGAGCAAAATGTCAATCCGAACTTCAAATTATCGGCCGAAATCCGTTTCTCTACTTCCGTCTTTCGCGTCCCACCACTTATTTCTAATCATGGATAAATTTTCCGTGTTTTCTTCGAATCATTGAAGAATAGACTAAGCTGCGAGTGTCGTATGAGGCGACTACAAAAGATCAAAAGATGGATTTTTAGGAAGCTATAGAAGCTATAGAAACTTTAGAAGTCAAATTTTTAAAAGGAAAAGGCTGGATTCAGAACATGTAATATGTCCTTCGTGAAGCGATCTCCTTCAGCGAAGGCGACCATGAATAGCATCATTTACATCGAATCTGCCATTGGAGAAAACTTGGGTAGGAGAAATAGAAAATGCCTCAGTTAAACGTCCTTTATTGTGTGAGCGATTAGTTTTTCCTGATTGCTTGAAATTTGATTGATAATCAATGGTTTTAGAGTAATTATTTTATTATTTGATGTATTTCGGGATAATTTCACTTATTTATTAATTTTTAATTTCATTGATTATTTGATTGATTGCTTGACCGAAGTTTAAACGCTTGATTTATTGATGTCTTTATTTTTTGCTTGACTGTAACTTAAGTGCATTGAGTCTTTTAAATGTTTTGAGCTCGCAAACCTCGATTACCGTACAGAAATGTATTACAATTAACAAGTTAAAATTGATCACATTGACCTTTTTACCCGTGAAATAGAACTCAGACATCTAAGTGGCTCTATAATCAGAACTCGAGGTCTTGTATTTATAGACATTAGCAAAGGCACGTACTTCCAATAAAACTGCAACATGTGAGAATGCAGATAACGTCTTATATTTACTGATAGCCTCTCAACACTGATAACGTTGTCTGTCCTGGATACTAAAATCACGTAGAACTCACTGTATAGCTGTAGAATTACATAGTCAGTGGCGATGCCAGTTCTGCTTATACATAATTGCTGCGATTGTCTTTAGATATACTATGAGTAAATTTAAATTTAAATTTGTTTAAAACGAAAATCTTATGCACAGATAAAATTTAGCAAAAAATATGATAAATGTTATATTGTTCAAGGTAAAATATAGATAAAAATGTAATATAGGGTATGGGGTTGTATGTTTAATTTCTTCATTCTTATTATCTAACTCTGAAATTGTTCTTGTCTAAAATTACTAGTAATTAAGGAATTTTTGTTCAAAGAAAATTCTAAAATTATAGCATTCGTCAAAATTGAACATTTACAGTTACAATCGCATGGAGACTAAAGAAATCAATCGATTTATGACAACTGTTTCTTAACTTTCGTCATAATGAATTCTAATAAATTTTAATTAATTGCATCATTTGCTACATTAAAACGACTGATAACTATTTAAGGAGATTACTTCGATAGTCGTGAACATGTATCGACGACATTTCTCCACTACGGAATTATTTGCGTCGATACTACTGACGTTTCTCTTCGCTCTTCTTCTTCTCAAGTCCTTCCAGTATTCCACATCCACGACAATCCACCTGGAAGTCCTATCATCCCGCGTCCATCGTGTCCCAGTGGAGCAGTTCACTGCCGATGAAGTTCTCTTTTTTACCACCGGATCCGGAAACAATACTCAACTGGAAAAGCGTCTTCCACTCTACATCAGAAGTCAAATCTCTCTACCGTCACGAAAGTTCATTAATGAATACCGTGAATCATTAACAGATCATTCTGAATTTCAAAAATCACTCATTTTGGATGAATTAATGAAGAAAAAGACGAATGGTTTTTTCGTAGAATGCGGAGCACTCGATGGACTGCGTCACTCTAACAGCGTGTTCTTTGAGTTAAGTCGTAACTGGACCGGCTTGCTGATTGAAGGTAACGTACAGTTGAGACCACAGCTTCTGGAGCTCGGTCGTAACGCTCATATTCTTAGCTCTTGCCTAAGTGCAAAGAAAATTCCAACGTTGGCAAATTATAAACTGCAATGGGAAGCCGGAGGTTTGACGGAGCATCTTAGTGACTATGCTAAGAATGAACTGAAATCAAAGCGAGATGTGTTAATCACTTGTTTCCCTTTGGGAGCGGTTTTGGATTCTGTAAAAGTAAGACATGTAGATCTGATGGTATTGGACGTCGAAGGGTCTGAATTAGAAATAGTTGAGACAGTTGATTTCAATAGATATCGCATAGATGTGATTATGGTTGAATTTGCCGAATGGCCGAGCCACAGATCGGAAAATGAATCAGCTAGAAGACTATGGAAACTTCGACATTTGTTTACGAAAACTCGACTCTATAAAGAAGTGGCTATAACTCGCACTAACACCGGTGTGGGTGTGGATGTTATATTTCAAAGACTCGATGCCGTATTTTGAATACAATTTATTTTATTTTGCGTATTTCAATTGATTGTCTTCAGTGTTGTGTCAAGACACTGAAGATTAGACCAATCGTAAACTGCACGTGTTGTAGGAGGCGACTGAGCAAGAACTGAGGAAGACAACGGGAAACCAGAAGCCATATTAATCCCACTCTATAGGCTACATTAAGGTGTGGGCAAAGCATAGCCTTTTGTGAAGTGGTTAACTAGCAATCGATGGAGTGCTATTTATAGAGCCTGAAAGCAGCATGTGAGTAGGAATATGTACCTTAGACCTGCCACTTGGGAGAATAGTCAAGGGTGGGGAAGGAAGATTGCGATTATATGGTTTCAAGAATTGTTTATTTCAATTCAATCCAGCGATAGAATCATCTGTTCAGAGTGGAGATATACTTAATTTAATTAATTGATACAAAATAAATCAATTTGGTTTGCACCGTGTTAATGAGTCGCCCAACTAGATTAAAGAGGCGACTAGATGAGACATTAAAAACCAAAATTCACAGTCATATCCTTAACTTAATATTGATCACCTGAGCCAGGTATGTACATGTTGTTTGAAGAAATGAATGTATTGAATCTGCTATATAGCAACTTGAGAGAAAGAGATGAGATGGATGGAAAGTGATATATAATGAAATCAGATCATTTTAGATTATATTCACAGCTATTCTAAGCCTTGCTGATATCGAAAGTGAGACAACGCAGGACTGAAGAAGCCCGGTACAATTTGTCTGTCGTGGAAGAGAGAGAGAGCACTCATCACTTATTATTCTTACTACCCTTCCATTTCTATCAATCCCTTCCTCACTCGTCGTCACTCTCTCTCTCTCACTCCTCTCTCGATATATATCTTTCTATTTCTCTATCAGTTTGTGTGTCTGACTCCATAAGAGTGTTACTTTTTGACCACCTTTAGTGTCTCCTACCTCAGTCCACCTACTTTTCCTCTATTTTCTTATCTCTTACTCTTTATTCTCATTCTCTCTTTCTCTATCTCTCTCCCTCTTTTTTTCTCTCTCTTTCTCTTTCTCTCTGTTTGTGCAGTAGAGATTTATAAAGATATTATAGAGAAACTTGAAGAAATTTTAAATGGATTTGAAGGAATAATAATTGAACTTGAAGGTAAAGTTATTGAATCATGGAAAAATTTATACCAAATGATACGACTTATCCAAAACTTCGTCAAAACTTAATTTTGCATTTTTGTCCAATTAAGGGGGTTACCTCATTAACCTTACCCTGCCCTATCGTACTATCTGCGCCGATCTTTTGACCCGCTTTATATGTATCGCATGACTACCTCCCTCGAATGCTTGACTGGTTTTTCTAGGTTGATCAAGCGTGAAGGTCTTGATGATCTCAATGTTTATGACTGTCTTGTCACTATACGTCAGTGTTTATGACTGTCTTGTCACTGTACCTCAGTGTTTATGACTGTCTTGTCACTGTACCTCAGTGTTTATGACTGTCTTGTCACTGTACCTCAGTGTTTATGACTGTCTTGTCACTGTACCTCAGTGTTTATGACTGTCTTGTCACTATACCTCAGTGTTTATGACTGTCTTGTCACTGTACCTCAGTGTTTATGACTGTCTTATCACTGTACCTCAGTGTTTATGACTGTCTTATCACTGTACCTCAGTGTTTATGACTGTCATACAGCTGTACCCCAGTGTTTATGACTGCCTTACAGCTGTACCTCAGTGTTTTTCACTGTCTTGTCACTGTACCTCAGTGTTTATGACTGCCATAAAGCTGTACCCTAGTGTTTATGACTGCCTTACAGCTGTACCTTAGTGTTTATGACTGTCATGTCACTGTACCTCAATGTTTATGACTGTCGTGTCACTTTATCTCAGTGTTTATGACTATCTTGTCACTGTACCCCAGTGTTTATGACTGCCATACAGCTGTACCTCAGTGTTTATGACTGTCTTACAGTTGTACGTCAGTGTATATGACTGCCATACAGCTGTACCCCAGTGTTTTTGACAGTTTTGTCACTTTATAATGCCATTCTCTTCATATCGACTGTTCGATGCACTACACTCAGTTCTACTAAACGAACTCTTCGAATTACTCTTGAATTCGTCTACTACTGAGATTTTTCAAATGTTCTATATCTCTTTTCAAAGTGGCACGTTTTACGTCCTTGTTGCCACTCCTCCATCTTGAATCTCCATCTCTACTTCCTCTCGAAGCATGCCCTCGTTGATCACTTGCCCTAGCTTAGCTACCGACTAGGATCACGCTTCCATTAAACACACTACTTTCAAGCAGCCCTCTTGTGAGGGAATTCCTTGAAGGGAAAGCTACAGGGCGTCAGAAATAAGTTGCAAACATATGTTGAGAGAATTCAGTCAAATATCAGTGTGCCTGCAACCTTAATGGGTTAGTTTTCGTGACGCCCTATCCTCATTAGCAGAGTAGAGTAAGAGTAAAGTTGCCGCCATCAATGCATGTACAGAAGTTCTAATCAGCTTACATTCAGTTGAATTCACAAGTTTAGCAGCTCTGCTGTATAATGTAGGCTGTATGTATGACATTTCTGTTAATAAGTTGTGTGTTTACATCGATTCTGATAATATTTTTGGTATAATTTGTTTGAGTGTCAATTTTTTTCAAATATTTCGTTCTTAGACTCAATTATCTTCCTCCTCAATCTCTGGCAAATGGATTGCACTGACATTGATCTCGCTTTTTCTTCAGGCAATGCATTTGCTAGGGTGTTCTGTTGCAGACTGGTGATCTTGTACTATAGTGGCATTGTAGTTCTATGTTCCGTTTGAGACGTCCCTGACATTGCCTTCGGGTGAGGAACCGAACTTTAAATCTTCATATTCGTTGACTTTATTCAGCTTAATTTAAATCATTAATAACTTTGTACACTTTATTCAGCATCCGCTAGCTTTAAAAATAAAATAGCCCTATAAAAAATAATTCTAGACATAACTCAATAAGGAACCACTTAATAACTGGCTCCTTTATTTTCGGAAAGCATTGGGGCTACTTTACTCGGTCAATAGCATTATTATTATTATTATTAATTATTATTATTGTTATTATTCTTATTATTATTATTATTATTTTTAAATTGCCCTGGGCTGTATAAGGCCCTGGGCTAAAATATAAGATAAAAAGGACTTTATTTAATTAAAAGAAAGATGAAAAATATTTAAAATAGTTCCTCTACACCCTGATAGGCGGCATTCGCCAATGTGCCACGAATGCATACAGCATTAAAACGCTGGAGTGCGATAGATAGGCGCTGCCATAGAAAGGCTTTTTCACGTTGGTCACCTGTAATGGCACTGGTTCTCCTGCCTAATTCGTTTAAGAAGTCAGACGCGGCAGAGTTGATGGGGCCCACTTGTTAGATATGGTAACCACATATCTAAAGTTTATTTAATTATAAAACAAGAAAAAAGTTTTTGTTTAGTGGCAGCGAACTCTTGTTCTTTTTCCTCTTCCGGTTTATTGTTGATAAAGATTGTTATGGCTGAATAAAGTTGCAAAAGATATCTAGATGCACGAGTTGAAACACTGTTACAGTAATTACGTGATTAGTCTATAGATCATTGGGTTTGATAATAAACTACAAAATAAGAATTACTTGTTTAGTAGTAGAACTTTATTCAGTAAACGTAAGAGGAAGAGCTAGGCTAAGCAACAATACACTGTAGTTAATGCAACTACATATAGCCTAAAATCAACGACGTCAAACCCTACCAATAGGCAACCACAACACCAACTGTCTCAAAAGCAATTGACAGGAAGATGTAGCTGCTAGAGACTGCGGCATATTTAAGTGTCTTCCTATTGGCAGCGGCTTCAGCAGCTGAGCCAGCAGCAGCGCATGACAGGCTGAGATTGCTGGCTGTCAGTCACAGTGACATCCCAGCTGATACACTTGCCTTCTGCTCAAGGAATTTGAGACACACTGTCCGGTCGTTTCCCGTCCGAGCGGCTCAATCCCTGGGGCTCTTTTATGGCCGGAATATTTGCGCGAGTTAGAGCACGCCATACCAGATCATTCAGATACTGGTGTCTGTCGATTCTGCCAGCGCTCTGCATGCACGAAAGGCCGTGAGTGCCTAGAGCATTGACCGATGCTCCGCAGACACAGTTGTGTGGCTCACAAAGCGTAGAGCCCAACCGAAGACCAACCGCTACTCTCACTGTCTCGTCATCCAGGCGGAGGCCACAGGAAGATAAAGGCAAGGCTTTCAATCAGTCACCACTATGAAGAGTAGAAACATCAAGCAGCCGGGCCTCTTCTTGTGGGTTTAACGCCTTCGCGAGGAGTTCCGAGTACGCAATGCCAGAGATTTTGGAGTCCCAAGCCTTCATGGACACCATTCCAATAGGCGCTTCCAATAAGGATAGAGCAGACCAAATGCCTTATTATTATTATTATTATTGTTATTATTATTATTATTATTATTTGTTCTTCATCTGCTGGAATCTGACACAGGCTTATATTTATTTTATTTTATTTATATATTTTTTTATTTAGTATTCATGATCAAATTTTCTGTCTCATGGTTAACATATAACAGGCAATCAGTTTCTAATGAGAGAACCACCTCCTCACCTGAACATATTATTAACCGGACAACGTGTCGCATAGAGCATCAAGCAAACAATCCATACTTTAAAGGTGGCTTTAGGACTTGCCGTTAAAAACGCAATACTGGGTTTGTGCTATTACCCCAGCTGGCAGGGTTTTATTCCTAAGTAATTATTCAAAACCAATTATTCCTAAAAAATTAACTATCCCTAACCCTAATCCCTTACTCTAACTCTAGCCCTAACCATATTCTTATAAAACTAAGAAAATTGAGTTAAACTTTATAAAAAAAGTAACTCGATCCAGAATTTAACCCCGAACCCATGATCTAAATCCTAGCACCTACACCACTTCACCACCGATGCTTCCGATTGAACACAGTTGAATAGATGATATCAACATATCGTACTAGAAAATCGCAATCGTCTGTAACTATAATAAAAACAAATCCAGACTTGGGGTAATAGCATACACTTCTGTTGCACCATTAGCCGCATATGCTTTAGGTTTTTCAGCGGATTGTTAACTCCACGCCTGCTGTCTAGTG
Organism: Enchytraeus crypticus; assembly: GCA_905160935.1. Lineage (NCBI taxonomy): Eukaryota > Metazoa > Annelida > Clitellata > Enchytraeida > Enchytraeidae > Enchytraeus > Enchytraeus crypticus. The sequence goes on from CAJHZI010000189.1 coordinate 285,091, forward strand.
TCGCATTGCGTCGCTCAGTACGCGCTGACGCATAGCAAAGTCACACATCAGTCAAGCTTTACTGTACGCTAATAAAACATTTACAGTTAATTCACTCATTTTTTCGATCAAGAATCACTGAAAGATGGTAAGTTTGTAGTATATTATACGCGCACATGCTTAATTGTATAAGTGAGGTTTCATTTTCTTTTGGTTACACTCATGGCAAATGCATGTGTTACAAAATTCCCGCTTAAGTTGCTACTTTAGCTTTTCGCTTTCTTTTCACGGTTATAATGTAAGTGGTACACTGAGTGCACTTGTAGTACTTTTTCAGTCAACGCGGTTTAAGAAAAATCTTCCAACATCCTGTGGTTTTTATTTATTCCTATCAGCACTTGATCTTCCAAATTGGTCGTCCATCAACCGACCTCGACATTGCTTAACTCAATTTATTATTCGTATGCTGTACTAATTGCTCTAAATTACGGTCAAGTCGGAAAGGAACACTTACGCTAAACCCAGCTTTACTTGTAGCAGAAATGTAGCAGAATTCGACTACGCTGATGTTGTGATTAATATTATCTTCTGCTCTGTAGTTTAAAATCTAATCCATGATGAGTTATATGGCAGAGTTCGCCGATTTTCTATAAATAAAAGCGGAGGTTGCACAGCATTGTTTCGGAAAACCTCCTATCTTTTCCTATTATTACATAGACTCTTTCTTCTACGGCCAAATCGGAAGGCAACACTTTATGAAAGGGATGTTTAGCTGATTTAAACTTTGTTGTCAATTAACTAGACTTTTAATTTAAAGTATACTTTAGCAATAGCCCTCGCATAAACTAAACGGTATGTATACAATATATGTGCTTACAATAAATATATAGTATTCTTCACTCAAACACATAACATAACGGCGCACTGGGCCAGGAAGCACAGATGCTTGTTTTAAGACCTATTTCCTCCTTCCCCTCCATGGTTATTAGTAATCGTTGCCTTTTTAATAACAAGATGTTGTTATCAGAGAATCTACTATCTATTCGATTTATTATATGTCTAGTCGGTCACTTTGCAAGTGTAAGGGTCAACCAATTTATTTTGAATTCAGGGAGTCCGGTGATGTTCATTGACGTTATGAATCTATGGAGGGGGGGGGGCAGAAAGCGATACTACTCCCTCTCTCTCTCTCACTCTCTATCTCTCTCTTATTTTCATTCAGAAAATTACATTTCAAGTATAATTAACTGATGAGTTTTGTCACTTAAACATAACGTCAGTAAATCCCTTTAGACGCAGGAGATGGGTGGGGTAAATTCCACAGATTTTCCTCCACATCAGCCAGCAATTTACGTTAGAAACTCTTAATATCAATCAATAAAATAATCGCAGTCGCTTGGAAGCAAATGTAATAAGATTGAGCAGTGAATTCGTAATATCATTTCCAGTTTCTGGTTTATCGCGGACTTGCTGATCTGTCGTTTGTCAGAAAATGTCAAAAGGTGTTGTTGTTGCTTCACACTGTCTTTTAAATGAAGAATCTGGATGTTTAAGAATTAAAAATATTAGTTTCTCGAACTTGAATGAAGTTTCACTGACATGTAGATAGTCGTTTCCAATGCGTGAATGTCAAAATTAAAAGCAGATTTATGTGAAGGAAGGTGAGAAAAGACACATAATAAACATGATTTTCTGCAAGGCTTACAGATGGCAGGCAGAAAATATGAAACAATGAAGAGGAGTGAAAAGTTGGGCACGCATGCTAGCTAAACAAAATATTGAGCTGCTAGTATTAAGTTCTAACATAAATCTCATGTCTCTTTAATTTTGCTCCTTCTACAAACTCATGGATCGAGTTTTCTCTATAATCGGTGTAATATAAGCGTAGACCTTTCTATTTTTTGGCAAATGTAGATTTAAGTTGACTAGCTTTGTAAAATTACTTTCGACATTAATTTGTAATTTTTATAAATTGTTTGAAGTAGTTTTATGAGTTGCAGATGTTTATATTTCCAGAATTCTACTCTACATTGAGTAGACGATAAAATGCTTACAAATAGTTTTATCTCCCTCTCACTCTCCATGGCAGGTCCATGGTAAATAACGCCTCCAATCTTCTCTGCCTTCCATTTTCTTCAAATATAAACATATGAATGGAATTTTAAACCCCCTAACTTTCCTAGTCAGGGTCTGCCCCTGCTTCTCTTTCCTTTCAGTCTACCTTCTATGACCTCTTCTATTATTATCCTATTTCCATTTAGAATGTATCCCATGATAATATAATTTATAGTAATAATATAATATAATATCGTATAAAGAGCGATGATATTTTTGTTGGGATGTCATTATTGCATTTCAGGCAGATCAACTCACTGAAGAGCAAATAGCTGGTCTGTTTCTGCACTTAAAATTAAGTGTCTATGAGATTTCTCTAATTTAAACTAGGATATGCAGTTAATTATGATTCATCATAATATTTTGAATATTATGAATTAATAAAATAAGTTCACGAAATTATTATTTATTAGTTAATAGTTAGATAAAATAAGTTCACGAAATTATTATTTATTAGTTAATAGTTAGATAAAATAATTCATGAATTTAAAATTTATATTTCTGAAATTTACCACTGTTATTCCACGATTATAATAATTTTGTTGTACCGCAAACTTAGTGGATTTACTGCAAATATGTTGAAAAAATCAGTATTTGTATTTTCATCACTACTAGTGCGATTTAATAATTGTTGCTTATGTAATATTCTTTAAGTTTTTATATTATAACACTATTACTAATACTCTTTAAGTTTTATATTAAAAGCTATTTCTAGCTCTACGCTATCTATTGCAACTGCTTGACAATGAGGTAATCAAATTCGAAACATTACATCCAGCTCTGTCATGTCTTCTCATAATTCACTGCATATCAAAGAAACGTTTGAGTGCTGGAGCTTTTGGCCACATGTTACTCCTCGTACAAATTTTTATTAACATGTTGACTTGACATGGGTAAACCTGATTGTTTTCTCAGGGAATGACGCCCCTGCACAGTAAATGTTAGTCGAAGCTGAGGAAGGCCTAGGGGCCCACCTCATAATAAGCAGGAACCCCAAGAATAATGTTTTATCGAAAAGAATGTTTTAAATTTTTTAAAGAGCCACTTGTATGTGGACATGAAGAGAAAGACGGAAGCTAGAGAAGAGTGGAGGCGTTATATACCATGGACCGGTCAGTAGGCAGTGCACTAAGAGAGAGAGAGAGAGAGAGAGAGAGAGAGAGAGAGAGAGCGCGAGAGAGAAAGATGACTTGAAGGCCCTAGGTTTTGAAGAGTTGACGGGCGAGCCCAGGAATAGACATCTGCACCTACTGACCCGTAGTGGAGGCTACCGATGTTGTCACTGTTGTCACTGTTGTCACTGTTGTCACTGTTGTCACTGTTGTCACTGTTGTCACTGTTGTCACTGTTGTCACTGTTGTCACTGTTGTCACTGTTGTCACTGTTATCACTGTTGTCACTGTTGTCACTGTTGTCACTGTTGTCACTGTTGTCACTGTTGTCACTGGTTCAATTATTAATATTATTTATTTGACTATTTTCCGCAGAATATGTACTGATTTATAAATTTATATTTTTAACGGATTCATTTATAGCTCAACGATGATTTTCTCACTTTCAGACAATACTTCAAAAAGTCAGAGGAAAATTTAGTGATGGTTAACTGATAGATTAATTTATTAGCTTATTTATTTATTTATTACTTTACTTTATTATTGATTAGCTGATATGGATTTAACTGATTGATTGATTTATATAGAGTTTAAGGAAGCGTTCTCTCTATTCGACAAGGATGGAGACGGCACAATCACGACTAAGGAGTTAGGCACTGTCATGAGGTCACTGGGTCAAAACCCGACAGAGGCTGAGCTGCAGGATATGATCAATGAGGTGGACGCTGATAGTACGAAAACCACTAATCCTTTCCGTCGATACTTCAATATGTATTTTTATATTTTAATAAGTAAAAATCATCCAAATGTATTTCTAAATTTTAATAAGCAAAAATCATCCTTCTATCGTGTAGTTATTAGTAAATTGTATATTATCTATAGTGTATATTATCTATAGTGTAGTTATTAGTAAATTGTCATGTGGGCTGAAACGTTTTTCGCAAGTATTAATGATTTAAATTGTAGGTTTGCTGCAAAGTCGTAGAGAAAGTTACACGTGTGAATTTCTTTCTTTATGCGCAGAGAATTTAATTTTAAATTCTCAATTCAATTGTAATACTTATAGAAACGATTTACGTTGTGCTCGATCATGTCCAGAGTAACGATATCACTGTAATTTCGGTGTTGATATAAACACCATCGGCCTCGCATTTTTGTAGTTATCGTTTAATTTAATCTTCTAGAAGTTATCATATAATTCAGAGGGTCTAGAGGTCAGTCTAGAGGTCATTCAGAGGGGTCTAGAGGTCATTCTGGGGTCATTTAAAGGTGTCAAGAGATCGTTATACGTTAATTGAATTTCCTGATTACCTCAGTTGAGCTTTTAAATAGCTATTGAATCTCTCCCACGTTGCAGCAGTTAATAATTTAACAAACGTTTGCTACTGTACAATAGTGATCTCATAATTAGAATAAACATGCATTACCAGTACTGTATTTGAGATTTGACTCTAGTATTTGTCTTATCGTCTTGGCTTTGATGTGTAGTGCTCGAAATTGTCATGGTTGACGATGGCATACTTATTTAACTGTTATTCGTTTGATGAATTTTTTTGCTTAATCTGTGTGCCCTAGCGTTGTTGTGGCTGCTAGCCAGATCGTTTTGTGGACCAGTAGGTTCGGGGTTCAAGCCTAGTGCTCGGTAATACCCTCTCGAGGTAAAAAGACTAACGTTTAAAACGAAATTAACAATAAACTTATGTAAAATATGCAATACAATGTATACAATTTTCAATATGGATTTTAGCAAATTCTAGTAAATCTTCCATTTTACAGTAATCATCTTCCTCCTCTATTGAATTACTCCAGGTAGCGGAACGATAGACTTTCCGGAGTTCCTGACGATGATGGCGCGGAAGATGAAGGACACGGACTCGGAGGAAGAGATCCGGGAAGCATTCCGGGTGTTCGACAAGGACGGCAACGGGTTCATCTCAGCGGCAGAGCTCAGACACGTCATGACAAACCTCGGGGAAAAGGTTTGAACAACTATCCACATTGGCTTATAAAACGTAAGGTCAAATGATATGTTTAATTTATTTGTAAATTTGATTCGCAAATTTGATTCGTAAAAAGCTGGTAAAGCTAAGGTTAACGTCAGTTTCCTCACTCGAAATCCATGTCAGTAACGGGTGAGCGCAGGATTTGAACCCCGCACACACTGATCCGCGGTCGAGTATCTTACCGACATCGCCACTGGCTCCAGCCGTTCTCACTGGCTTCATTATTCACATTCGCAACTAAGGTCAAATGATATGTCGTAATTTATTCGTACATTTGATTCGAAAAGTAACTTATTGGTGGCTTTCATTACATGAGTTTACACGTAGTATTTGGATAGGGTATAAAGAGCTTGAACTTTGTATAAGAGCCTGAAGAGATGAGTGATAATATGTATACATGTATACTGTGGTTATGATCAGGTGATTTATTTAAAAGGCTAAAAGCCTGACTAATGATTCTGACAAATATTAATTGTAATATTCCAGTGTTAATGAGAATTAATATGATGCACTTTATATTGTTGTATATTACTATCTTTATATTATTATAGCTAACGGATGAGGAGGTTGATGAAATGATACGAGAGGCTGATATAGATGGCGATGGACAAGTCAATTATGAGGGTTTGTTTGTATGATTTGTATGACATAAGAGTATGACATGACTATTACTATTTATTCACTTGCAATCCGTGTTGTGTCCGGGTTGCTGAAGAATAGACAAACCGTAGACTGCACGTGTCGTAAATGGTGACAAAGCACGAAGATCCCAACTATGTTCAGAAAGGACATTCGTTGGTGAACACCTAAGTTCTAGAAGGGCTATACAATTTTCTAAAAATAATGGAAAAGTTCCCCGCCCCATAGAAAGTAGTAGAGAAGGTCGGTTTGTATCCCGACTCTCACTAAACTGGGATTCAAGGGAAGATGATTATTATATTCGTTTATTACTTGAAATCTGACATACCGCAGAAAACGTACAAACATACATGGAACAAAAAGCAAATAGAAAGTTCAATAATTCCAAGATACCAATAGTCCAAGATAATTTTTCATAACAGTCATTATACGATATTCTAATGATATTCTTAACAACGAAGGGAGTGCGTTTAGATGATATTTAAAATTGATGAACCCTCCCACTGAACTTAAAATAAAATAAGTAAATCTTGCGTTTCTTTAAAACAATCCAACAACCGCAGATAGGTTTCATTCGAACATACATTATACGAGAAGATAATGACACAGTCATGCTAAATAGTAACAATGCATTTTAATTTAATCTTGCATAAACCAAGATTAAATTAGCTATAGTTTTATAGCATCACTTAATGTCATGCGGGTTATGAAGTTTTCATCTTTCAAAGAGCTGCGCTTTGTTGGTATGGCGTAAGTTCTTTATGCAACGTTTCTTCGGGTTTGATATGAATGTTGGTTTAGTGAGGGCATAAGTGGAGCCAGCAAGTGGTCAGAATTATTACAGACTGACCTAAATAGCTTATTGTCAGCTGACATGCAGAGATTCTCAAAAGTTTGCTCTTTGTTATAAAAACCAGCCCTTTTTGCTCGTCTTAAAAATGCTTCTAGGCGGTTTCTGTCATCAGCAGAAGTAAACCACCACCAAAATTGTGAGTAATTTACTAAGAGTAGAAGCCTGGAACACTAGCTGAAGTAGTTCATTTGATAGACCTTTTGTGCGCAAGGAGTATAAAGCAAAAATATTACTCGAACATGAGGATATAAGATTGGATATATGAGGAGAAAAGGAAAAATTACAGGAAATTGTGGCTCCCAAACATCTGAGATTTGAGACTCGTTCTATTCCAGCTAAGTAGGGCAATTCAATTGTTTGACGAATGGTGATGATTAATTCACTTGCAAATAAATACATTTTCATTATTTTTCTTATTATTAACTATAAAAAGTCAAATCGGCAAACCTAAATAACAGCTCGATAATGTATAAGTTCTATCAAAAGTGCTATTTTAATAAGTAGTAAAATAATAATAAAGGACGATTTCAATATTCCAACCAATACTTTTGTATTGAAGTGATTTTGAACAGTTTCATCAGCAATTGAAAATAATCCAGAGCCAATAGGGATATGGTTCTATATATACATGTAGATTCGGGAAACACATGTTGCATTAAAATTCATGTAATTATTAACTTAGATGTAATTATTTAACGTTAATTTAATGTAGACCACGGATCTTAATTAAATAATTCTTATATGATTTCTTATTTCAGAATTTGTTACAATGATGATGAGCAAGTGAGTGAACCTATATACTGAACTTTTCAATCCATCATAGAACCAGATCAACTTCATTAACCTCATCATTGACCGGATTATCAAAAGACATTCCTGTTTTAAGATTCCTTCTATATTTCGCCGTAACGCTTAAATATTGTTACTTATAATTATGTAATTGCAGAAGATCGTTATTTAAAATGGTCGAAGTATTTCCCGATGAAGTTAATATTACTTGATGACTTAATGAAATGTTTGTCACGAATTTATACGAATCTAAACAAATAGTAGTAATAACAATAATATTTAAGGTTTAACGTCCATTTACACATCCAAGGATGATATCAGAAACGTATACAGTAGGCCTACAGTATTTACTAACAGTCGACTATCATCTGTAATCTTCCCTTGTTGTGCCCGGGACACTGAAGAACAGACCATCTTTTAACTATACATGTCGTAAGATTCGATTGAACAAGAACTGACGAAAGCAACGGGAAAGCACCTCAGAAGCCATTTCTAGCAAGCAGTGGATTCATAAGGTATGGATATGGCATGGCCGTTTGTGAGCTGATTAGCGTGCTGATATTTGGAGTGCTGTTGATGGAGCATGAAAGCAGACTCTGAGTATTTTGTGTGTGCATATTTCATATCTTTACTGGCTGGAAGCCAGTGGCGAAGTCGGTAAGACACTCGACCGCGGATCAGTATGTGCGGGGTTCAAAGCTGGGCTCGCCCGTCACTGACATCGCTTTCGAGTGAGGAAACTGACGTTAACCTTAGCTTTTTTATCAGCTTCATAGACTTAAGCTCTTCTCTATATTTACTATATTTGGTTTGTTAGCTGGGATTAGCGACAATGCGTGTCCACGTGGCTCAGAGGTTGAGTCGAGTGTTGTGCAGTAGATTGCCTACATGCGGATTGGATTTCTGACTAATCAACCTGAGAGTTAAATTTCGATTGTGAAACTGGTCAACCAAATCTCTGATTCCTTGGTGGTTTAGTTAATTGGGAGAATAAAATAGTACGAAATGGGCGACTGCTTAAGAAGATTGCCAAATCATCATTACACTTTTCTGTTGTACACGATTTTTGGGTTCATGAAGGTTTGACAAATGAGTGTCTGCCAGTCTTCTCCAATGTGAAAATAATTTAAACTGAGATCATTTCCCGCAATGAATACTCTATTCTGAGTACGGTAAAAACTTAAGGAGATACTAACACTAGTTTCCGTTATAGAAGGAACAGCGACGTCAGAAACAAAATTATTAAAAATTTTTTAAATGCACACTGTTAGAGTACTAAGAACCTATCATCATCCTATGAACTCATGAACAGCCTATGAACCTATTAACAGCCTATGAACATATTAACAGCCTATGAACATATTAACAGCCTATGAACATATTAACAGCCTATGAACATATTAACAGCCTATGAACATATTATCAGCCTATGAACCTATTATCAGTATACGAACATATTAACAGCCTATGAACCTATTCACAGCATATGAACCTATTAACAGCCTATGAACCTATTCACAGCCTATGAACCTATTAACAGCCTGTGAACTTATTATCAGCCAATGAGTCAATTAAAGACCTAGGTATATAAGTGTGATGCATAATGACTGGTAAAGTCAACCAAGCGTTGATCAGTTTATGAGCGATTTCAGAAGCATGTTGGAAACCATTCCGCCGGTGGAAGCATTACTTCTCCTCAGCACATTTCTTTTGCAGATTGGTCTGGGTGAATTGATCTGTAGTGAGGTGTGCTGTTGGGGACGTCCCTGACATCATCTCTGGATGAGGAAATTTACGTTAAACCTTTATTATTATTATTAATTCGTTGGAAATATATAACACGCATAATATTCTATTTTTATCTTTGTTAGCATTTACTTATATCATAGACTGGTTGTTAGGGCGTATAGTATTTTAAGTTACTCTACAAGGCAACAAATCATTTACATCTTGACACCAACGCCTCAATAGCTATCTTCCAACTCTTTGAATAATAATAGCTCAAAACGTGCTTTGTTGGAAGGCAGGTAAACATGAAATGCAGTTGACGCTGACTGTTCAACACATGCGCACAAATAAGAAAACGGTTTACTTCACTGCGTTGTATATTGTACAGGCTTTTTACTACGATTTAGTTTATATTTATACCTCATGGGCACGGCTTAGATTTTCTAACAACTCAGTCTTGCAATGGCATTTGACTGGCTGATTGAAACTGGAGCATAAAGGCAAAATCTAATGTAATCTAGCAGGTCCGCATTAGCACGAGTATATCATTTCTATCAGTAGCCAATATCGCATATCAAGTTTTATGTAATATTTTGTTAAATGTCCTGTGTAGTTATACAATAATTTTTTTAAACGAGTTAGGGAAGTTATGTAACAGTTAGGCAATATAAGAAAGTTTGGCCTTGTTAAAGGCCTGAAACAGTAGAGTTGCACAATAGTCATTTGCTGCGATTTCACCACAATAGGCATAAATATTAATAGTTTATTAATTTTGTTTTGACTTTCCTCTTTAAATTAGCCAAAGCCAGTTTTCAAATAATATACAATGTCTCGGGATCTACTCGATGCCAGTCGACCAGCTTATATTAAAGTAAGGCTTCTGAACAATTTTGGATGAGCTGAGACATGTAACTTTGAATTATACCTACCGAATACAAAATTCGTTATTAGTAACTCAATTGTAAAAATTACAACTAACCAGATATTTAGTAGTTTAGATTTCTTCACTTCAGTAGCTATCAATCAGACAATCAATCAATCATTAATTGATTCAATCAATCAGTCAATCACATTAATTCATTAACGTTCATCTGAAACAAGAAATTGGTTCCAAGTTTATTCCCATGTTTCTGATTAGTTATTTCACTAATTAGTTATTTCACTAATTAGTTATTTCACTAATTAGTTATTTCACTAATTAGTTATTTCACTAATTAGTTGTTAGTATTTCACTGTCATTACCCGCTATAGTTATCTCAATTAGGGTTCTTATCGCACTTGCTGACTATTAGCAGATAAGCTTCACATGTTTTAAAGCTGTGGAACTCTTCAAAATCTTGTTATTTAAATTAATTAAAAGTAGTTGAAGCTTTTAATTTGGGATTTCTTTAGAGACCGACCACGTACTTAACTTTTTATCAATAGGCTACTTCTACATGTAAGTGTATTTAGATTTCAAATATTATTCATTCTAGTTTGAAGTTCATGTTAACAATACGTAATTATTAATAACTGATTTATTTAAATGCTCTTTGCTTTTAGATAATCCAAAATGGCTAACTCTGCAACGTTACTTATATTTGCTTTACTAGCCATTTTCCTGATGGGTAAGTTGACTTGATTCAAATAGTTTTATTATTTTCGGTAAATATATTCTCGTTTGTCTATGGATGCTGAAAGGTAACAAATTACTAACAAAACTATTCAATTCTTCGCACTTCAATGAATACACTTCCCAGCTTGTTTTAGATTGCAACGTATTTATCGTCATGTTTCAGAATTGCACGGTTTCTCTTCAAACGTTTGGCCACACTCGAGCCATCGTCATAGGGAATAGTATGGAATTACTACATATTTCACTCCACAATTAGCGCAGCTGTCTCTTTATGTATGTCGGAGTTCTCAACTTTGATATCTATGCTTCTTTCACTTTACTCTGCAATCCTGAATATTTTCTGCCACCGTCCGCACCTGTAACTTGCGTAGCCTAAAGCTTAAAAATATGGCTTTTGAGTTGATTTCCAGTTGCCTTCCTCAGATCTTGCTTGCTCACCTGTTACTGCACATGCAGCGTACAGTCAGTCTATTCTTCAGCTTCCCGTACAAAACTCTTCAAGATTTAATTATTCATACACCTTAGCATTGTTTCAAGTGAGTGTAAGAATCAGAGCTAATCTTTTGTGATGCAGATCTAAGGATGACGTCAGCACAGTCCGTGATGACGTCACCAGAGGCGACCGACGACAACGATGACGACATGCGTTAGTCTTCTTATTGTTCTTTCCTTCAAATTTTTAATGTGTTTCTCTTGTTACAATAACACTAACTAACGTCTTTTGCAGATGCATTAATGTATGACAGTGCTTTGACATGTTGCTGTTTGATATTGTTTGTATTTAATTATATATTGCTTGTTTTACTGCATGTAATCGTTTTTTAGTATATCTATTAGAACAGTAAGCATAAATTGGGACAGTTAATTTCAACAAGTGCTTCGATATATCTCAGGAAGTATCATATAAATCACGTTTAATTAGGTTTTCTAGGCTGCTACTAAGAACATCCCAAATTATTAATCATGCCTTTATTCATTTCTGATATTTGAAGCAGTTTCAAAAGTCAAACACTGATTTAATGTCAGTTTTCTGCTCGAATGCAGAATATCAATGACATATTTATAGGATGAGCACTGGTTTGAAACCTGCTCCTACTGATACGCAGTCTGACATCTTACCAAAATGCTACCGACTCAGATGATATATACTCTTAGTGTATAGTCCCAATTTAATATCACTAAAAACTAAAAAAGTAAACAATCATTATAGTGACATGATCAACTATGTTGATGTCCGTCACTTTTAATACCACATGTTTAAACCGTTAGGAAATTTTACACCAATTTCCGTATAACCAGCCCAGTGAATGTCTGAGATTTTACTCTCAGATCAGCTGGGATTCGAAACCCTTCGATTCACCTCAGGATCTGTCATTTAAAACTTCATGACGTTACCCCTACGCTATTTAGACATTTCTACACTAATATCACTAGCACTATTTTAAATTTTATCTATCTATATTCTCACCAAATTTCATTATATATCGTTTCGTCCGGGGATGATTAAGAAATGATGACTTTCACCGATGATGTTTGTAGAAATAAAGATAGAGAAGGGACTCGGGATAGCAGCCGGAGCTGTGGGATTCGTTGTGCTGCTCGTCAGCTGCTGGATGTGCTTCACAAACCGGTGCTTCTTCCAGAATGATCCGGTGCCTCCAAAAGTTGTCTGCGCTCATCCCGTTCAGTCTGTTCCTGAACCAGTTCAACCCAGAGTAAGTAATAAAACTCCACTAAGAGTAATAAAACTCCACCCAGAGTAAGTAATAAAAATCCACCCAGAGTAATAGAACTCCACCTAGAGTAATAGAACTCCACCCAGAGTAATAAAACTCCATCCAGAGTAATAAAACTCCAACCAGAGTAAGAGAACTCCACCCAGAGTAACGAAACTCCATAAATAACTAACTACACGGCTCTTAAAATCTTTCATCGATTTCCAATCTTTTGTAGATCATTCAGGGAATTTAAGTTCATGATGCCAATAGAAAATGAAGATTTTGGCGCAAACTAGCCGGAACAGAATTAAATTCCAAACAGTTTTAAATTCCTAATCGCTTTTCTTAACTGTAATTCGATCTACTGTTATTATTCTGTATATAGCATGTCGATTAACAAGTAATAGACGTAATATTTCCTGATCATTTATTATTTGATACTAAATTTCATGCAGAATTATAGCAGTCGGTACATACAAATATCATCCAGTAAATATCTCTGAAATCATATCTTCACCGTTAAGTCATATTATAAATCTTTCATTTAGCACAGGTCACTTCCCAGTCAATTTTAAAATCGCAAAAGTTATCCTAATACACAAAAATGGAAGTCAGGATAAAAAAGAAAATTACAGACCAATTTCCCTTTTGAGCAATTTGAGTAAGGTTTTCGAAAAAATTATGTACAAGAAACTAGTTGGTTTTATAGATAAAAATGGAATTTTGCATGAAAATTAATTTGAATTTAGACCGGGTCATTCAACAATCGATGCACTCTATAGTTGTGTCAATATGATACGTATGGAAAAGGCTAATATGAACTTGGTTATAGGGTTATTCATTGATTTTACAAAAGCATTCGACACAGTCGATCACAGTATTTTACTCGATAAACTTTGGCATTATGGGATACGCGGTATTACTCATACTTGGTTTAAATCATATCTTTCAGACCGTTCCCAATATGTTGTCGTTGATAATGTTAAATCTACTGTTTTACCGATGAAAATTGGTGTACCCCAAGGATCAATCTGGGGTCCTATCTTATTTTTAATATATATTAATGATATTTGAAATGCCTCTATTGAAGGATGTCTCAAATTATTTGCAGATGATTCAAATACTTTTGTTAATGCCAATAATCTAACAGACCTCTACAAAATGGCTAACATTGAATGTATGCGAATTAGCGAATGGAGTAAGGCTAATAAACTAAGTATTAACGATCCAAATCTGTCCACATGCTCTTCTACCCATCCCAATGTAATGAGGATTATATATTAGCTAATAACCTTTCTGTTACTGTTAATGGAAATGCTCTGTCAAGAGTTAAACTGATTAAGTTTCTTGGTGTAAATATTGATGATAATTTAACTTTTTATGACCATATCAAATGTATAACTTCCAAAATCAATAGCATCTGTAGTATGTTATACAGACGCAGTGAGCTATTGCCTGCAATATGTCGTAAAAATTTATATTTTTCTTTGGTATTCCGTAGAATTTCATACGGCCTTATAATTTATGGAAATAATTCGGAAAAAGCCCTTCATCCTCTGCATGTAGCGAATAATAGAGCCCTTAGGATTCTCCAGGTTCAAGACAGACGATATAAAATTAAGCTCCTTTATGAGAACTACAGTACCTTGCCTATACAACTGTTCTATAAGTCTATGACTGCCAATATGATTTATGAGTGCTTATATCACGAAGGATTCATGTCTAAAGTTATAAAAGATATGTTTATATCTCATCTTTTAAATAGCGGCTATCAGACTAGGCTTTCGGTATCCAATTATCTTTCTTTACCTGCGAATCGTTCTAACTTCTCATCTAATGTATTTGAAGGATGCTCAATATGGAATGCTATACCTATTGCAATTCGCAACTTATAATCTTTTAATTCTTCTAAGGTGTCATACAGACTTTTCCTTATGGAATCTTATGAATTATTGAATTACTATTTAAAATCTGATATATATTAGATAATCGTATCATATATTATTTTGGGTAACCTATTTACAATCCTGGTGACATATACTTAACATATTACTGCTGTCATGTTTTGGACAAAACTTTAGTGTTTCTTCGATCCCCTTCTTTCTTTGTTTATTACGGTGGTCAGCTCGATAGGGTACTTCAGTACCCTCTCTGATGGCCGTGGTGAGCAAATTTTAGTTTCTGTTTGATGCTACATATGTTGATTCTCACTTTTGTCTGCTGATTTATCTGTTTTCACAATTATTTGTCGATGTTTGATGAATTTCTAAATAAACATATGTACTACTACTAATTAACTATTTTGATGCTTCTGTAAATCAATCAATAATCATTCAATAAGAATTTAACGTCCGGTTCCTCGCCATAAGGCAATGTCAGCGACTATCCCGTCATACTCTTTTTCGTTTCGTTTATTCAAGGCGCATCATTAACTCCAACCTGCTAACGCTAGAAATTAACAGAGCCGAGCCGGTGACCTCGTGACAAGAGGGTATAAATCCAGTGTTCTCCTCGTCGCTGATATGTATCGAGCAGGAAACTGAAGTTAAACCTCTCATTAGCTTTATATGCGGGGTTCAAATCCTGGGCTCTCCCGTCACTGACCTCGCTTTCGAGTGAGGAAACTGACGTTAACCTTAGCTTTACCAGCTTTTTAAACTGACAATCTTATTTAATGCTCGTTTCACTCACATTTGCTACATTTGCAGGAGGAGTACTTCGTGCAGCCT
Source organism: Enchytraeus crypticus (assembly GCA_905160935.1). Lineage (NCBI taxonomy): Eukaryota > Metazoa > Annelida > Clitellata > Enchytraeida > Enchytraeidae > Enchytraeus > Enchytraeus crypticus. The sequence continues at coordinate 300,371 of CAJHZI010000189.1, forward strand.
AACCCTTATCCTGAGCAGTACAGGGACTACACGTCATATGAAGTGGAAGAGTTTGAAGATTATTGAATATTCTTGAATATAAAAAATTACAGGTTGGTATAATTTCTTATTTACATGTATAACCGGTGGTGATCTGCTACAAAAGCAGTTACTTCGCAGATTACAGTTATATCAAAGATTACACCTATATCACAGATTACAGTTATATCAAAGATTACACCTATATCACAGATTACACCTATATCACAGACTACACCTTTATCACAGATTAAACTTATATCACAGATTACAGTTATATCAAAAATTACACCTATATCACAGATCACAGCTATATCACAGATATCAGCTATACTATATTTTATAGCTTATATCACAGGCTATATTTTAAGTTTACAGCTTCTTTTACTGTCATCTATTGCTTTCACAAACAGGATATTAGGATTTTTAGAAAATGCAATATAATGCGATTTAACGGTAGTTTTATCTCTTTGTGACAACGGCAAACATATGATAAAGTTGACGCTAAATTTTAAAATGCTATTGTTAATTATGTTATTGACGATTAGTTATCATATATCGCAGATGAGTTATAAGAGTGTCTACCGAGCTTCTATGTTATTTTTTTCTGAATAGTATTTAGAAATTTGTGAATCAATTAAGCCATTAATTAGAACTGGAGAAATTTCTAAATAATATACTGTATATGTATGCATAGTAGTTTAAGAATTTAATTTTGAATTTGCATGCACGGAGTATTTCTATTTAAACTTATATTTTTCTTTTGTTTCAAAAAGGAAGAAGAAAAGAAGAACCTAAGGAAAAGAGAAGTAAGAAAAAGAAACGAAAGGAAACACTTAGGAAGGAAGAAGACGATGATGATATATATCTTTTGTTTCAGTTTTCTTTATCAAAAGGCGAACTTCATACTGATCCTCTTGATATGAAATACACAGATAAACACCACATCGAGTTCTCGCGGATTCTAACTGTTCAGTGAACTTTGCTCTCAATGTTGTCATGGACTACAGCAGACGACAGCAATATTCTAATTGTTGCTGTGGTATTGCTAAATTACAGTTGTTAGGTTAAAATTTATCAGTGTATCATAACATTCCAATGCTGCGTCTTCGTTTTAATTTTTTATAACTGTAAATCCATGTGGTCAGTGAATCATTCCGATATTGATGAACTAGATTTACATGCAATTTGTTAAAATTTCAATTTAGATACCATTTTATGTCATGAGGAAAATGGTAATAAAAAGATATAAAATATCGACATTTTAGAATGCAAAACTGTCATTTTTCGTTAATAAAATTTATAATTAAAATGAAAAATTTAGAGTTTTTACTTTACATATGTCGCTTACATGTCGCTTTCAATGCAGCTAAGGTGTTAAATGGATAATTCCAATTACTGTCAGAGTTTCATTCTTCTAAACCAGTTTCATGCAATCTTAGTTCGAATCCTGAGTTGTTCCTGCAAGTGATGACTGGCGAGACGATTTTAAGTCACTTATAGATCAAGATTAATAATAATAAGGATAATTAATTATGACTAATGATTATAATAAGACTAATAGATTACGACTAAGAATAATAACGATAATTGATTAAGAGAGAGAGAGAGAGAGAATTATGTTTATTTCATAACACTCGAAATATACTGTGACATACACAAACAAGGCGTAAAAGAGGTCACAAGTAACCTATCTAGTTGACCACCACTCAGACATACAAATTGAAAAATAACTAGGCAAACAGAATAAATATACAATAAAATTAAAAGAAATAACAATTGATAAAGTTTTAGATAATAGCAACAGGGATTTAAAAGGAGAATATTGCTTCTGCCAATACATCTGAGCTACAGAGAATCACTACAGAGAAATACAGAGAGATATAGAGAAACACAGAGTAGCACTTAATTAGTTCAAAATTGAAACTTAATAAGAATGCTATAACTAATTAAACCAGATATCCTAGTAGATGATAACTAAGAACTAACAAATCAAAATAATCGATTTAGAAACGCACTTAATGAATCTCATAATATTGTACCATAAAGACCAATAACAGTAAGGCTAATTGATTAAGACTATTAATTAATCTATTAGATTAAGACTAATAGTAAATAATAAGGCTAATTGATTAAGCTAATAGGTTAAGAGTGAGCAGCTCTTAATTTAACGTCTCTTTCTCTACCACAAGGTTATTTTCGCAGACCGTCTGTCCCAGACAAGAATTTGTGCTTTCCTACTTAGCGACGTGAGATGGCCCAACTTAGTGTTGTCTATCCAACCGACAAAAACTTGCCTCGGATAAGTCTATTTATATTTCTCTCTCTCTCTCTTTCTCTCTCTTCAGTGCACTGCCAAGTGGCAGGTTCAAGGTACATACTCATATTCAAAGTCTACTTTCTCGCTCCATAAGAGCACTCCTTAGATCAACAAGTTAATCCCTTCACAAAGTCTATGCCTTATCCATAACTTATGTTGCCTATAGCTTGGGAAAAGTATGGCTTCTGAGGTCTATTTATATTTGAACAATAAGCTCATTGATATTGGAACATATTTAAACTATGACGCTAATCATTATACAATGAAGATGAAATATGCTTACTAACCAGAGTATATTGCAGCAAACGGACATGGAATGAATGAAATTTCAAAGGCATTAAGGACTTTCTGATTAATAAATATGATTATTGTTTTGTCAATTTAAATGTTCAAATTTAGACTCTGACCTGCAATTAAAAATATAAATAAAATAAATTTTTGTAAGGTTGTCTCGATGAAATATGAGTTTTATTATTGATAGTATTGCTAGTAATTGTTACTTTGAAGTTTATCCATATATAAGATTATATCAGTTTAAGAAATTCAGTAACGGTTCAATATCCGAACACCCTTGCAAATGTAACTTTCACCATTAGGTAGTAGTTTATTCAGTACACAGAGTTTGTTTATGACTACGTCATAATTTTGCTCGTAATGAAAGCTGCAGCTCTGTACCTAAAGAAAGAAGCAATAGTAAACGATTTAAGTTATTGCTGCCTTAGTGCCGTGTGACCTTATATCGTATATATACTCTATACATCGCAAAAGGTTGATAATGATAAAAACAATCTGATTAAAGTTCTACCATCGCCCAAGACAACATCGAATAGAAGCAAAAGAAAGCTTCTATTAATTAATAATAATCGAAAATGTTAGACAGTGAAAGCCAAAAAACCAAGTTTAGCGTTAGTTTCTGCTCAATATCAGTGACGGGGAGATCAGTGACGGACGGGGAGTTCGCTGGATTTGAACCCTGCACCTACTAATCCGCTGTGGAAGAAATTGTCAACAAGCTACCCTTTAATTAATAATTAGAATTTAGCCCTAGAGTTAAGGCCAGTAAGACCTTAATTCAATTAGACTACAGAGTTATATTAATTTTTTCCAGTGTGTTTGAATTTGGTCTGTGGAGTAACTTCGTCAAATATGTGCTAGAATTTTAGCGTTTACTTGTAATTGACACTTGAGTTTAGAAAACAGAGTTTGCAATATCTCACTCAATATACATTATTGTCACATCGGCATATAGAGAATCACTGAACCGTGATTCCAAAGAAAACGCCCGCCTGTATCTGTTTGTAAAGTGGTCAGACGGCAGAGCTGCAATTTTTTAGGTTTGACTTTTGTGTGAATATTTTTTACTATTATTAAGAATACTACACAATACAGTTGGCAATAACAATAAGTGTAGAGGTAAATATTGAATATCTATTAAGTGACCTTATTGAAATGTATTCCTTTTGGCATTCCCTCGTCTTACAGATGTTTGGCATTGTTTCACAAAAGTTTCCATTGGCCGAACAAAGCTTTTACCCTTCTCGTTTAGTAAAGTTTTTGAAATATCAAATTTTTTGTAGCAGACTAAATACTAAAATTTTAAAATCTTTCCTACATTTGAACTTTTAACCATTTGCAGATGTTTGAGAAGATTATAAAATTTATTCAGCCAGCTAGAAGTATTTTGCAACACGGGGCAAATTAAAAAAGTAAGTACCTGTATATAATTCTCGAAGTCATTTCGATTTCTAGATGATGTCAGGGACTGTCCCGAAGTATATGTCAACTTTTACAGCGAATGTTCGAATATTATGGACTAAATGCTAAATATCTGCTTGTTATGAAATTCCTTAGTTTAGTACCTTATTTACTCTTTTTGAGAGATTTTCAACAAATTTTGTTTATAATAATTTATATTCATATTTAGTCTAATACATTTGAAATCATTTATAAGAATACCTGTCCTAGGAGGAACGATACGTTCAGCTCACCGTCAACTTCAGAAGCTCTTCAGCTCTTATAAAACTACGACGAAAATATTCTTTCTGTTTATTTGAGAGCAGTTGAATATGTAGAGCAGCGGATATTAGGCGATTCACAACAGAAGAAATAGGGAACTTAATATTATTGCTTCTCAAATTCTAGCATTATCCTGTCATTGTCGCAGTACCTGCACCGAAATATTGCTATACCAAACTATTGCATTCTTTAAATCATGGGCTTTTGCTCTTGTTGTCCAATGGCCACTGACGTTCCAGTCCAAGGATATGTGTATCCATGGGTGTGTACCCAGTTCACGCTTTTTCCATCCACTCTGGCAACAAAAATTAAAACGAATGGTGTGAATGGGGTAAAATGGGGTAAAATGGGTTAAAAGCCATCATTTCATTACAGTTATACAAAATAAAATAAAAAGATAAAAGGAAGAATAAAAAACGTAGGCCTCTGCTGAAAATTAGAGGCAAAAAATCACACTTAAAAACTGCAGCAAAAGTTTGTCAAATTAGTGCCATTATTGTGAAGTAGATGAACCACAACTGAAAGCATCTTTAAAATATCTTGATCACTATTAGAACTGAATTATAGAAGTAAGCTTATACACATAATAAACACAAAGATAATTATAGTGAAAACTTTGGTTTAGCAACGTTATTGTATGGATGTGAAACGTGGACATTAAGGAAGGAAGATATTAGAAAACTAGAGGCATTGGAATTATTCTAGATTTGGAGAAGAATGGAGAGGATTAGCTGAACTCAAAAGGCTACAAAAGAGGAAGGTCTGGAGAGAGTTGGTACAGATAGACAGGTGCTAAATGTATTAAGCAATAGGAAGAATAGTTGGATAGGACACATTCTAAGGGGGAAAGTCTACTAAAAGAGGTCATAGAAGATAGAATGGAAGAAAATAGAGGCAGAGGCAGGCCGAGATTAGGTATGTTGGATGATTTAAGAACTGATTTCATGCCCACTCCTATTTGGACATGAAAAGGAAAGCTTAAGAGAGTGGAAGACAGAGACGAGTGGAGGCGTTACATAGCATGGACCTGCCAGTAGGCAGTGCACTAAGAGAGAGTTTACTATATACATGTATATACATGTACACTATATATATATAATTATATATATATATATATATATATATATATATATACATAAATTTTAGTGACTTCTCAAAAGCATTTGATAGTATTCATAGGGACACTTTATGGAAAATAATAAGGAGATTTGGAATTCCTGAGAAATTCACTGAGTTGTTTAAACTGTTATACGAGAATTCTTCATGCAATAGAAAAACACCAACAGGAGTCACTGACTCTTTCAATATTGTAACAGGAATCACACACGGATGTATCTTTCGCCCTTCCCTTTTCTGCTAGGGATTGATTTCGTAATGAGAAAAGCTTTCGATGAAAGAGAATGGGGAATAAATTTGGGTCATAGGAAATAAGCTGACCTCGATTTTGCGGACGCCTTAGCCTTACTAACAAACAATATGCATCAATTTAAAAAAATGACAACGGCTTTAGAAGAAAAAGCAATAACAGTTGGATTAATAATTAGCTCCGGAAAAACACAACTTCTCCCAACTGCAGTTCCAAACAAATTTAACAGTTAATCCGAGGGAGATTGAAAGAGTAAAAACGTTCACGTATTTAGGCAGTACAATATCGAAAAACGGATCAAGTGAAAAATTGTGGAATGCAGAATCGGTAAGGCATATGACGACTTTCAATGACTGCAACATATTTGGAAAAGCGATAGAATTGATGTGGGACTTAAGAAAAACATTTTATTCAACCATTGTTTTGATGTATGCGTGTGAAACCTGGGAAAGTACTAATAAAATAAAACACAAAATTAACTGTTTACAACAAAGATGTCTCAGAAGAAACTTAAAATTCATTATTTGGAGCACATCAAAAATGAAACAGTACTTGAAAGGTTTGGAGAAATGAAATTAGATGAAATAGTTGCAGAAAGAAGAGTAAGGTTCTTGTGCCACTATTAAGAAAGCCTAATGATAGATGTGCAAAGACTGTAATGAATTGAACGCCAAGTCAAGGAAAAAGGAAAAGAAGAAGACCTAGAGGTACTTGGTTCAATACGATCAACAAAGATTTGAAAACTTTGAACATTTCATGGGAAGATGCTGTGAAGGTTGCTAAAGACAGAAAAGATTTGAGGAATGTTGCCGCCCTGTGTCCTCTTCAGAACCCATGGAACTGATGATGATGATATATATATACATGTATATATATATATATATATATATATATATATATATATATATATATATTATATATATATATATAGGCTTGTTTATACTAGTATATATATATATATATATATATATATATATATATATATACTAGTATAAACACGCAAATGAGGTGTATCAGATGGCTATCAGAACGGAGAAAATGTGAAATACGTTTACAAGTGTCTCCAGAGAATTCTACTCTGACTATAGGGATAGCAAGCCTATGTGCGTATCTATCTGTATGCTAACTCGAATAGCAAGCAGTGCCTTATATATTAGATTAATAGACCTTGGACACTAGCGCAACATGTATGCAACGTTTAAATTCGTAACATTGTCGGCATTGTATTTCTGTTGGTCTATTATAAAGAGATGTAAAAGAGTTGTGTATGCCACAGTAAATTCGCAGGCTCTTATTGTCATGCTAAGCAAGATGGCTGCACAAGCTTATAATATATGTATATATCGCCTGGCTCTTCTTAAGAAAGCTGGCGAGGCGTATCCAAAGCTTATCTACCCAACACGATGTAGAATCAACCCAACCCGGTGTAAACGGAAAGTCAAGACTTTGTTATTAGTTTATAGGCAACACGGGCCAGAGAAAGGCTCCGTAGACTATGTATGAGGAGCCAAGAAACAAGACTACAACATAAAGTCCCCCTTTTAGGTAAACAAATATTAGATTAAGTCGTTTTTAATCTTTCCTTGATTAGAAAATAAAAATTGATACAAATATGCAATTGTATCGGATTTGAAATCATATAGGATAGCGTACATAGGGATACGGATAACAAGATCAGTAAAGAAAGTTTTGATTTAATTCAATCATAATCAATGGATTATCAATATGATTAGTGACAGAGAAATGATTAGATAAGAGCAGCAATGAAGCCATATTGTCCAATATATCAAATAGCGATTAATTGAGATCTAGACGCTATATAAAACATTGTTTCAATGTGCGATATAATTAATGCTCGTTTGTTGGCAAATTCAATATTTGGTGTATTGCAAATATCACGAGCGGGAGGGTTCTTGAAGTGAATTTAAGACCTCATGCTTAAGCGGCACCGTACATCGCGAAGCCTATTACTAGTAAGCTTAAGACTAACCTTTTCCCACCGCAGACATAATCAATCTACCCTAACAATTTTTGATCACCCGACTGACTACAGATTGGTCTGGGTGAATTGATCTGTAGTGATGCGTGCTGTGGGGACGTCCCTGACATCATGCCTGGATGAAGAAACGGAAGTTAAACATTTATTATTATTATTATTATTATTATTATTATTAGTAGTAGTAGTAGTAGTAGAAACAGTTATAAATAGCATACAAGCCTGCTGAAGGTTGTTACTCAACTCTTCCCTTGACCTTCAATATCGTTACGTCTATATTATGTTTGAACAGTAATGAAAACATGGAAGACACACATAGAACAGTCATGATTCAATCTATGCTCTTTGATTAATTTATACGAACGGGATATAATTTGACAACATTTTCCAGATGATGTTAATAATGTTCTACTTTTCAATCAAAGTGTTTTATTATTCTCTAACATCTTCAATTGTTGGTTTGACGAATGGACCAACCGGTGACTGCACGTGTCGTAGAGGGCGACTAAAGCGCTAAGATCCAAACAAACGCCAGAAAGGCATCCGGTTGGTGAGTGCCTAGACTCCAAAAATTGCTACAAAATGTTACAAAACGAATGGAAAAATAGGGGATTGATTTATGGCATGGGACAGAGAAGAGTAGAGAAGGTATCCTGACCCTAGTTAGACTGGGATTAAAGGGAAGAAGATAACGATGAGTGGGATACAATTTCACAACATATTCCCAATGTTGTTCATAATGTCCTACGTTTAAATCATTTTGTTGTATTCAACCTATTCAATTGGTTGAGTTTATAAGTAACTTTTCAGAAACTAAATTTCAACATTTATGACATTTAAGCTGTAAGCTGCTTTTATTTCTCCTTATATATTAGATATAAATATATTAAATCTGTATGTAATTAAGATATTTATGACTATTATTTTAGATAGAGTAAGAATGGCAACATCCACAAGGATACTGAGTATCTCTATCCTAATTATAATCGGTGCAGGTAAGACATCATTCTTGATTCATCCTGTTATTATATGGGCTACTGTATAACTATCCTAACGGGGGGTGGCAAAAGTAGGTTTTTTGGGATTTAGATTTTATGGGTTACTTTTATTTTTATAAAACCCAAGAAACTTGACTGCCCAAAAATAGGCTTTTTTGGATTTTTACATAAAACCTAAAAATTGGAATTTTTTGAAAATATGATAAATTCAAATTCGATCCAACAATTTGACGCTAACATTTGACAAATGTTGAAATTTATTAGTTAAAGAACTAGTTAAATCAACGGTGCACAATAAATTTTTCATATCTGCCTATGATTTCAGAGATTTTTAACTTTCAAAAGTAACTGTGGAAGTATCTAAAAAAACCAAAAACCTACTTTTGACTTGGATAAAAGTAAATTTTTTCACCCTCACCCTAACTTCATTTTGGAGTCTGTACAAAGAGCTAATGCTAAAAAATGTACTTTCAGTGTCTATTTTGCACCACATACTAAAGATCCTGTCAGAGAAGATTGGTCTACGACTCAAACTAATGACCTCTTTCTTATCAAGCAAATGTTTTCCAATCCCTGCCATACAGTCTGATTCACACAGTGCGATCGACGTCTTACGACTTTATTGTTAAAACAATTTGGGGTATCAGTTAAAAAAAACAGTGTGTAATACTATAGCTAACTCTCTATTTAATCTAGAGCAATTCGTAGCGTAAAGTAGCGGAGAACTAGTTAACTAGTACAATTTTTCGATAATCTTTTTGTCTATCAAATTTCCCAATCCAATGCGTAATTAATATTCTGAATAAATTAACCTGCATTAATTAAATAATCTAGCACAAATTAAACCTACAGAAAATGAACATTTTCACGCTAGAAGACGAAATTAACGCAAAAGTGATGCTGAAAGAGGGGCTCTTCCCTATATAAGCGATCACGCAGTTTCCGTCACGAAATTCTCCGGGGTACCTGAAAATTTACTTCGGGGGTAACGTACTATAGTATGGTACCCCACTAAGTTTTGTTTTGCGTCATAGGTCAAAGGAGGAGGTTACCTGTTTTACGAAGGAGACGGCCCTGAAATATAAGCACAAAAGGAAAGGTCGCTTGATGTTTTTCTAGCGGAATGAGAACATTATTTTATCTTTGGCATAAACGTTTAGTTCTAGTATAATGAACATTTTGAGTTTTAAAATATTCACCATCAGAACTGCGAAATGTGTCGTTATGCGACAAACTACTTTTCTTGACGATTTGGCTTCATTTAAATAACTCTTTTGGCTCTATAGTTACTGACAATGATGCATTAATTATAAATTTACTTTTCATGTTATTTATAGCCATTTAATAGAGTAACTATTTCAATGTAATATGCTACTTATTGCCATTTAAATTTTCCAAAACGAATGGGAAATAGGGGATTTATTGATGAAATGATATGGAACAGAGAGGAGAGAAAAAGGTCTATTCGTATTCCGACCCTAGTTAAACTGGGATTAAAGGGAAGATGCTGATGATGATAAAGATTAACATTTTATATGCTATTTAGATTTAGCAAAGAGTCAGGGATGCAACGTGGACACTCCCAATGGACCGGTAACGTGTGCAACGTGTGATGCAGACGTTAATCCTCAAAACTGCTTGTCTTGTTTTACTGGCTTTCAATTAACAACAGACTCCCCGACCCTTTGTGTAGGTTAGTGGTTACGATACATACATGTGTAGGTAGCTCTCTTCTCTCTCTCTCTCTCTCTCTCTCTCTCTCTGTCTCTGATAATATACATACTGTACATGTACATGTATCCATGTCTCTCTGTCTCGCTCTTTATCTCTCTCTCTCTCTCTCTCTCTCTCTCTTTCTCTCTCGATATATATATATATATATATATATATAACCACTATATATTACATATATAATAGTTATAAATATATTATCTATATATTTACTCCTCAACGAAATGTTTCGTTAAAATATACTGAATGAGAAAAATAATGGGAGTAAATGTTATAATTTATTAAATTATTTGATTTAGTACGCATCTAAGACATCATAATTCAATAGTGTGAGCTCGCTAATATCTAATATAATATATGCTCAAACTATCTCCACCAAGAAGCTAAAAAAGAAAACTATAGCTGAAGAGAACTTCAGTTTAGAAACGATACCAGATCTGACAAATGTTTACAAAATTAACAATTGAAGGTTGATCTCAAATATCACAATGAAATTTGCAAACACGCGTAATTTGTAATTAGACGATATCCTGTTTTGCAATATAGGCCTACTATTATTTTGGATTTAGTTGTGAATTTTCATGAGGTTTTTCCTTTTTGTTAGATTTGCGTGAAATTACATAACTTGATAAACAGTTTGTGAACATGGATCCCTTCCAGATGGATTGACAATTTAATTAATTGGATTTATCAGTAGTGAGCATTAGCGAATGATTTGTATTGCATATTTCCAATTCAATAAAAGTGCTTTAATTGTTTAATTAAACTATTTTAAATTAAATTCTTTCATTAATTATTATAATTTATATTAACTTACTGTATCTTAGCTTGTTTCAAGGATTGCCTGGAATGTTCACGAGTCAATGAATCCTGCATAACTTGTGCCGTTGAGACAGGCCCTGATTTAACCAACATCGGGCAGTGCGGAGGTATGTCATCTCGTCTTATCTAGTGTTCTGACAAATGCCAGTTCCAATGTAAATCCTACTCACTGTCTTCTAGCTTCTGAGCTGGTTTCTCTTTCCCTACCTCAGTTCTTGCTTAGTCGCCTTTTACGTTGCGTGCAACAATGTCTCAATAGCGCAATGGTTAAGGGTGTACATAACGTCATGAAGGTTTTAATGACAGACCCAGAGGTGAATCGAACTCTCGTGGGTTCGATTCCCAGCCGCGCCGATCTGAGAGTAAAATCTCGGACATTCACTGGCCAGGCTACACGGAAAATGGACTAAATGGCCTAACGGATATAACATGTGGTATTAAAAGTGATAGATATCAACATAGTTGATCATTTCACTATAATGTGTGTTATTATTAACAACGCAGTAAGTTGCATTTAATATATTGCATTAAATTCATTGAATAAATATAAACATTCAACAACGTTCCATGTGTACAATAAAGAAGGCGGAAGGCGAATTCAATAACGACTAATACTGAAGTCAGATTGTTTCAATAAACATCTGTTCGGAAAAGAAATGTCGAGCTTTTACAGGCCCTGAAAATTAGTATTGAACTACGCACACGTGCTGCTTAATGGTTTAATTAAGTTTTGAAAATAATAGTTATTATTATGGGTACTCATTTCATTATATTGCGTCCTATTATTGTCTGTTAATTAATGCAATGAATGCAATTTATTGCAGCCTGCAGTACTAAGGACTGCGCTGGTATTTGTGAGATAAACGGAGCAGGAAAGTGCGACATTTGTCTCGATCAATTTGGAGTTGGCGCTGATGGAATTTGCACACGTTAGCGCTCTCTACCAGCTGATATATGTTCTCTTAATCATATAAGCTATATGTTATATGTTAAAAATGGTGTTTTCATGAATTGTACGGATATCATGAAATTATATTAGTTCTGTTCATTGTGAGACAAGTGTAGACAACTAGAAGTTGTTCTAATTGTAATAGAATTATAGAGATTACTAATGGCTACAAGCTACTAATGGATAATTTAATAACATTTATTAAATATAATACAGGATATTATAATAAAATTAATTAATTCTCTTATAATATAATCCACTGCTTGATATTATAGTAGAATATAGTAATAGCTTTACTAATAGAATTGCTCTGTTTTATAGTTTAAAAATACTGTATGTTATAATAAAATTAAGTCTTCTACAAAGGCTAAAGGCTACTACATAAAACTAATTGCTGGATATTATTATAGAATTTATTAATGGATATGATAATTTAATTACTTACTAGGTATGACAATAGTTTCGTTTTAGTGTTAGTCTGAATGATGCGTCATTGAAATACGGTATGAAGATTAAAATAAAAAAATGATGAGAATGTCCGAAGAAAGGTTAAAATAAAAAAATGATGAGAATGTCCGAAGAAAGGGTAAAGCCATATAAAAAATATGTACTAGCTTGGAACAGGTAAGGAGTTTCAAGTATAGGCCTATAGGTCACAACATAACAGACGATGAGAAATGCGAGACTGAAATTTGTATCAGGATTTCTAAAGCAAAATAGGCCTACGACAACAGGAAAGAGCTCTTAACGAAAAGTCAAAAGATAAACACAAAGATAAAGATATTAAAAACTTTGGTGTGGATTACGCTTTTCCATTGTTGTGAAACATGGATATTAAGGAAGGAAGAAGTCAGGATATTATAAGCAACGGAAATGTGGATATGGAGAAGAATGGAAAAAGGTTAGAAGGGCAGTAAAAGTTACAAATGAAGTAGCCTTGAAGAGAGTGGGTACAGATGCGTAGTTGACATTGCTGTAAGAAATGAGAAGAAGAATTGGATAGGACATATTCTAAAGGGAGATAATTTACTAAGGGAGGCCACAAAAGTAGAATGGAAGTAAACAGATGCAAACGTATAGAGTGATTAGGAACATTAGATGATTTAAAGATCCACTCGAATGTGGATATGAAGATTAAAACGAAAGACATAAAACATTGGAGGCGTTATATACCATGGACCTGCCAGTAGGCAGTGCACTAAGAGAGAGATGATAACATAATTTATTTTACCGAGATATATGACAAATATATAAGCAACAGAAGCACTTCTAAATCTCAGGCATTTAATTACTAACATTATTTCTAATAATTTTCCCCGTGTTGTGTCCGGGTTGTTTGAAGAATTGACCAATCGGCGACTGCACGTGTCGTAGAAGGCGACTAAAGTACTAAGATTTCTAATTATACTAAGATAAATACCAACGTCAGAAAGAGCATTCGGTTGGTGAGCGCCTAGGCTCCAGAAATTGCTACAAAATTTAAACGTATGGAAAAATCTCAAATAGGGGATTGACTGATGATATGATGTAGGACAGAGAGGATTTGAGCCAGTCTATTTGTATCCCGATCCTAGTTAGACTGGATTCAAGGGAAGATGATGATTAAGATGATGATTTCTAATAATTTACTATTGATTCGGAAACATGGTTGGTTATATTAGTTAACTTTGGATCAAGAGAATAAAGAAAAAAAGATGAACCTATAAGAAAACACATGATGAACTTATATATATATCGCATCTTTTTAAGTTTCATTAAGAACCCTATGTCAATAATTTATATCTTACAGCCTGCACACCACATTGTAAGGTCTGTCCTGATAAAAACACAACTGTCTGTACCGTGTGTATGCCGGGCTATGGCATTGTTCGTCCTGGACTAACTTGTGACAGTAAGTGTCATACATTGAGTGAGTGCAATTCGATGAATAAACTGTATTTATATTATTGGCCTTTCTTCTCTAGATGGAATGCTGACCTTTGTTTTTACTATAAACTACTAACAATTACTATGAAGTATGAAACATTAACTATTATCTATTACTTTGAACTTTTACTGTGCTTTTACATTGAATTCATAGTATTTAGTCTCTAATCAATCTGATTAATTATTCGTATTCCGCTAAATTGGTCATTAATAAAATTAGGCAACTATGCCTCTTGTTACAAGTAAGCTTATGTTTAGAAAATTAGTACAATACTGTATAGATAGAAAACTATTACTAGTACTATGCAATTAGCAAACAAGTACAAGTACAGTATATTTTGAAAAGAAATCAATGTTAAAGCTTATTTATTTAAACGCAATTATTTGAACATTATAAATCACAAATATTTAAGCCTCTATTATGAGATTGGTTCATGGCTGCAAGATTATTAGGCTCATTTCGTCCATAACTTCAGCAAGTTGTATTTTGTCAAATTCTAATCGATATAATTAAAATACATGTTGAACTGCAATATTAGAAGAAAATGTAATTGTCTTTTCTGAAAGGCAAGAAAGAGAGTATGCGAAAATTTTACTGTTGATAGAATTAAATAATTTACATTGATTACCAGACACCTTTTAATAATTAAATAAACTGTGTTCATATAAATTTCTTGAGACTAAATTTCTACACATTAACGTCTTTATAAAATTCTATTGATACAGACATACTTCTATAATTGATTCAATCAATTGTTATTCCTGTACCTTATATTTAGCATGCGCCCCAAACTGCACGAAATGTGACACAGCCGGGGCGGGTAGCTGTGACCCTGATGGGTGCCCGGTGGGCCAGAATCCCAATGAAGAGGGCCTGTGTGTTATAACACCTATTACAGGTATTCTAAAGTTTCTTATCATACTTCACTGCAACTTATGTATTTGAAGTCTAATTTAAGTTTATCAAAAGAAAATTTGTGAAATAGTTTATAATTGTTTAAATGATTTCGAGTTCGTCCAACTAGTCATTGATATTTCAATGTATATTCAATAAAATTCCAAGAATAACTATTGCATGAACTAACTGGCTGGAGCCAGTGGCGAAGTCGGTAAAGTACTCAACCGCGGATCAGTATGTGCGGGGTTCAAATCCTGGGTTTGGCCGTCACTGACATCGTTTTCGAATGAGGAAATTGACGTTAACATTAGCATTACTTTTTAAACGATTTCATTTTCGTTCAATAAGTCACTGATATTTCAATATGCATGTATGTATGATAAAATTCCACAACTAGCTATTATACTAATATAATAGAAAATATTTTATTATAACTAGAAAAAGGAACCAAAATACAGAAATTTAAATTTAGAAAGTTTACGACAGGAAAAAATCTACATGCAAATCTCCGTGACATAGTCTACTTGACGGAAAATTGAACGGGAAAATTGTATTTTAGCTAAACAAATTTAATAGCTTAATATTATTTTAAATTTTTTATAAATGTAACCTGCTTTAAAATATTTTGTCACGTGCTAAGGCTGTGCACCTAACTGCACTAAGTGTGACGAGGCAGGTCCTGGTAAATGTGATCCGGGCGGATGTCCGAATGGGACAGCACCGGGCACGAATGGAACTTGTCAAGGTATATCCGTGCTAATCTATATTTAAGTTATATTGACAGTTACAGTTATAGTTACAATTGCAGTTATATCAATCAATAGGAATCAATCAATAAGAATTTAACGTCCGGTACCATAAGGCAAAGTCAGGGACATCTCTTGCAGACACAAATTTAAATTTTGTGTCTGCAAGAGACGTAAGGGTGATACGAGAGAGACGTTAATAAGTTATACTGACAATTATAGTTAGAGTTAAGTTATATTTACATTTATTGAAATTTTTGTATTGATTAAGTTATCGTATTAGTGTTGTAATAGCAGTGCACATTTGATACTGAATCCACTTTAAAAATTCATATTTAATTCATATATCTAATTCGGGATCTGTGCACTGCACTAAGTGTGAAGAGAAAGGTCCTGGTAACTGAGATTCGGGCGGATGTCCTGCCAAACGCAGATGGCATGTATCAAGGTCAACAAGCAAAATGCAAACATATTTTTTTGTTTTCTTTAAATGCCGTAGTTTAAAGAAGTTTATTATTGTTTAATATTACTTCGAAATTATTATATAGTTTATGTGTAAAAGTAAGTTTACTACTGTTAAAAAAATAAGCAATTAATGGTTAATGCTAAATATTTTACATTCATGGGTGTATATTATTCAATTTTCAAGTACATGTATTAAATTCCTTATACACTGTGTTTTTTATTACTGATACCCCTCATTATTTTTACAATAAACTCGTAAAAGTTGACCGATATTCTTGAAATTTACAATACTGGACCAGCAGCCAATTCTACCAAGCATTTTGAAATTTCGTTTGAATATCTTTAATAACGTTAAGGTTATAGCTTTGCGAATAGGAGTGGGATCGGATAAGAAATTTCCACTACGGGATTACGGCGTGCTACATGCAGCGTAAAGTTATCTCTATAAAAAGAACAGCGAACATGTAACATAAAATTTCTGCTAATGACATTTTGAAGAGCAATTATTGTTTTCAAAACGACGCAAAATACGTGCCGATATGTTCTTAATGACCAAAGTTATTGAACTTTTAAAAGTTTTAATGCATGCATTGCATGAAGAGAATTAACAGTAGCAGCGCTCTCATCGCTTCGCGGCAGCTGAGCACTCGCCTAGCACACGCAGGCCTAATGACCTAATGCATGCATTAAAAGTTCGATAAAGAACTTTTTTCAATTTGTCAATAAAGATATATCAGCTCGTAATCACTATATTCTATATGGTTTACCTTCTTCTTCTCTCATGCGTTTGCAACGCGTTCAAAATACTCTGTTGTCTGTCGATCCTCGAGGCTTCAGGCCACCTCTAGTTCCTTGCTTAATAACTTTCATTGGCTTCCTGTAGTTCAAAGAATTTAGTATAAAATTGCTCTTTTAACTTTCAAACCACTCCTTTTTGGTAAACCTTCTTACCTTTCTGATCTCCTAATCCAATATCCACCTTCTCGTAAGCTTCGTTCTTCCGATACCAAACTGCTCAAAATTCCTAATATTCTCACTTAGTTAGGTAGACGTTCATTTTCTTTCTCCGCTCCTACTGTTTGGAACTCTCTGCCTCCTGATCTTCGCCCATGTTCTACTACTTCCACCTTCTGTTGTAAGTTGAAAACACATCTCTTCCCACCATAGATTTTATTTCATCTTGCCCGACTGTTTTTTGATCACCGGACCGGCACTGTTTAGGATCTTTTTTTTCTCTTCAGCACGTGCTTTGTCAGATCGTTTGGGGTGAATCGATTTGTAGTGACATGTGATGGAGGGACGTCTCTGACATCATCCTTGTATGAGGAAATGGACGTTAAACCTTTATTATTATTATTATTATTATTATTATCTTACGTCGTTTTGAAAATTAATGATTGCTCTTCAAAATAACATTAGTAGAAATTTTATGTGACGTGTTCGCTAATCCTGTATTGGAAATTTCTTATCTGACCTCACTCTTATTCGCAAAACTGTAACTTTCACGTTTTTAAATATAATCAAACAAAATTTCTCTATGTTTGGTAGAATTGGCAGCTGGTTAAGTACTGCTAATTGCAAGAACATCGTGCAGGTCCTTACGACTTTATTGTAAAAATAATGAGGGGTCTCAGTTATAAACATACGGTGTATATAATTGGAACGAGAGTTCAGAATCACTATATTCTCTTATTTGCATTGTTCATTGTCCGATACTTAAAAAGAGAGCAGAAGCTAAACATAGTTATATTTTACGGCTATAAGTTTCCGATATTTTATTGGATTCTGAAAATGTAAGAATTTACTTTATTGATGAACTCTTTTTGGTGAGCAGAATGATGCTGATTCAGATGAAGACAAATGAAATATATTTTTAAATCTTAACATTGCTCAAGCTATTAGTTAGGAATTTTCAACTACATAGAAGCAGATCGAGGCGTCTTGATAAATAAAGCGCCAGTGAAATGTAAATAAATTACTAGAACCCTGTGTGCTTACTATTCCATATTTCTAGGCAACTGAATTTTTCTTACAAGGTCGGCCCTAAACAACTCTACGAAATATACCATTTTTACGAAATCAGATGAATTTCCGATAACGTGGCAACATCTTTAAAGTGTACTATTTCTCCTCTAAATAGCTGCAATAGCAATAAAATTTCATTCAATTACGAAGAACTAAAATATAACCTTCGTCGAAAAGATAAAAATTATATACGGGGTACTGAATATTTAAAAATGATCCAGATCATGTAACAAATATCTTACAACTGAGGCTTTTCTTGAAAATACAATAAACTACATTATTTATACTACAATGAATGAAATATAAGTATGCAAAATGAATTGTATTAATTATTAAATATATATGCATGTAGGATAATTACCAAAGTCAGAAAGAGCATTCGGTTGGTGAGCGTCTGGACTCCAGAAATTGCTACAAAACCTTATACGAATGGAGAGTCTCAAATACGGGATTGACTGATGCATGACATGTTGTAGGACAGAGAGGATTTGAGACAATCTATTCGTATCCCGACCCTAGCTAAACTGGGATTCAAGGGAAGATGATGATGATGATGGTGATGATGATATGCATGTGGCAATGAATTGATATTTCTTACGTAGCATGCGCGCCAAACAGCAACGTTTCTACTTGACAAATACGCAATATGTTAAGCGACATATCTATTTTCCAAATATGAAATATTTATCAGCCATATCGTAGCTCTATTAAGATTGGATTTTGAAATAAAGCTTTCTTGCACACATGCAAAATTTCTGAAAGATTTCTTCGTCGTTCTGGTAAAGATTTTAAGCAACTTGTGAACTAGTCTTCAGTTCTCGCTCTAATTATTTCAATTATCTGCACGTCATGGAAAATGAAACCTCCAGTTCAAGTCCGTGCGTAATTGATTATTGGTTCTGTGTATTCAGCATGTGCACCTAACTGCACGAAGTGTGACGAGGCAGGTCCTGGTAAATGTGATCCGGGCGGATGTCCGACTGGGACAGCACCGGGCACAGATGGGACTTGTCAAGGTATATATGTATTAGAATTATGATTACTGAAGTTTTGGTGTTTATTCAGTTATCTTATTAGTTTAATGTCTAATGGTTAAGAGAGTATATCATACAAACATATATTTATACTTCACAAGACTTACATGAAGTAAAGAAAAAAATATACAATAGAATATCCATAATAACAAGCCTAAAAAGACAAAGGCATTATCATCAATTATGTAGCAAAATACCAAAGTTTGAGTGATGCATAAAACAGATCACAGAACAAAATCTACAAGGAAGGATCGTCCAATATATGCTCGTTAAGACTCTTTGTAAAATTATTTAGCCTATCATGCAGGTGAATCAGAATGTCTTTTAAAATGTCGAAGGTCACTTCAAATTTGGGACCGGCTACAAGAAATACCAATGTCACAATAGGAACTTGTTCGACATATAGGATCAGCAAGGTTTCCGGACTAAACAGATCGCAAGTTTTTCCTGAACTATATGTATAGATCTTTATACAGTTATGGGTAAGTTAGGGGTTGCGTTATTCAAGGATTTTAATATTGTCAGATAGGATTTAAATTCAATGCACTATGAAATTTTAAGTCAATGAAGTTGCTGTAGCAATATAGACTTTATTTCACCAGTAAATGGTAGTTTCGAACAAAGATTTAGAAAAAAGAAAAGAAAAGTAAACGAAAAAAACAACACTTAGCATACAAGTACAGTTAAGCAATGAAACCTAGTAGTTTACAAGTGACAAACAGAATCAAATCAACTCAATTATTCATTAGAATATTCAATATGTAGCATTTTGTCAACTAGATACAAAATTTTAATCGTATTTTAGCAACAGAATCAACAGCTGAAATACTATATTTCCTTTGTAAACTTTCAAATTCTAAATAATCTGGATGATCTAATTCGATCCCTTTAATAATTTTGGCATCTAATACTAATTTGTTTAAAAAGTTATATCTATGGTATTCATATAAAATACTCAAAGGCCAAAAACCAAAATAATATTGGCACCACATAATTACTTTCTTGTTAGTTGTGTGAAAGATCTTCGAAAAGATACTGTCATATGCTCTGCTCATACTCTTTAAGTCTGAATCTCGCAAGGTGGCAGCAGCAGTGCCATAAAGCAATGCTGATACACCATTACTATAAATCAGTTTAATAATTACATCTTCACATGCTTTTGTTCCCAGCCTTCCTAAAATGGTGTTAGCAGCTCTAAAAAATTTCTCCTTTGCTTCTTCCCATTGGTATTTAAAATATTTTGCCTTACAAATAGTGACTCCTAAGTATTTAATAGATTCCACCCAATTAATTGCAACTCCTTGAATACTTAAAGGTGAGCATGAATAGCTACACCTTGGCCCTATTCTTATACAATGACATTTTGACACATTTATTGCCAAATCTAGCTCATTGAAAACATTATTACATATATCAAACATAAGCTGTAAGTCAGAAACCGATGCACTAATCAAAATTAAATCCTCAGCATACATGAAGCTGTTAAAACATTTATACTGAACAAAGCATCCTAAATTAGATTGCTCTAATACACTCAATATATTATCCACAAATAACGTAAATAAAATGGGTGACAGAACTCCTCCTTGTTTAACACCAGATAATAGAGGCACACAATTAGACATAACATTTTTCCATTTAACAGTTGCGGAGTTTTTGGAAAACCAATTTTCTAGCACATTTACGACACATATATTTACACCTTTGTTCTGCAGCATACCTAAAATTCCATAGCCTTTGCATTTATCAAAAGCTTTTTTCAGATCAATTATCCCAATATTTACTGTAGTGTTTCAATTATTGAAGTAATTAACAACTTTTCTAAGATTATGCAAGGCGTTAGTGCCCCCGACTTTTTGTTTAAATCCAAATTGCCTTGTGGAGATTTCAAAACTAACATATCTTAAAATACAGTATTCAAAAATGTTTGATATTATTGGGCATATCGTTATTCCCCGAAAGTCGTCAGAAGACAAGTTTCTTTTGTGCCCCTTCAATTTCGGTATTGGGGTAGTAATAGCAACACCGAACTCATCAGGAACTTTTCCCAACTTCAACATTATATTAAACAGAGTTCTTAGAATTATAATTAAAGACGGATGTGCAAAAGCATTGTGCTCAATTGTTAACCCATCTGCACCGGGAGCTTTGTTTGCTTCAATGCTATTAATTGCTTTATCAACGGCTTCAACTTTAATATAGCATTCATTTTCTGTATTTTCATATACCCCTTTTTTGCAAAAATAACTATCCCGAAAAGTTTGGTGCTTTTGAAATGAGTTTTGTGTACAGGCATTTTTAATATTATTAGCAAGACCGTTGGCAATCTCAGTATCTTTTTTAAATCCTTCTACAGTAATATCATTTGGGTATTTTTTTGTTTAAAATAGTAACCTTTCCAGCATTTCCAAAATTTTTAACCATTTGAATTTAGTAGATTATTTTGTAATTCAGCTGATACATTATTTTTATACTTCAGCTATTTCTCATTTAAGGAATTTCTGTAGTTTCTGTGAGCTTTAACTTTCAAATCATATAGATTGCCTTCGTTTGGTTTACCTGCATTCGTCCAATTATTAAAATGTTCAATGGAATCGCGTTTGAATGTATCTAAATTTCCATCCCACCAAAATTCTCGTACTCCATTTTTACCTCTTTGTTATGGTAAGGCAGAATCAAGAGCTCTTAGCACGAAGCACTAATCTTGCAGCTGCATTCTGAATCCTTTGCAGTCTATCAGTTACATATTTATTGCAACTTAAGAGCAGACTGTTACTGCAATCCACCCTTGAAAAAATAAAAGCATAAATAATAATTTCTGGCCAAGAATCAGTCAAACATTATCCTATAACATTATCAACAACTAAGGAGTCAGAAAGAAACAAGAAGAATACAACTGTCTAGACTGTTGCTTAAAGGTCAATTTTGAATCGAAGACAACATCAAGCTTACAGTCTTCACAACAGGTACATCAGCTTTACCTAATGCAACAGATATTATATTAGGAGTGTTGAGTTGGCGCTGAGAGCCAAACATATTTATTTTTCTTTCAGATGAAGTAAGAACCAGTTTTTTTAAACATCCGCAACTGAAGATCAGTAAAACAACATTGTACTTTATCAAAGAGCAGTGTCAACATCGTTTAAGTTAAAAAGTAAATAAATCTGAGTATCATCAGCATAAATGCGACCATTTAGGCCATTGCTCTCAGCGATGTCTCAGACGTCAACAGTCTAAAGTAATATAAGATAGGTCCCAGAACAAACCCATGTAGTACACGACATGCCAAAAGCTAACTACTAGAAACCACATCTTCAAAGGAAACAACTCTAGTTCCAGCAAATAAGTACGGAACCAATCAAGGGCCATGCTAGATATACCAAAGGATTTATTAAGTCTAGACTGTAGTATACCATGGTCAACAGTATCAAATGCTGCGTTAAGATCAAACATCATAAGAAGAGTGAGTTGACCTCCATCAGCAGCCAATGATAAATCAGAAGTTTCTTTATGAAGTGCAGATTCAGTAGAGAAGAAAACTCCATGTGAAGATTGACAGTTTGGCAACAATTGATTTGCATTTGAGTATAAGGAGCATGTTACAAATGATCAAATTATAAATGATCTTGGAGCATGTTATAAATGATCAACTTACAGTTGATCATTTATAACATGCTCCAAGATCCTAGAAATAAAAGAAAAATTACAGATTGATCTGTAGTTTTCAGAGTCATTAGCTAGCATCATTAAGAATTTTCTTTTCAACACCGGTACATCAATCGATACAGCAGAAACCTGGCGAAGTAATCCTTTTCTTCATAGCCAATGAATCAGAGTCTTACCATGTCTCTACTTCCGCTAAAAATCTAATTAATTCTGATAAATTGTGGATTTTGTTATAGTTTTGTTGCTAATTGGTTAGGTAATAGTCAAGTCACATTTTCAGAAATTAGTAGGTGATTTGTCCATCATCGGTACATAAGTACATGCGGCGGCATTCGAGTCACCAACCTTGTAGGGCAGCAACTACTATGTGCATGTTCTGAAATTGTAATTTCCTGCTTGTTTCGAAATCGTACTCAATAGTATTTGCAACTCAAATTCCACTATAAAAATGTATATTTAATATCTAACAGGTTGTGCACCTAACTGCACGAAGTGTGACGAGGCAGGTCCTGGTAAATGTGATCCGGGCGGATGTCCGGCTGGGACAGCTCCGGGCACAGATGGGACTTGTCAAGGTATTTATAGAGATTCGAACAAAGCATACAGGCACAATCATAGCCAGTCATAGGCGCTATTGTCCTGGATGAATAGATGTACATAAATGTGTTAGCCTTTTGCAGTAGACTATCCCATCTATCGTAGTTTTTCCGATGTAGGCTTTTGCAGTGGCAGATGGTGATTAAGCCATATGTTGAACCAATAGCGATCAAACGTACATGTATAAATAAATAGCTACATTTATTAGCTATACTTGTATAGATATGGTTATGAATTATGTACTTATTTCTACAATAATAGGTGTGTATTTAGTGACTCTTTCAAAATTCAGGAATTATATCGGTCAATCATTCAATGTAATAAATTAATAATCAAAATGTACGTATACACGTTTTTACTTTACATTATCATCATCATCTTCCCTTGAATCCAAGTTTAACTAGGTCGGGATACGATCAATAATAGACTGTTTCAAATCCTCTCTGTCCTACATCATATCATCCATCAGTCAATCCCCTATGAGAGACTTTTCCATTCGTTTAAATTTTCGTAGCAATTTCTGGAGCCTAGGCGCTCACCAACCGAATGCCCATTATGACGTTTGTACGTGTTATCTTTACGTAGCGTAGATTAATAAATCATCTTCTACGTACAGGGTGCGCACCAAACTGCATCAAGTGTGACGAGGCGGGACCTGGTAAATGCGACCCAGACGGCTGTCCAGGTGGTACACCCCCAAAAGCTGATGGAACATGCGGTGGTGGGGGTAAGTATTTTTAGTTTATTTGTTTTTAGTTTATTTGCTGCGTAAGTTTACATAACAATTTAACATTTTCTAACTCTTTAGTGTCTTTACTGTCGCTGCATACAGTTATTTGAATTACTTGCAATTTTCTTTTTCTGATGTAATAATTCCATTTGCACTTTCTAATAAAGTATAACATATGATATACTTACTAATGCAATTACAAATAATTAATACTTACTAATAATTGTACGTATGATATACTTTCTAATAAAGTATATCATACCAGAAAATTGTATCAATTTGCATTCTACAGGATGTGCACCAAACTGCATAAAATGTGACACCGCCGGTCCTGGTAAATGCGACCCAGACGGGTGTCCAGGGGGCAAGCCCCCCAATGATGAGGGCCAGTGTGAAGGTAGGCTTACTACTTTCTCTTGATACGTGTACTTAGTAAACATTATTTTATCATACATTAGATGCCAGCTATAAGATTTAATTATTGATTTAAATTAAACCCTTTAAGGAAACGCTCCATCAATTTGTATGTTTACAAAATCGCAATTAATTAAAAAATATTTTACTATCCCAGCCGCGCTGATCTGAGAGTAAAATCTCGGGCATTCACTGGACAGGATACACTACACGGAAAATGGACAAAATTGCCTAACGGATTGAACATGTGGTATTAAAAGTGATAGATATCAACGTAGTTGATCATTTCACTATAATGTGGGTTATATTATATTATAGGCTTATTTAGTGGCGGTATGTATTTTTAGGAATACTCACTATGGCATTACACTGATTTTACATGTAGTTTAGACATTTACGGTTATGAGTAAATGCCTACCAATATTCTTTAATAAAAAGCTGGTAAAGCTAATGTTAATGTCCGTTAACAATGCTAATAATACTAATAATAATAATACTTAATATTACTAATAATAATACTAATAATACTTTTATTGCTTAAAAAATAATAACATTTGCGACTCATTTACTAGGCTTTCAACCGATGATCCGACCCTGCATAGTGTACGCTAATAGAAACTCTGATGCAGGCCTAAATGAAGCATCTGCGACTTTACTATGTATATATATATATATATATATATATATATATATATATATATATATAAAGAAGTTAACAAATGCCATGATAAGTATGTGGAGAAAATAGTTGATTTTGCCCGCAGGCGTGTTTTAAAGGATTCTATTTCACAGTAAGTTATTAAACCAATGCTTATGAAGAGATCCCGGGAATTGTAGTTTGCTTTTGTTTAATGCCGCTGTCTATGTTAAAGATAGTCACTCAACTTGTGCGTTAAAATTGTTAAAGCTACCGAATTTGATTTCAAAGTTAGTTTTGCTAGGAATATATAAATTTCTCTTGAATTTCAGATAAATTTATTATAGTTACGCTTAATTTTTCTCTTAATTGAGTCATCATACCAGACAATTGTATCAATTTGCATTCTACAGGGTGTGCACCAAACTGCATAAAATGTGACACCGCCGGTCCTGGTAAATGCGACCCAGACGGGTGTCCAGGGGGCAAGCCCCCCAATGATGAGGGCCAGTGTGAAGGTAGGCTTACTACTTTCTCTTGATACGTGTGCTTAGTAAACATTATTTTATCATACATTAGATGCCAGTTATAAGATTTAATTGTTGATTTAAATTAAACCCTTTAAGGAAGCGCTCCATTAATTTGTATGTTTACAAAATCGCAATTAATTAAAAAATATTTTACTTCTTCTGGAATACCTTTAAATGTTCCAAGAATGGCTTTTAAGATGGTTTTTTGATGCATCTATCACTTTAGTTTAGTTACTAAAATACGCCCCGTATATCTGTAGTATTACTCAGAGTAGGCCCCTATATCGTTTATTTACTGCTAATTTTTTATCTGCGCAATTTTAGTTTCAACGAATTCCTTTGAAAAATCTAGTTAACTTCATATTGCTGAAAGTAAGAATTATCAATGTTATGCGCCAATAAGAGGATCAATTACTTCTTTGCTCCAATGAAGCTGCGAAAGTTGAAGTAAGCAAGAGAATTTAGAAACGGCTTAAGGTCACTAGAAATGAAAGTTACAGATTTGAAATGACGCATTGCATTAGCAAGATTGAGATGCACGATCTGGCATATAACTCTTACACTTTTCACATACATGCAGGCCTAAATTGATTAATCTGTACGCAGACTCATGCCATTACGATGTTGAAACAGCAAATATCCCTTCTCTAGGTTTATTTTATCATATTATTTTATTTTATTTAGCAACAAAGTCTTCATTCATTTTCCTCTTTTAGAAACCCATACAGGTAAAAAATTACCATTCATCTCACTTTTAGTTCTTAATTAGGGATGGGAATTTTATGAATTTCCAGAGTTCGGGTTCGGTTCGGTTCGTTGAAAATGCAAGTTCGGTTCGGTTCGGTTCGTTGAAAATGAAAGTTCGGTTCGGGTTCGGTTCTAACAGGGTTCGGGTTCGGTTCGGTTCGGGTTCGGCTTGCTTTCCAACTCGTAAGAGTTCGATTCGAGTTCGAAATGGTTTGGTTTGGATAATGTTGCAATTCTTTAACGTTACTTATAATAATCATGGTTATGACATACATGTTTAAAATGGTTTATGGTAAATAAGCTTAAAAATTAATTAAGTCATAATAACTACTACATTTTTTCACCTGGGTAAAATTATGACAATGAAAAAAAGAAGAGAAGTGGAATTTATTCCTTATATTTCTTAAAAGATTGTTAGTTTACCAACAAATGTTCATAATATAGATAATTAGCTTTATTATTGTATCTGAAATATTTTCCTTGATTATAACGAGCAAATAGAATGCTTCATCAATTTTTAAGTTTTCATTGTCACTATAGGCCTATATATTAGATATGTTTAGAATTAAATGGAAATGTCTTGGCTAAGATTTGATTCAATATTTCAGAGGCAAAGTACAATTTAGTAACATAAAAAATGTCAAATAAAGATGAGTTATTAAACACGTGTAGGCCTACTTCCATAGAAAAATGATCATAATATACACCGTTTGCTATCAACTGACCAGTAATAAGCTTCATAATTTGCCTTAGGGTTTCAAATTTGAAACTCTCAGATCAATTAGGAAGTTACGAAAATTGTTATGAAATTATTGCATTGCTATGGTGCAAATTATTTACTTCAGATAGCCTTAATACATAAAGAATGTCATATATAATTATTTGTAAATCTGGCTGCAAAAATATTAAGGTAGCACACTAAAATTAGAAAAAATCATAATTTTAATTTAACAAGAACAAATCCACCTAGATGGAGTCAAGCATTTTCAGATTTTTATAGGATACTCTCATCACTTTTGTCTCTTTGATGTTAATCTTCATTCCATTTTTCAATGCCGTATCATTCAGACTATCCATTATCTTCTGTAGGCCTGTCTCGCTTCCCGCTACCATTCCTTTGTACCGCTACCATTTAAAAAATTGTGTCGGACCCAGCCTTACCTGAATATATGCTATTAGATACTGTAATACATGTAAATGCAAAAACTAATATATATTTGTACTGTTCTTACTATCTTTATTTAATGTCAGGCTGGTAAAGAAGAAAGGAACTCCAAGAGTTTGGTTCAGTTCGATTGGAACGAAGTCTGGGTTCGGGTTCGGGTTCGGGTTCGGCCAGAGTCTGGGTTCGGGTTCGGTTCGGTTCGGCCAGAGACTGGGTTCGGGTTCGGTTCGGGTTCGGTCAAAGTCTGGGTTCGAGTTCGGTTCGGTTCGGTCAATATTCCAGATTTTAGGGTTCGGTTCGGGTTCGGTTCGATTCCCATCTCTATTCTTAATGTATTGACCTCTTTTACTATCAAACTGTAGGGACGCCATTTGTTAATTTTGTATCACTAAACATTAAGGTACTTATCCATCGCCTACAATAAACCCATTTGAACTAATTTTAGTTTCTATCTTCTTTACTTGAGAATTTATATTTTAATTTTATGCGGATCTAATCGACACTTTGAGTTAAGAATAGGATATATGGTTAACTGTTGTAGTTTTATTGGGCTATTTAAAAGCCCGTCTTGCTGATTATCTCAATATATCCTTAATTTATTTTCTTTATGAAAAGGTAAAATAATGAATCAAACTATAACTAATTTATCTTTACATTTGTGAAGCACATCACTTTGAGTTTAATTTTAATTGACTGCTACAAAGTTAACGCAGTCTAATCAATCAATTTTCTTCCTACAGGATGCGCACCAAACTGCATAAAATGTGACACAGCGGGGCCTGGTAAATGCGACCCAGACGGTTGTCCAGGGGGGACCCCACCCAATGCTGAGGGCCAGTGTGAAGGTAGGCTTACTACTTTCTCTTTATACATATGCTTAGTAAACATTATTTTATTATTTTATCATTCATTAGATGCCAGTTATAAGATTTGTTTAATTGTTTAGTTTAAATAGACTGTTTACGAAAACACTCTATCAAAGTGCACGTTGACATAATTGCAAATTAATTTTAACAAATTTTTTACTATCTTCTCGAATGCCTTTAAATGATCCAATAATGGTTTTGAGGTAGTTTTGTGATATATTTATTAGTTTCTCTTTAGTTACAACAATATGACCAATATATATTTTATTTTATTCAGAGTATATCGTTTATGTATTTAATTTATTTATCCGTACTGATTTTACTTTCGAAGTATTACTTTGAAATATCAAGCTAATTTTATATTGCTGAAAGTAAGATTATCACTGGTATGAGCCAATGAGAGGATCAATTACTTCTTTACTCCAACGAATTAGTTAAATTTAAAGTAATCAAGAAACGTTAGAAACGGCTTAACGGCAATACATGGTAATAAAAATTATAGATTTTAAATGACGCAGATGTAGATGCACGATCTGGCATGTACTCCTACACGTTTCAAATACATGTATATCGATGGGTTAATCTTTATGCCAATGCGATGTTATAGCAGCAAATATCTCAGTTGTTTTTTTATGAAATTAATTAGTTAAATTTATCATAAGGTCTTCATTCTTGATCTATTTTAGAAACCCATTCAGATATTAAATAATACAATTCATCTCACTTTTAGTTCTTAATGTATTGAAATCTTTTACTATCAAACTGTAGGGACGCCATTTGTTGATTTTTTATCACTAAACATTAAGGTACTTATCCATCGCCTACAATAAACCCATTTGAACTAATTTTAGTTTCTATCTTCTTTACTTGAGAATTTATATTTTAATTTTATGCGGATCTAATCGACACTTTGAGTTAAGACTGGGATATATGGTTAACTGTTGTTGCCTTTTTGGGCTATCTAAAATCCAGTGTTACTGATTATCTCAACAAATCCTTAATTTATTTTCTTTACGAAAAGGTAAAATAATGAAACAAACTACAACTAGTTTATCTTTTCATTTCTGAAGCGCATCACTTTTAATTTAATTTTAATTGACTGCTAGAAAAGATATCGCAGTTTAATCAGTCCATTTTCTTCCATTTAATATTATATAAATTTTCATTCTACAGGGTGCGCACCAAACTGCTTAAAATGTGACACAGCGGGGCCTGGTAAATGCGACCCAGACGGCTGTCCAGGGGGAAAGCCCCCCAATGCTGAGGGTCAGTGTGAAGGTAGGCTTACTCGTACCTTTTATACTTTAAAAAGGTATTTTGGCATATACAACAGATATCATATATTTTCTTTTTGTTGTAATTGTTGATGAGTTACCAAAACATTACTCCATCTGCTTTATTGTTCACTTGAAATCGCAACATCGTGTACATGTTTATAAAACTACAATGGTTTATTTGTAGAAATTTTAAAATATATCCTGGAATACTTTTAAGGAACTCAGGTATGCTTTCTGATATGGCTTGTTCCTGTTTGTTTGTTCCTGTATCAGTTCCTATTTGTAGTTCCATTATTAACAATCAGCATTTACTTAGTGTTATTCAGAATGTGTCGCTTGTGTATTCTTTTTTCTTCCAAATTAAAAAATTCATAATTTATTTCTGAAAGTTAAAATTATTTTTAAGGAACTGAAAATATGATTAACATTTAGCAATGACTGAAATTTATAAGAATGCCAACTGCCCATTTACTGAAATACAGCAGTACATTTTTGAAGTAAGCAACTAACTTAAGAAATGGATTAACGTCAACAGCTTGCAAATAAATGGTACAGATTTGAATTAACTCAATGGTGTACCACAGACATGCAGATTGAATATGCACGATCTGGCATGCGACTCTTACAATTTGCGCAATTATCTGTTAATCTCTACATATCTACATGCCATTATGAGATAAGACTATCAAATAACCCTATTCTTTGATTTGATTTTTTAGCTTACCCATTTCTCATCCTTTCTTAATTCTTTTTTATTCCTTTAAAACCCCATTCCTATCATCAGGTGTATCATTTATATGCCTTCCATTCGCACTTCTAAATGCATTACCACAATGCCTTAATTTTGTTACTCTTTGACTGCAAACAAAATCATCCCAGTTTAACAAGCCACTTTTCTGCTTTTAGGGTGCGCACCAAACTGCATAAAATGTGACACAGCGGGGCCTGGTAAATGTGACCCCGACGGGTGTCCAGGGGGCAAGCCCCCCAATGCTGAGGGCCAGTGTGAAGGTAGGCTTACCGCTTTTACTTATAAAAAGGTATTTTGGCATATAATATTTACAATGTATACATTTTGTTGTAATTGTTGATGTGTTGCCCACAACACTGTGACGTCCACTGTGGCAATGAATTGAAGACATTCCATTGTGTACACGTTCATTAAATCACAACGTTTTAATTTTAGAATTTTTGTAAAATATCTGCTGTAATACTTTTAAAGTATTCAGGTATGATTTGAGATGGCTTTATGATTAATGTTTCAGTTCCTGTTTGTTACTCCAATGCGATACAAGCAATTTATATTTAGTCTTATCCAGAGCAAGTCACTTGTTATTGCTTTTTTCTTCGTGGTAAATTTTGTTTCAAATTTTTCCTTGAAAGTTTAAATTATTTTCTATGTAATTCAAAGTACGATTAACACTGTTTAACCATGACTGAACTTAATAAAAAATTTAACTGCCAATTTACAGTCGTAAAGCAGTAAATTTTAGAAGTACGCAAGTAATTTTAGAAATGGCTAACGTCAGCAGCTTGTATAGAAATGTTACAGATTTAATTTAGCGCATTTTATCACCGACATATATTTACATGACCTGGCATTTAACTCTTAATTTCTTAATCTCTTCCTGTAGCCTACATATGCTAATACGATTCAAAACCAGAAAATATCTCTAATCATTGTTGTTATCTTAATCATTCTCAACCCTTCTTCATTCTTTTACCTCCTTTGAAACACCATCCCTTTAAAAAAGTACCATCTAAATCACTTTTACTCCTTAATTTAATAATATAAAGACCTTCTTAACTGAGCTGGAATGTATTATTTTTATGCGCCTTTAAAAATTCCATTGGCTTTAACAAGTCTCTTCATAACGCAGTTAAATCGATTTAAGTTTCGTTTTATTGTATCTTCATACATAGGGTTTATTATTATGATTATATATTTTAATTAATTAATCCATTTATCACAACATACAGAATAAGAAGTCAGACGATTTTAAGAAGATTTGAAGTTAATATGGAACCAATCCACACTTCAAGCTGACCCACAAATACACGATTAAGAGACTTAGCCTTGTAGGGCTAAAGCGCGGCTAAATGTCACTGATAAATGAGTTACTTCTTCAAATTTTTAAATTCTATTTTAAAGCACAAATTCACGACTCGAATTACAAACTAGTTTAGATTTCCATCTTTATCTCTAAAATCCTTTTGAATTTAATTTCAAGTCACTGCAAATGGAATTGTGTCAGTATTACAAATAATTTTCTGATTTTAGGATGCGCACCAAACTGCATAAAATGTGACACAGCGGGTCCTGGTAAATGCGACCCAGACGGGTGCCCAGGGGGTACGCCCCCCAATGCTGAGGGACAGTGTGAAGGTATATTTAATGCACTTTTCGTTTCGTACTAGCCGCAATTACCCACGTTGTGTCCGGGTTACTGAAGAATAGACAAACCGTGACTGCTCGTGTCATATATATATAATATTCGGTTAGTGAGCGGCTAAGTTCCAGAAATTGTCAGAAAAATTCTAAAGCGAGTGTAAAGCCGTTAGAGGGGATTGATAGAATGATGATTCGGTGTGGGACGGTGTGGGACAGAGGCCTAAAATATACTGTGTTTATCATATTTTCCCATTCAATGATGATAAAAAGGAAATTACTTCAGCATTATCATTTAACTAACAACGGATTAACTCAAGATTCTTAATCTGTTATTTCGAATATTAACGCACTCTACAATACCAGAACGATGAGGATAGGTAACCTAACATCTTATCAACTATTTATAAATGGGACAATAAAGTGAATTCTATGTCAGTTGACTGCAAATTCAATTTCTCACTTTTATTTTCTCTTAATTACTAACTCTTACTTATTACTTTGCAGGAGGAGGTGCTACTACCCCAAGTGAAAGTGGCGGTCCTTCGGATTGTAAGTTTAAAAAATTAACAAGCAAAAATTTAATTTTCAAATACCTGCATTGTGCATGCTATCAAGCAACAATTTGAGCAGTAAATACAGAGTGTATAGAGAAATAATATTACAACAGTTTTATGTACAATACAATACGTTTTTCGGACACATTATGCGGACCAAAGAGTTGAAAATTATTCTATTATTATTACAAAAGATGCAAGGGTCGACAGCGGACGACTTTTATTTTAAGAGTCTTAGAGAATGGATGCAGTTAACTAAAACATACAGTAGATGATCAGAGCAACAATGAACAGAGACATATGGAGGAATATGACCATGACCGCACTAAGAACTGGGAACAGGCACGGCACTTAGAGAAGAGAAGCTGAACAATACACTTAGTCAGAGGCATCGTCTACGTAAGGCCAAATTCAGGTTCAAAAGCTCATCAGTGCAATACTATCAACCATGGAGCCGATACATGTCTCATTACTTTTCTTTTCTTTATTTTCAATTAAGTACGAATTTAAAATAGTGAAAAAACTGCAAGTCAAACAGTTTGAAATTGTTGTTGTTTTAACAAATTGTTAAAACTCTGGTCTTCAGCATTACAATCAAACATGCTACAAACATGCAACAAACATGCTACAAACCTGCTACTGTCTATTGCGTCCTCTCCTTATTAAAATATTCGTCTATTTGTTCGCAGCTGCAAAGGCAGGGATTGCTATCGGAGTTATTGTGGGAGTTTTGGGGCTCTTGTTCCTTATTCTTCTTCTCTATTTCTGCTGCAAGAGAAAACCGGAACCACCTCACGTCCACTATATCCCAACCTACTACGTCAAGGAAAGGGTAAGATAACTTCCCTTGTGGTTTGGCCTGTAGGCAGCATTGCATATCTGTAGGCAATTGTTAATATCTGTAGGCAGCAGTTCATATATGTAGGCAGCAGTGCATACCTGTAGGTAGCAGTGAATATATTTAGGTAGGAGTGTAAATCTGTAGGTAGCATTGCATATCTGTAGACAACAGTGTATATCTCTAGGTAGCATTGCATATCTGTAGACAGTAGTGTATATCTGTAGACAACAGTGTATATCTCTAGGTAGCATTGCATATCTGTAGACAGCAGTGTATATCTGTAGACAACAGTGCATATCTGTAAACAGCAGTGTACATCTGTTGACAACAGTGTATATCTGTAGACAGCAGTGTATAAATGTAGACAACAGTGCATATCTGTAGACAACAGTGCATATCTGCAGACAACAGTGCATATCTCTAGGCAGCAGTGTATATCTGGTCTTTAAAAAGGTTTATTATCCAGCACTAGGCAGTAGCCTAGTGCTGGATAATAAACCTTTTTAAAACACTTAACTGAAAAGAAAAAGAAAAGCATTTCTTTTAATTCTATTAGTGATGATAATTGCATAGATATATTGGTATATTGCATAAGTGTTCAACTAGATAGAACGTTTCTCCTTCTCTTTGATGGCCTATTGCTTCTGACTCTGCTTAATTTTTTTGATTGATGCTATTTTTTATTTTGCTTTCTATTTAATTTGACTATTTTCGTGTGCCTGTTTTCATTTTTTGTAGTACGTGAAGTGTTTTGATCTAATAAACATATCCATGGCATAGAAGAAACACGTCTACATTGATAGTTTTATGTGTTTCAAGTTTTCTGACCCACTTTGAATTATTTATGGTCATCGATAACTTGAGATTGCGATTGTTAGATAGCGTTGAGTTGCCACTCTATTATAATTCATCCACGTACGTGTAGTTATTCAAATAGAGTGCATTTAGATGTCATTTTATAATGAAACCTTTAGTCTCGTCTACTTCTGTTACCATACTACCTATTTTATACTTTTTTTTTCTAACATAAACAGTTTTCGTTACATGTTTGCTTTGTAAATATGCCAGTGTCACTAACTAAACGATATAGTGTGTGCGAATTAAAGCACGTTTTCGTGTTTTCAAAGTTGCTTAATGATATTTTGAATATATTTTATTTATTTATTTATTTATTTTGAATATATTTAGTCTCCGTGGAACTATGGGCAAGCACGCCCGGCTCCTGTTAGGTACAACTCACCCTTAACGAATCAGGGCTATACGTGCTACAAAACATAGACAGGTCTGCTGATTATGCGATTTCTACCCTTCTGTAGGTTTAGATTTGAGCAAGGGGTATAGTTAAGATTTGATTAGTTTGAAATTGGGTCGTAGTAAAATTTATGATTAATTTAGGATTAAATTTAGGATTAGGATAAGGTTTGGGTGAGATTTGAATGTCTAATTATGATAAAGCTTAGATTATGGTTTACGTTACTAGATTTCTCAGAATTATTATAGTTTGCTAAATCTTCGTTTATACGTAATGTTAACAATTTTTCGTCTGGTATTGGTATTGACTAGAAGAAAGGGGTTTTTAGAATTAATTTGCACAGATATGTTATAATCAAACATCTATTTGAGCTAATTGACTTTACTAAATATTATGCTGCATAACAATTTGTTTCGAATTAGAGTTATAAAACGAATCATTCAGAATTTACCCTCAGAGCATAAATAAAAATATCTGATATTTAAACCATTCTAACTGTTGAATAAAACTGTACGTGGTAATCTTTACTGTATAATCTTAAGCTTTTTGCAGGTAGTTAATATTAGTTAATAAATTGTGAATGCAGTTTTATTCTTACTTTCTATCTACATCTAACTACTACATATATAGTGTTGACTATAATAGCATTGACTATTATAGCATGATTATTAAAGCATAAAATATTAAATCAAAATCTCTTGTCATTGATTTACAGCATTTATTATTACAGCATTGACTATTATAGAATTAATAATTATAGCATTAATATTTAACATCGATTGCTATAGCACTGATGATATAGGGATGATGTCAAGGACGTCCCCACAGCACTCATTACTACAGATCAATTCACCCAGAACAAATTAGAAAATCAATTTTAATGGTTTGTTTAAATTTTCAATTACATTATGTCATGTTGTGTATATTCGTGTAGGATATCTCAACGCGTGATAAGTAACGGCACCAACATTGTTGCAGAAACCCAGTATCAAACCGGAGTCTTAGCCTACGGTGGTAACAAAAGAATGGAAATTTAAAGTTGGGTTTCGTATATTGTAAAATAATGCTGTGTCAAGAAATAATTGCATTTCGTCATATTTGAACATCTGAACCTATAAATAGAATTTAAATTGTATTAATATTATTATTTTTATTATTATTAAAATTTAAATTTTAAATAACAGTATGCAAATATTTTAATCGAAATAGTGCGACAAGTGTTTTTATAATTTGCACATTTGAACTGCTTTGTTACCATTTAAGATAGAAGAGGTCATCGAAAGTTCAGAAAACAATTGTGGATTTATTTGAGATCTTTTTAAGAACAACTATTAAATATTTTTCATTTGAATGATTTTTTCATTTTAATAATTCAAATGAAAATTGCTAAATAATTAATTCTCAATTATAATTAATAACAAAATCCATAAATAGAATAGATTTTACTGTTTTCAATACCTTACAATTATAATTACGTGCATAAGCAACATTTTCTAGCTAATTTAACCTTGATAATTTGTGTTATTTAAAAGAATGGAAAAATAATAGCTGCGTATAAATATTGTAAAATAGTAAAAATAATAAGAGAAGGCGAGGAGTTCACATTAGATATCCTATCCAGGATGTTCTCAGGAACTTTTCCATAACAAGCATCATAACAAACTACATGTAATCTACGCACACTATTAGCATAAATGTGTAGAGATATACTATATGACTTTACTAAATATTACTTTAGAAAATCTATCATAACCGTCCTTCAATTTATCATCACCAAATAATTTATTGGTAAAATATCGATGTCGGTAAGATGTTGGTAAGAAATTCGACCGCGGATCACTGTGTGCGGGGTTCAAGTCCTGGGCTCGCCCGAAACCGACATCACTTTCGAATGAGGAAACTGACGTTAACATTAGCTTTACCAAATTTATCTTTTTATAAATGATGTTGAAATCTGTGCCGATCCGGTGATGTATTTATAGTTCTGTTGGTTACACAGTATTTGCTGTGCAAAGCTAAATTTAAAAATTATATCTATAAATATACAAATTAAAGTATAAATTGAAGTAATATAAAACGATCTTACAAATAATATGGGATTAAGTCCACAAAACTTTGAATTAGGTGAATGTGAGATTGTATAATTTTATAACGTTAGA
Source organism: Enchytraeus crypticus (assembly GCA_905160935.1). NCBI lineage: Eukaryota > Metazoa > Annelida > Clitellata > Enchytraeida > Enchytraeidae > Enchytraeus > Enchytraeus crypticus. Next base: position 337,508 of record CAJHZI010000189.1, read on the forward strand.
TTAAATACTTGACCTTCGTTGTAGGAAAGCTACCGTTTGTTTATTTTGTATATGAAATCGTCTAATAAGTCTACATGTACATGTGCACACAGGTTTGGATCATCAATATATTATTTCATAATTGGTGCTACGTAACAATTGCTTTCAATAGAACATTTCATACAAATCGTTTTGTGATTCTTCTTTAACTATAGTTTAGGCAATTTTTATTATATTACATTTTTTAGAGATATGCAACCATGATAAGAAAAGTCCGCAAAAAAACTATTTTAAAATAAAATCACCCATAAATGCTCCTCAAAATGGGTTATTCTTACGAGCTAATGATAGCCCAAGTAGCTCGATGTGCAGAACCTTCAGTGGTGATTGTCCCTAGCACAGCCTCATGGCGTGGAAACGGACGTTAAATTCTTATTAAAATTGATTGATTGATTGATAGGTGTCGTATAATTCTAAATGAGAAAAATTGAGGGAACCCTGTTGTAAAGGATCTCCGTAGTCCCTTCCATGGATCTACTGGATTTTGACTATGCTGCCCTAAACGATTATCACACCTATCGGCATTTTGTGACTTTACGATAGAGGCGGAGTCAGTCGAAATTCAAGTCTCACGTGATTGGTTTAAAAGAATTTAAGTAGAGATCAATACTTATATTCAATTGCAGGAAGGTAAAATGTCAACAGTTAACATTTACCATTTGGTTTACAATTTTAATATGAATCACTAGGAAAAATATCCGGTCTCTTTTTATCAGGCAATGTCTGGGACGTCTCAAGCAGCCTCAAAACCAAAATTAATAGCAATATTCTCAAACTGCACAATCGATTAGCTGATCGATGATAGTTAATAATTAAGAATAGTAGAAATTAAAACATCCTGGCAAGTTTGAGTTTTGTATCAATCAATCAATAAGAATTTAACTTTCGGTTCCTCGCAATAAGGCAATATCAGGGACGTCTCTTGCAACTGAGATGCGAGATAGCATGTTACGAAATAAATTAACACTACAGCTCGAAGTAAAGAAAACAATAAACACTTGTTACATCTCTGCCCCTACGTCTCTAGTCAGAAATCTTAATCCTCATCTTCAGCTAAACTTTATGTCTATTCAGCACCTCAGGGTGGTTATTAGATCATTACATCACCTCAGGGTGATGATTAGATCACTACATCACCTCAGGGTGATGATCAGATCACTACAGCACCTCAGGGTGGTGATTAGATCACTACATCACCTCAGGGTGGTGCTCAGATCATTATATCACCTCAGGGTGATGATCAGATCATTACATCACCTCAGGGTGGTGGTGATTAGATCATTACATCACCCCAGGGTGAGGATTAGATCATTACAACAGCTCAGGGTGGTGATTAGATCACTACATCACCTCAGGGTGTTGATTAGATCACTACATCACCTCAGGGTGGTGATTAGATTATTACATCACCTCAAGGTGGTAGTGATTAGATCACTCAGGTAACGAGAAAGTCTGGATAAACCCAAATAAAAGTTCACTAATTGAATATTGTACCTTCAGATAAAGATACCAGTGCAATCATTTCAGATAAGAGGAAATAAGTCAGCATGATTCCTTGTGTTGTACGCCACTCGATTTGCAACGTTGCGGATGCAGCAAAAGCGGGAAACTAGTTGATTGACCGCATCATTCTTAGGGCAATATTATATAATATATATTATATATATATATTATATATATATATAGGATAATATATATATATATACATTGTATATGGTATAGGGCATAATATAGAGTGTATATATATTATATATATACATATATATATAGGGTATATTATATATATATATAAATATGTATGTATATATATATATATATATATATATAGGGTATATATATAATATAGTGTGTGTGTATATATATATATATATATATATATATATATATATATATATATATATAATACGGGTAAACAGGATAGTTTTCTCAGCGATTGACGCCCCCTGCCCGGTAAATGTCAGTCAAAGCTGAGGAAGGCATAGGGGGCCCACCTCGTCAAAAAGCACATCCCCAAGAAAACAAGGGTATATCACGACAAAAATGAGCGCCCCCAGTCCCGTGCATCCCTTAATTGGGGAGGGGGTGGTAAGAATCTCACGGCCAGACGGCACCTTGGGTGCCCCACAGATATACCAGGAGGACATTCCATGCGCCCTAAAAGGATAAATGTGGGCACATGGAATGTGAGAACTATGAGTGAAAGGGGAAAGTTAGAAAATGTAAAGAGGGAAATGGAGAAAGGGAAAATAAATGTCTTAGGGATGAGTGAAGTAAGGTGGTTGGGAACTGGAGATTTTATAAGTGATGGGTACAGGGTAATATACTCCGGAGGAGATACAAGGTAGATTATAGTCTGATAAAGCAACGGTACAGGAATAGTGTGAAAAATTCAAGGGCTTATCCAGGAGCCGATATTAATTCAGACCACAATCTAGTAATGGCAAAAGTAGGGCTTCAGCTGAAGAAAATACTTAAGAAGAAAAGCAATAAGAGATGGAATTTGAACGGATTGAACGAGAAAAGAAGTCAGTTTCAGGAAGCAGTGGAAAGAAAAGTTAAGGAAATAAAGGACTACGAAAGAACAGAGGTAAATTAAAGATGGTGTCAGCTAAAGGAAGCTATTAAAATAGGTGCAAAAGAAGTTTATGGCTTTCTTAAAGCAAATACCGCTAAAAAACCTTGGATCACAAGCGAGATGCTAGACAAAATGGATGAAAGGAGGAAATGGAAAAGTATTGACACCAGTCATGGCCGAAGGAAATATAGAAGCTTAAACAGAGAACTTAGAAAAATTACAGACAAAACAAAAGATAATTTGTGGAGTGAAAAGTGTGATGATTTAGCAGAATATGATAGAAGAGGGAGGTCGGATCTATTATACCAGGAAGTCAGGATATTAACAAGAACCGATAAGAAAAAGAAAGGAGATGCAAAGAACATTAGCATAATGGGTAAAGATGAGGAATTGAGGACTGAGTTGGAAGAAGTAAAAGAAAGATGGAGAGAATATGTAGAGGAATTGTATGATAAGGCTGGGAAACCAGTTCAAGAGGATTTTAAAATAGAAGAGAATATCATAGAAGACGATAAAAGGGGCCTCGATTTAATGAAGGAGGAAATTTATTCTGCAATTAACAGTATGAAGAAGGGAAAGGCAGCCCGAATAGATGAAGTCCCAGCAGAATTCTTGAAAATGTTGGAAGGAGAAGCACTCAAAAAGTTAATGGAAGTATGTATGGAAGTGTGCAGTACAGGTATTTGGCCAGACGACTTTACCAAGTCAGTGATGATTCCAATTCCCAAAAAAGCCAATGCTGTGGAGTGTTCGGATTACAGAACAATCAGCTTAATACCTCATGCATCGAAGATTTTATTAAAGATAGTAAATAATCGCATTCAGTCGAAAGCAGAGATGATACTGAGCAGGACACAATTTGGTTTTAGAAAAGGATGCGGCACAAGAGAAGCAATAGGAGTAATGCGGGTTCTTTGCGAAAGAAGCTTAGAGTATGGTAATGACATTTTTGTATGCTTTGTAGACTTCGAGAAGGCCTTTGACAGGATTGATTGGATAACGATGATGAATATCTTAAAAGAATAGGAATTGACTGGAGAGATAGAAGACTAATTTTGAACCTGTACATGAATCAAAGACAAGTAATCAAAATCCAACAAGAATACTAAGAACAAGGTGAAATAGGACGTGGAGTAAGACAAGGTTGTAGCATTTCGCCGCTACTGTTTAACATTTACGCTGAGGCAATAATGTAGGAAGCCATAGAAGACTTGGAAGAAGGAATAAAAGTAGGAGGGAATTTGATACAAGATGTACGATTTGCAGATGACCAAGGAATGGCAGCGGGCAGCGAGATTGGATTGCAGAAGATAATGGATAGGCTGAACGATACGGCCCTAAGATTTGGCATGAAGATTAATATAAAAAAGACGAAGGTTATGAGAGTGTCCAATAATAAAGGTGAAGTTAATATCACAATAAATGGTACGAAATTGGAACAGGTCAGGAGTTTCAAATATTTGGGTCATACAATAACCGATGACGGGAAATGTGAGACAAAAATATGCAGTAGGATTACACAAGCAAAAGCGGCCTTTGGTAGTAGAAAAGAACTATTAACAAAAAAGTCTAATGAAAGACACAAAGATAAAGATAGTGAAATCTTTGGTTTGGACCACGCTGTTATATGGATGTGAAACATGGACCTTAAGAAAGGAAGACATTAGGAAACTGGAGGCATTGGAAATGTGGATTTGGAGAAGAATGGAGAGGATTAGCTGGACTCAAAAGGTTACAAATGAGGAAGTCCTGGAGAGAGTTGGCATAGATAGACAGTTGATAAATGTATTAAGAAATAGGAAGAAGAGATGGATAGGACACATTCTAAGGGGGAAGGTCTATTAAAAGAGGTCATAGAGGGTAGAATGAAAGGCAAAAGAGGCAGGGGCAGGCCGAGATTAGGTATGTTAGATGATTTAAAGACCCACTCATATGTGGATATGAAGAGGAAGGTGGAAGACAGAGAAGAGTGGAGGCGTTATGTACCATGGACCTGCCAGTAGGCAGTGCACTAAGAGAGAGATATATATAAAGTAATATTAGGGTAACACATGAAGGCTAATAGCCAACAGAACCGATCCATAGCGTACCTGCGCTCTCAATTCACTGATTAGGCTGCGATTTGTAGGCGCCTCATTTAGATCGCAACGCCGCATGCCGCATGCTGCATGCCTCATAAAATATGCGCATACATGCTACATGCCTCTTATTGCACTTCTTATACCCTACGCCGCAAGGTGCACGCCGCATGTTGCGTTGCACGCCACATGTTGCACGCCTCATGTTGCACGCCGCATACTGCATGCCGCATGGTGCACACCACATGTTGCACGCTGCATGTTGCACGCCGCATGTTGCACGCCGCATGTTGCAACGCGCATGTTACACGCTGCATATTGCACGCGGAGTGCAAAACGCTGCATTTGTTGGACAAACTCGTTTAAAGGACTAAACTTTGATAAGCCCTATTTAACAAATTTGTTGAGTATGCCATCACAGTCGTATTTTAGTAATAACAAATTACATTACAATGTGTACAAATAATTTTTTTCCAAGGAGTCGTCTTGATTTTTGAGTTTGGGCACTTGAAATCTGTAGATGAAAAGCGACCTAGATACATATTGCGGTGATATCCCTCACTTGATAAGTTTATCAGGATGAACGTATTTTCAGTGAGCACTACAGAGAAAAAGCCGCCCTTCCAACAAGCCTAACTTAAAGCCCAGCCCATATCCCTGCCCACTGAACTGCCCAGTGCCCACATGCCCTTGAGCTAGATTATCTTGTCCGAGCTAAAAAAAAGAGGCGAGGCCTCTAAGCGATTACTCAATTCAATGTAACACGATGGTACCATCATTGTTAGTTACTGATTGCGAAAACTGCGCTACAATCGTAATTGTATTTCAAATAAATAACGAATCCTAATTCTTGCTCAATGGCCAACCCAACAATCAAACGTAATTCAAGCTTTTCTTTGTCGTCAGACGAGGCAAGACTGTCCGTTCATGCGTGAAGCCATTATGGCATCTGTAGCAAGCTAACTCCCAAAAGACCTAAGAATGAAACATTATCAATAGGAACACAATAGCAGCTAGCCAATAGTGATCAGCTATCCTTAGTTACTCCTTAACTGAGCCGGCCGTCCTATTTACTCATGTTTCTTGCTACGAGCGACTTTACCCAGTTTTAAGTCAGAAATTATCAAAGTCCCCTCGGCGAAAGTTTAATGAGTTGCGTTGATTAATTAATTAGTTATTATTTAATTATTCACTTTAAACGATAACCGTTGTTTAGGATTTGATAACTCATGGAAGCACAATTAATCTCTCATACAAATTCTTTAGTCTTCTCAAATTACTATAGATCCAATAAAAAGAACTCAAACTACAAAGAGTAACCGAAGAGGAGGATCATATAAAACTTTGTTAAAAATCATTGCCGAGCTTTTAGATATGAATCAAAGGCGCTAACATAAGCTTTGTCTGGGTTTTAAAATTATACGAAAATTGTATTTCAAATTAATCGTAACATAAAAAAGAGAACACGCATTATGGTGAAATTATCAACAATCTTTATTTTAAAAGTTAACACCACATGTTTAACCGTTTAACTTTAATTTAATTTAATTTAATTTGTCCGTTTTAAAGTTTAACTTAACGTTCTAACTGTTTAACGTAGTAACATGACAAAATTAGAGTGGTACAGTCATCAATGACAACATCGAGCACTATTGAGACAAATCCAAGCCGGCGAGTGAAAAGCTCAAAAAACGGTGTAAATTCCAAAAACCAGAAAATCAGTCCCAAGATAAAGATAATATGTATTAAAGATATATATATTTAATACTCTAGTCTAAGCTGGTTAGGTTTGCTTATTTCTTTAAATTGACTTCTTTATCTGAAAGTCCTCATATCCCATGTACTAAGAAAACTTTCGGCTAAATGTACAGCATCATCTATATGTAATTTTCCCAAAGATGGGTTTGTTTTGATTATAGTTACCGTTTCTGGTACGATATGTTGACATCATCTATTGAACTGCTTTGTAACCGGAAAGCTCGGTGGTGAAATGGTATAGGTGCTAGGTTTTGGATCATGTGTTCGGGGTTCAATTCCGAAGCGATTCTAAGTCTCAAAGAGCCAAGCACAATTAATGACATTAAATTGTCGTTATCATTTTATTGGTTGTTCTTCGCTTATAATTAAATGATTTACTATACGCCTAATTTAAACAATCGAGCCCGTAATTTATCGGTTAGTTATCCGTCTGATGATCAGGTAATTCATCATTCAAATTCGGTGCTTGTTCACTCACTGGTGCGTATTTGAGACAGGAAACTGATGTTTAAACTAGCCCTTAGTATATTTGGCTTTTATACTGTCGTTTTAACTTTACAATACTTCAAAATATCAAAAGAAAAGACCATGAGCATACAAAACTGTGCACACACCTCATCAGAATTCGCATGCCTCTTTATTTTGATGAATATGCCGCAATCTGCCGATGAAAACTGGAGGCGACAATGACGACATGTCGTAAGTAACCGTAAATAACAATTACCGAAAGCGTCTTCCATTGAACAGAGGGTTGAAGCGACACGCTTCGCTTAATCCGTCGATCCTTCTTAACAAAATCATAACTAGCAAATAACACCTTAATGTTCAGCCTACGTGAAACCATAATAATAAATGATTACAGCAAGCTATAGTGTGGAACCAACATGCTCATCAACATGAGCTATTAGTTAATCAGTCGCATCGCAATCTTCATGAGGATTGTCCGACCGCTCTGCGAATTAATATATAAATACTGTAAATTAGCCCGCTGAGTTAAAGGTGTCGCAACTACTTTTAGTAAGTTCAAAACTTGTAACGTAACTAAATTGTAACCAAGTTGTAGCCGAAATTCTTTCCCAAACGGAGTGGACAGTACTAGTCTTAATTTTTCACTATTAAAATTCTATTTTAAAGGATTAGTTCTTTTGAAAGTGACGATTCAACTCTAGAAAGAAAAAGAAATTCACTCATTAACAGGTAACGTAAATTCTAATGAAATTTCAATTAGATATAGTCATATAGATAACTATAGATTAAAGTGTATTTTAAAATCTAAATTAAAGAAGTCTATTTTCTCAAAATCCAGATCTCTGAGAGAGAGAGAGAGAGAGAGAAAGAGGGAGAGAGAGAGAGAGAGGAGAAGAGAGTGAGAGAAAATGAAAGAAAGAGAAATGAAGAGATAGAGAAAGAGAGAAGTTGGAATAAGAATGAAGAACGAATAAAAGACGATGATAAAAAGCTAATTGTGAGCCACGTGTGCCCTACAAGAGAGACTAGGTGGGTTTTGAACTGCTTATCATCTGTTAATCAAGCAGAACTCTCTACTAACTCCGCCAACCAATCAGCTTAATACTTGACTTATTCAATCAACTTAATAATTAACTTAATCAATCAACTTAACGGGTTAAAACATCATATCGCCAGTCTCGTCAGAAAGACAGTCAAACTCTGTTGGCGTATATTCACTGAAAAAATCTCATGGGTGTCTCGATAGCGTAAGGGTAATGTCATAAGGTTTTAAATGACACAGCCTGAAGTGAATTGAACTCTCGTCGATTCGAACACCAGCCGCGCTGATCTGAGAGTAAAATCTCGGACATTCACTGAGCTGGTTACACGGAAAATGGTCTACATTGCCGAACGGTATAAACATGTGGTACTAACGTGATAGATATCAATATAGTTGATCATTTCACTCTAATGCGTGTTTACTGTTTACTTTGTTTATCACCTCTGGAACAATCAGCTGCCTCATTTCATCAATATATTCACTAAATCGTAATAGTTTGATAACGATGATCCACATTGACATATTCAAAGCTATGACAACATATTGTCATTGCACTACAAGGTATCAGTTTTAAGTTAGTTAGCGATAATTGTTTTAAATCTTTTAACATATTTGATTTCAGATGTTACAATATCAGCTACAATATCAGAATTACAATATCAGATGTTACAATATCTAAATCACCAACTTTTTAATGGACATTTGTTTATCTTAATGACTTTCAATGATCTATTTTAATACTGTGTGAGAAATGGGTGTTTAAAATGAGCTAGTTATTTGTAAATATAGCTTTGAGTAAAACACTTAACTTACAAGATATTATACTCTAAACTTGTCAGAATCTTATTCTTATTAATTTATTAGAATTCTTCTACTTAATTATTATTTCTGTTGCTACGGTAGTCTTTGAGAAACTTCATAACAAATACAGGGTGAGTAAAAAAGATTACACCTGCAAAAAGATTGAATATCTCAGGCTGTTGTTAATATTTTCCAATAAAACTTTAAGCAATTACTAAGGGAATAATTTCTGATGGGGTGGCCTATTTTCATCCATTTGGTACACAGATTGGACAGTTATGCAAGTTTCAGCAGAGCAACCCCCCATTTTTTAATGTACTGTAAATATAAATTATATATATTTAATTTTATTTTTATTTTGGCCCTGAAAAGTGTCGTTGTGGTGGTTCAGAAAGAACCGGTTGTAGGCTATTTGCTAGCATTACTGACTATTCGGTATGCTTTCCTCCGGCTGCTAAGCAGGATTGCAGTCGCTTTCGGAATGCTAGGACAGTCTTGCTGATTCCAGCTTGGGGCATTTTACATTTTTACCTAAAGATGGAGTTTACAGCGGTAAGGGCAGATTGCACTTCATTGACGAGAAGGTAAAAGTGAACTCTCAGTATTATGTCAATACTTTGCTTCCGGAGCTGTTTGATGATTGTTATGTTCTACCAAATGGTTTCATCTTTCAGCAGAATGGTACTCCGGCTCATGCATCTCGTCATGCACAGGAGTGGATAAGCGAGAGCAACCCGGATTTCATTAATAAGAATGAATGGCTTCCAAGCTCTCCCCATCTAAATCCTCTGGAATACTATGTCTGGCGAACAATGCTACATCTCTATCAGAAAGACCCCCCGAAGCCTAAAAACTAGACAGAACTGCAGGAAGTGCTACAATCGATCTGGGAGAGAGTGCCCCAAGCTGGAATCAACAAGGCTGTCCTAGCGTTCCGAAAGCGACTGCAGTCCTGCGTAGCAGCGAGAGGAAAGCATATCGAATAGTCAGCAATGCTAGCAGATACAACTTGTTCTTTCTGACCCACTGCAACGGCCCATTTCAGGAACAAAATTGAAATAAAATTAAATATAATTTATATTTACAGTACATTTAAAAATGGGGGGTTGCTCTGCTGAGACTTGCATAACTGGCCAATCTATGTACCAAAATGAGTGAAAACTGGCCACCCCATCAGAACTAAGTCCTTCAGTAATTGGTAAAGGTTTTATTGGTAAATATTAACAATAGCCTGAGATATTCAAACTTTTTGCAGGTGTAATCTTTTTTTACTCACCCTGTAGATGCACAAATTGAGGCCATAAAGTAGTTATATGATTTTCTGGATTTTGGAATTTTGCACCGATTTTAGACCTTCTTTTTGCTCGCCGGCTTGATTTGATCGCAATAGTGCTCGATGCTGTCATTGATGACTGTAGCACTTTAATTGTTGTCATTGTTGTTGTTATATAAATTGTTTGAGAATCCTGGAAGGGCCTCCATTATCTCCGAATTTGACATTTTTGTATTGTCTTGTTTGTGAATAAATGAAAAAGTCAGAAGTGTGACACCTTAACCATCAGATGTGAGCATTTGAACGAGTTATACGAAGTTTCCACCAGTAAAGCAATACTCGCGCTTCGCGAAACATTGCAGTCACGCTTTCTGATTAAAGGTTGACATTTTGAAAAGTAACTTTATTAGCAATTTTGAGTACGATTAACAATTACCAAACGATCCTTTCCAGAGTCAACAAAAATATAATAATGTAACTATGCCTAATAGGCCTAAAGAATTGAGAAATTTAGTAATGAGAAGCAGGTGTCTCATAGCTTGTTCAAAATGGGCATAACACGATTTGTCCAGCACATATATTCAGGTATTTGACAAGACAGGCGTAGAATTAGATTAAGAATTATTAATTTACAAGACATTCGCATTTACTTGATGTCCTCTGTTGGTGGCGACAACGACGACAAGTCTTTAGTTACCGCATATAGCCCGACCAACCCTTAGTTCATGATATAGCACGCTTGATTTGCCAAAAAGTTGTAAAACCTAATGGCCTCATATTGCACAATAAAGCCGTTTGTAAGCCACAATAGATTGAACCATGCCCATTGAATAATAGCGTCGAATCTGATGGTTCCATTGTGTTAGTTGAGGCTCAAACAGACGTCTTTTCTTCGATACTATAGGAATCTCTCTGAAATGGTTGTAGTAATCTAAAGATCAGGTGATGACGTACGTTGATGCAACAATGAGTTCGTTGTCGTTGTTGTCCTTGTTGGCGTTGGTTGTCACCTATCACTTCAGCTGTAGAACTTCAGGTGATCGAAAAGTGTGACACTAAGTAAAATCCTGAAATCTAGCTGAGTTTCCAAGAGAAATTTTCAAAGTTTTAAAATCACAGTGAACTTGTATAAGAAAAATGCCAAAGAAATTACAGGCGTCTGTAATTTTTTATCTGAAGAGTAAATAACACCTAACGATTTCGTGTGTTTTTCCTTGAATTCAACTTTGACAATTTGTAGGGACATATTAAAATTAATATACCGACATGAAAGAGAATATGTGTATCTTTGCATCAACGAAGCATATTTGTCTAATATTACAATTCAAATACATTTTGGTTAATTTATGGTCTGTCTTATCAAGTATATTAATTTCAGAAAACAAGTAGCATAATTTTATATTAAATGTATTTGTCTATTTTTTCTAATTTGTAGGTAACAAATACAGTATCCAGAATGGAACTGAGCCAGAGATCATTGGTGTTCTGCGTGTTCTTCTCTATCTCCGTTTTATTAGGTGAGAAATTTAAATCACAATTGTCAAATGAATTGGCCTAGGCCTAAGCTTTGACATAGGTTTAGGACCTCTACCTCAAGCTTTCGTAAAATATTGAAATAGTTTCATAATGCGTTTTACATTTGTAATTAAACTTAATTAAAAGTAAATTTAATTAAAAGTAATTTTAATTTGTGTATTGAATAATGTCAAATACAATAGTAATAATAAAGGTTTAATAGTCAATAATCCCCGTGTTGTGCTCGGGTTTCCCCGTGTTGTGCTCGGGTGTGGTTGGACCACTGCAGAATTGGGCAACCGCATACAATCTGCCGCGTGTACGTAAGAGGCGACTAAAGGCAGGAGCTGAGGATGGCAAGGGGGGACCCACCTCACCATGAAATATTTTCCCCCAGGATTAAATGGCAATTAATCCACCAAACTGAGGAAGGCAACGGGAAACCACCTCAGAAGCCATATTTTCCCAAGCTATAGGCTACATAAGGTATGGATGAGGCACAGACTTTGTGAAGGGATTAACTTGTTGATCTAAGGAGTGCACTTATGGAGCGAGAGAACAGACTTTGAGTATGAATATGTACCTTGAACCTGCCACTTGGCAGGGCACTGAAGAAGAAGTAAATAATAATAGAAGGTTTAACATCCGTTTCCTCATCCGAGGATGATGTCATGGGCGTCCCCACAGCACACATCACTACAGTTCAAGTCACCCAAACAAATTTTCAAAGAGGAGAAGGTCCTAAACGAAAGCCGATCCGGTGATCAAAAATGGTCAGGGTAGATTGATTATGTCAATGGTGGGAGAAGGTAAGTCTTAAGCATGCCAGAGAAAGTTGAAAATAGAGAACAAGAGGGGAGATAAATAAGTAAAGAGTTACAGATTGTGGGTGCTGCGTAAAAAATGAACGTCTGCCCAATTATGTGAGAATATTTTACAAGAAAAATACATGAATTCGTTTGCCTGTAGACACTTTTCTTGACTTTATAAGATATAGCCATCTCAGGTTAAGCTACTAAACAAATGTTTTTAATAAAGTGAAATTATCTCTTATATAAAAGTTATTTACTAAAATTGCAATTTGGAAATCATGATTCTAAAAATAAAAAATATGTGAGTATGTTAAAACCTATGCGCTAAAATGAAAAGAATGTAAATTTACAAGAAAAGTTTTTTTCGCATAACTTAGTCATGCTACTAAAATAACTTACTGTCAAAATTTTATTGTAACAGCTCCATTTATATTAGGCTTACTTAGGGCTATTCATTTCGTACCATACTCTCTTTTTTCTATCTTATTTATTTAAGAGCTTTAATGCCTCTTAGAATTTCGATTTGAAAGACGATTAAGTTAATACATTCATTAAACAAATTTTAATTCCTGTTGTTTTTGCTTTCAAATCAATAAAACTAACGTAATTTCCATTGCATTCCAAAATACAAGTTGACTTTTTCTTGAATAATTAGGATATGTATGCATTTAATTGGGATATAGAATAAATTTAAACTGTGTATCATACCTTCAAATGAAATCTCCTCATGTTATAATAATTGTGAATATAAAATTATTCAAATGTTACAAATGACAAATCCATATACACATGTATGGATCACAAAAGAGACTTCTGATCACAAAAGAGACTTCTGATCACAAAAGAGACTTCTGATCACAAAAGAGACTTCCGATCACAAAAAAATGCGGATCACGTTTTCTGTATTATGTTGATACCGCGCGTATTTTGGACTACATTGATTGCTGTTGTCGTTAAGTAAACTTTCAGGTAAACAAATGCAGGAGGACTTCGTGTATTAGCAACATGGGTTTCATGTTCTACTGTTATTATTACTAACAGATTGCAGAACATAACCGGCGCATAATATTGTACTATGTAGTAAAGATTATCTGACGCGGTGGTAACCTAAAACCTCGCAGGAGCGAATATCACTTTCTTTGATCGTCTCTAATATCGCGATGATACCCTAATTATGAAACGGACAATAACGTTTCCAGTATCCAGCTTTGAAATAACTAAAGAAAGGTCACTAATAATCTAAGTTATATAGAGATATTTACTATATGTATAAATGAAATAGGCATGTATAGAGACTATATATCAGATAGGCCTATATCAGCCACTATAATCTCGATTAGACATGTAATATACTGTACCAGGACATTCATGTATGATATATGTAAATGAACCAGAATGAAGTATGATATGGACTGGGTGTTGAATATGAGCCATGCTACAATATACATGTGCATTACACACTATGTCATGTGGTAATAAAATAAAAAATAAAATTATTGCGTTATATTTAAAAAGTGACTTCCTCATCATATTTTATTCATTTTAATTTATTTATCATTTTTCTTCCTCTTGAGTGTGTTTAACGTCAAGATTTAAAAGCACAAGGCTTCTCTTCAAAAGACTCGACACACTCGAGCTACCGTTACAAAGATTAAGGCAACAGTAAGTTACTGGCAAGTCACTGGTATGTGACTTACCGTAAAATTTCGCGATTACTTTCTACGACTACTTTCATTACTTTCAACATGATCTTTAAGGTAAGTAAGTTATAGTGTGTTTAACGTCAAGGTTCAGAAGCACAAGGCTTCTCTTCAAGACGACTCGACACACTCGAACTACCGTCACAAAGATTAAGAAAACAGCATGTTGCTGTATTTAACACGATCTTTCTTTTATATTGTTCTATTACATATTTGTGTGTTACTTGAAATAATGGTGTTTTTCTCTAGTGACACGAGTCTCTACTCAGGGCACTTGTGGTCCACCCGAGTCAGTCTGCAAGACTTGCGCCTCTAACAACTTCGACTGCGCCACTTGCTTCAGGACGTTCGGCTTCAACCTCACCACGAAAACCTGTCAGCGTAAGTTAACGCTCTTCTGCTTAAATTATTATATATATCTATATATATATAATATATATATATATATATATAATATATATATATATATATATATATATATATATATATATATATATATATATATATATATATATAGTTCAGGATATAGAGTGTCGTATAGATATACGATACTCTTGGTAAACTCTGGATCTCTGGTTGGTTTACTTAGACAGCAAAATATTTCTCAAAATAGGACCGGTAGTATGGATAATTGTATAAATTAACCAATGATTAGACATGTTGCATTAAGGTTGTGATGCATTATTGAGTATGACGAACATTTATGAAATGATTAATTAAACAGATGTACGGGTTTTGCCGGTGGCTAATTGGTAGAGTACTTGACTGCGGAAAAATATATGTAATACTAAGATTTATTGCTTATTCAGTCACTGATATGCCTACGTGACAGGAAACTGACACTAAACTTTGGTTTGAGCTTTTTGTGATTTTATAATACTCAGGAGAATCCTCTATTCAAAAAAGAATTTGGCTTTTTAGAGACGATTCAAAATATGGAAATACCTAAAAGCATTGAAATTTATTTGCGGAACTTAGTGTATTACTAAGGTTTAATATATGAGTCAGGGTTGTGACTAAAGTCAGGAGGCGTTTAGGGTTAATGCAAGACTTTGCGTAGTGGCAGGGCTAACAATGACAACAGGGCAGGGCTAACAATGGCAACAGGGCGTAGTGAAATAGGGTTCAATCGAGCGTTGATAGAACAGCGTGGAGTGTAGCACTCGTTGCCCTGGTCAGTTATCTCTTTTCTCTTGTTTTACAGCTAAACATTTGTACGGCAGAGTTGTAATGAAGAAAGTATCAAAGAATAAAATTCCCTTTAGATTTCCTCACTAATAAACTTTCTAACCTGTTTTTTGTGGTATCCTTTGTGTGTTTGTTGATTTCTAACCTAATCCAGCCTAATTTATTTAATTATATAATTAATTAAAACTTAATTATATTTCACTGCGCTATTTTCGTAGGGATGCCAAAGTAAGGTAGCTGTGGTTGTTGTCCAAGCTGTGCACTAGAATAGAGTCCCGGTGTAGTTACTATGACTACTTGAATATAAGAAGCTTGTGTGGACACTGGGTTCTACTGATTCTTATGGGGAGGGATTTTGAAGAATTTTTATAGCGTGCCCGCCAACAAATGTGGTAGAGCAACTTCGGGCTTAATACCTGGATGGTCAGCAACATTGAAAGACCGTGTACTAACAGAACTAAGCAAAAACCTCGTGGTTTGGAAGGTTATAATAATAGTAATAATAATAACCTCCGAGAATTTCTATTGCGGTGTCATGGCCAGTGTCCGGTCTTCGAGGCCGCTTTACAGGTTTCTGGCAAGCTTTAATCCTTCCATGGTTAATTATATCTTTGCTATTGATAGCGCCGATCGGCAGCAAGCTCCGATACAAGATTAACCTTCCATGGGCCCAAGGCAGTGTTCCGAGGTGAATACTCTAACCGTTACGCCAGGTTAAGATTATAAGGTTTAGGTTATTCTTATAACCATGCCTGCTTCAATCGATGCTCTATCAAACGGCAGCGAGAGTAATAATCATGTAGAGGAAGAAGAAATCTATATCAACCGCAACTAAGCAAGGAAGCACTGTAATCATGTGCTTTGTGTCAGTTTATGATTAGATGAACAAATAGCGATTTTAGTGATTCAATGTATACTGCATATGGTCTGATGATATTTGTGTGACAATGTTTGCTAGCATGTGTAAACATGATCAAATGTGATATATATGACAATGTTTGCTAGCATGTGTAAACATGATCAAATGTGATATGTGTGACAACGTTTCAGCATATGTAAACATGACTTAATGTGATATGTGTGACAATGTTTTAGCATGTTCTAACATAATCTAAAGTGATATGTGTGACAATGTTTTAGCACATGTAAACATGAATGAAAGTGATATTTGTGACAATGTTTGCTAGCATATGTAAACACGATTGAATGTGACATGTGTGATAATTATAACTACTAAAGTATATGAGTATTTATATAAGTATGTACGTATATGTTTTATATATGTGACTTTATATGGATCCCTATAAGTCCCTAGTACTTTGGGTTAACCTTGATTTTTGCAATTAGGTGCAATTCAATTATTTACATTACATTATGTATTTGCTATGCAAAATCGAAATTTTTAATAAATAAATAAATAAATAAACAAATAAATAAATGAATAAATAAACAGATAAATAAATAATAAAAAATGTTTTAGCATGCGCAAACAACTGCGACACATGCGGCAACCTTGGTGAGAAATGCCTCCAATGTGTGGGAGGTGGCCTGGGTTTCGCACCAAACCCTAATGGAGGAGATTGCTTGCGTGAGTCATCAACGTTCTTATAATAATAATAATAATAATAATAATAATAATAATAACAATAATAATAATAATAATAATAATAATACTTATCATTATCTTCAGCTTCCTTTGAATCCCGATAATAATAGTAATAATAATAAATAACAATAATAATATTATTAATAACAACAAAGGTTTAACGTCCGTTTCCTCATACAAGGATGACGCCAAGGATGACGTCCCACCATCACATGTCACCACAAATCTCGATTCACCCCAAACGTTCTGAAAAAATGTGCTGGAGAGAAAGAAAAATATTCTAAAGGAGGCCGGTCTGGTGATCAAAAAATGAGGCAAGACAGCAAATCTATGGCGGGAAGAGATGTGTTTCAATTTACATCGGAAAGTGGAAGTAGTAAAGTAAGAGCGAAGATCAGTAGGCAGAGAGTTCCAAACAGTAGATGAGAAAGAAAACGTCCACTTATAGACGTGAGAATTTGGGAATTTTGAGCAATTTGGCATCGGAAGAACGAAGCTTACGAGAAGGTAGATATTGGATTGGGAGATCAGAAAATAAAAAGGGTACACATCACATTAATGATATCTCATGTTCACTGCTTGTACCTCTTGTTTATTTTCATTAAAATTAAGATATATAAGAAAATGAAGTTATATAAAAATAAATAGCTATATTAAAAATATAGTTAAACATAATGCTATTTAAAACTATCAATTTAAAAATATCGGAAGAAACCTTCTGTTAAATTTTAATTTTTGCTGTGAAAATTTAAAGCCCTGTATTTGATTTTGTAAACTAATTTGTTTCTGTGAGTAGTAACGAATACGGAATATTTAGTTCAGTTACAGTTATTTAAGTCATTGAGATCAAAGATTCTAATAATTATAAATAAAATATCTATTGTTAAGAAATCGGGAGATAAATATTTGTTAATATCTCAACTGCATAATATATTTAAATTGAAGCAGAAGCGGCTTACGAAATGTCATTTCCTGTTATATATTATGCAACTTTTAATAGTTCAGTACAAAACGTTTATTTTAGTGCAATTTACATTTGTATAATCACTTCGTAATAATGCATACAAAGGAAATGATTAGTATGGACTATAGGGGGCTTTTAGAAGTTCTGAAATATATAAAAACTAGCTGTAGTTAAATTTGACGAGGTTGATATCTAGTCAGCTTTTGCATATTTTGTTCTATTTAAATATTTACAACAGTAACTAAGTTCTTGACGAGAATTTCTTATGCTCTTAAACAAAAATAACATCAGGTCACCTTAAAAGTTTAATTTATTTAACACCTTAATATTGGTTCAGTTTGAAGCAATAAAAGTGACTTGCTGAATTTTCTGGCATTGATTACGCTGTTGTAGCGTGTTCTGATTATTTCTGCAACGGATTGTGTTTGCTCAACGGTCCATACAAATGTGACTCTTGCCAGGATATGTACGGACTAAACTCCTCCAATCTCTGTGCTCGTAAGTTGCAAATAGGCTCCTATAAGTTCTTAATATCATGAAAATTAGATTATATATATATATATATATATATATATATATATATATATATATATATATATATATACATTATATAGATATAAATATATATAAAGATATATATATATTATATATATTATATATATATAGATAATATATATATATATATATATATATATATATATATATATATATATATATTTATATATATTAATATACTTCTTATTAGGGCTTTGTGATGCACGTTACTATGTGTACCTTATTGCATATTATTTGTTATACTAAATGTAATTTTTGTAAAGTATAGTTGTTCCTTAACAAGATTTTAATATTCATGGACATTAAGCATCTGAACTAAATATTGCAGTAATGTACAGAAATTAATCTTTCATTGACTCACCGATAGTGGCAGTTGGATAGTTAGTAGTCTGAGTAAACCTTTCAAACGATTTCATCTCTCTTTGCAAAATCCTGGAATTAATTGTTGCCTCAGTTATAAAAATGGAGACATTTACAGTTCAAAGTGAAGAGATTTGTACAATGAAAGATTTCAAAGCCCGCAAAAAGACGGGAGGCTAACACATTCTGTATGTCATGTAGACATACTTCGCTTAGTTCTCTGTTCTATTCCCAGCCAATAGGAAGTCAAGGTTTGGCTAAAAGGTAAATTGTACCGCTTGTTTAGCCCTGAACTGAGATAATATCAGTAAATTACATTCAGTTTTAGCTGTAGACACTCTTTGCTGAAACGTATAATCATTCTTACAATCAAATCAAACAAGAAAATGTGAATAAGATGTTGCTTTGAATAAAATACCCTGCATCAAATATCTGAAATATTTAAATATATCAATATTTAAATGAAATATCAGAAAAATATCGTAATCAAATATCCCGCAGGAGGCTGGCAATAATCAATCAATAAGAATTTAACGTCCGGTTCCTCGCCATAAGGTAATGTCAGGGACGTAAAGGATGTAAGGGAGGATAAATGATCATTTATGCCGCCCGATTTAATTGTAAGTGCGTGAAATTGTGTGAAGTTAAATTGCGAAGCTAAGCCCATTTGAAAAGGCGTATTGTGATTATTGTTACACGACTAATAATGACCTTTACTCAAGTGGATTGGAAATCCATTAGCATTTGCTCACGCCGACATTACCTAAGAAAACGATCACCTTTCAGCTAGAAAATGTCGTGATAAATTTTGTACTCTGTATCCTTTTAGACTGATTCACCCGTTCAGGCAGGTAGCGTTGTTATAAAATCAAACGATTGTATGGGGTATCAAGAGTTCCAAGATTAAGTAAATTTATTATGTAGCGATTGATATCTTCAATTAAAATTTTATCGAATTAGATGAGATAAAATAAGATCATGATTAGATAATCATTATCTTATTAATTAGATATTTATCTAATCGATAAATATCTAATCTAATAAATACGATCATGATTAAATATCTAATCTAGTAAATAAACCCCGCATTGAATTATCTCAATTAAATTTTTTTTAATTCTCTTAGGCATTAACAGTTTTAAGCCTATCTCTCTCTCTCTCTCTCTCTCTCTCTCTGTTTTTCTGTAATATTCTGCCTAGTGGCAGATCCAAGGCACATATTCCTGTTCACATTTTAGTATCATTCTCCATATTGATCACTCAATCTATTACAGAGTAATACCTCCAAAAAGGGCTTGCATTATCTAGACTTTGTGTAACTCATAGCCTGGGAACAATATATATTCTGAAATAGTCTACCTCAGCCTTTCTTAGTGTTTGCTCAGTCGCTTCCTACGACACATTCACTTTACGATTGGTCTATTCTTGAGCAGACCGAACTCAACGAGGGCTATTAAACCAATCTCGCTAAATTATGTGATTTTGAAAATCATATATATTTTCATAAATTATTACTTCACTAATATCTGTATCGAACCCTTAGCGTATTATAGCTTATTATTGTATAATTTTTAAGTTTAGACAGAAGAATAGACCACCCATGTAAATATGCACGTGTCGTAGAAGGCGACACAAAAACTAGATCCAAGCCATCGTCAGAATGGGCATTCAGTTGGTGAGCGCCTAGACTCCAGAAATTGCTACAAAAACTTAAACGAGTGGAAAATAATCTATTCGTATCCCGAACCTAGTTAAACTGGTATTTAAGGGATGATGATGATGATTGTATCATTTATCGTCGTACGTCGTAGTATTCTCTTGAAATCAACAAAAGACATTTTATCGTCCTGTTTCATAATTTATACGTTATAAGTTATTTATAATTATTTATATTTATTTATACTGTTATTTCTACGACAGCCTGTGGGGCACACTGTAGAACCTGTCCAGTGAGTGGTGCAGGGAGATGCGATGTATGTCTCCGTGGATATGGACTGGTTGCTGCCAATAGAACCTGTGTAGGTTAGTAAAACTGATTTCCTTTAACCATCAACAAATCATAAATGAATTTGTATCTAATCAATCAATAAAATTGCTCGTTAATAATGAATAAGAAAATCAATGAAAAATAAATCAGTATATGCGTTATATGGTTAAACGGGGATTTAATGGATAAAGAATAAGAAGATGATGATGATGATGATATGCGTTTTTAAAAGTTTTTCATCCGCTGGAAGTGAAAGAGTGAAAGTTTTCAAGTACTTAAGAGGTTCATGTTTGTCCTAGAAGAGAAATGAGAAATTTCCTATCAAACACTATGTAAAATATTTCTAATACACTATTATATTTTTTAGTATAATTACGTCAGAATAAGTACTTACCAATACGATTACTAGCGTACAATTTAGTATATCGATCATTGTAATTTTTCAGCTCATCTAGCTGCACACTGCAATGATCTCAACTCTATCTGCACATTAGGCTGTGTTAAATATGCCTGACGTCATTAAGATCGAAAAATATATAGTTTACAATATTTATCATTAGCCTATGGATTAATGTCATGTCGTGTGATCATCCTAGGGCTGGTTCCAGCCAAAGATTTCTCTATGATATTCCTCCATAATACTCTATTCTTTACTATTTCCTCGATGTTCCTTCTTTTTCTCTGTGTATATACGAAAGTAAGATTGCATTAGATCTATTTAATTTAGGTAATAAATTTAAGTACAACATATATATTTTACAATATTAATATTTTAAAATATTTACATTTTTCAACATTTATACTTGACAATATTTATATTTTACAATATATATATTTTCAATATTTAAATTTTTTTAATGGAAATTGGAAAATTCTCGAATAGGGGATTGACTGTTGGATGATATGGTGTAGGACAGAGAGGATTTGAGACAGTCTATTCGTACCCCGAGCTTAATTAAACTGGGATTCAAGGGAAAATGATAATGATGATGATGATTTTTTTAATACTTATATGCTTTGTGTTTTTTACTTCAGCTTGCGGACCGAACTGTTTCACTTGTAACGAGATCGGTGCAGGCAAGTGTGACGTAGATCAGTGCAACCCCGGTTACGTGTACATCAACGCCACTCAGCAGTGCGCAGGTATCTCTCTCTCTCTCTCTCTCTCTTAGTGCACTGCCTACTGGCAGGTCCATGGTATATAATGCCTCCACTCATCTCTATCTTCTGTTTTGCTCTTCATGTCCACATAAGAGTGGATCTTTAAATCATCCATAACATTCCTTTTGATATACCATTATTCTTAGGGATATATTATTCTTACGCAGGTGTATTTTACTTATATTCTACTGTTATCCTTCACACATGACAACCGCATATGCAACAGAGCTTCCTGGCTTAGTTCTTGGCAGTTTTCGCTACTTCCTCCTTCCTCTCCATGGCTACTAGTGATCGTTGTCTTTCATACCGCTCAGATGACTGCCAACACTCTAGAGATGTTTTCACTCAAAGCTCTCACACTCAGTCTTTCACTTTGGTCACCCATCCATGTACTAGCCGCACCCGACGTAGCTTAACTTCTCACATTTACGCACATCTTAATCATGTGTGCTAAATCCCGCCCCCTAATACTCAATTTTTCTCGTTGACACCCCTGCTGTTCGCTTGATGAGGAAACGGATTGTAGTCTTTTATAATTGCTGAGCCTATTTTACTGAACCCTGTTTCTATATTTTTCCTCAAAAGAAAATATAGACTTAATGAATTTCTGGATTTTTCTACGCATACTGATGATTAAATACAAAGATGCAAGATGATTAAATACGAAGATGATTAAATAAAATTGTGGTCTACATGAAAGAAATGTGTTATTCAAGATTAGCTCTCAAATTTTAAAGCAGAAATCTTTCAGATTCATTCAATGCTAAAAGAGTCAAGCCATAAAGTAGAGATTCAAAATCAGTGAGAATGGATGAAATTTAAGTCACCAAAGCATTTCTTTAGATATTTGTAATCGTACGCTGATCCAAATTCAAGTTTTATTTCTAAGTTTTTGTCTAATTTACGACAAAAGTTTTGTCCAGAAACTGCTCGTATCGGGTTTATAGTTTCCATTGCATAACCGGTTAAGTTAGTCTAGGCCTTAGATGAGAGTTTTTTTAAAGAAAAATGTATGGATAAAGTGCATTCATGTTGAAAATGTAAAGAAATTGTCTTTATTTTTGCATGAAGTTTTAAAATGTTGCTATCAGTAATGTTTTCGCATTTGTACATAACTGTAACCCAAATCACTGAGATTTTTTAAATATTTCGAATTTTTCATTAGAAAAATCAGAAGTATGTATGAAGTAAACGGCTAGATATTTATTTAGCAAATTCGTGTAAGGTCAAACTGACATAATTAATTAAAATGAATTTGAAGCACTTCTTAATCATGAAAAAAAAAAAAAAAATGGTGTTTTCAAATATCTAATATTTCACTTGTATTTTATTAAACTTGTCAACGTTGTTTAACAAAGTCTATGTATAATCGCAATTTAATAATAATGCAATAGAAATTGAAACAGACAATATAAGAGGGTAATTTTGAAATTCACCCTGAATACATTTTCTAAACAATCCCACGCGCGCTCTCTTCAAGATAGTTCTTACCATTGATAGTGCCAAATAAGTCTTTTGTTGCAGGCTCTTAATTGTAGCACTGCTATTGAGTGGTGCCCACTGGCGCACAATTACACAATCAAGGCTCTATGATTACTTACGTTTTAGCACACAATATAGAACTATATAGCTAATCTATGAGAAAAACATCCAGTTGCAGTAGCGTCCATGTAGAAAAATTTGTGCACATCTATAGTTTTTTCGCAAAATCGTTAGTGATGGCCTTAACATTTTGCGGAATTGCCATTCTTCAGTCTATTACAAGCGCCAATGATACTAGTTATTGATGATTTGATATATATATATATAATCATCAATAACTAGTATCATTGGCGATTGTCATAGACTGATATATATATATATATATATATATATATATATATATATCAGTCACCTAAGCCTCCAAGTAGCTGGATTACAGGAGCACGCCACAACAACTCCCAGACTATATATATATATATATATATATATATATATATATATATATATATATATATATATATATATATATTTTAAGGGCGTAAAAATATAAAAATATGTTCTAAAGCGGCCAGGCGATAATTCCTGTTAATTTATTCGCTTTGGGCTTATATTTCAACCGACATAAAATCTTGGTATGTTCCTCCTATTTCAGACTCCTATCTCAGTCTTTCAACCTGTTCTTCATTATTAGCCTACACTCTTGGAACAACATTAGCTCAATGATATTCGGAGTCCATACCAAATATGCTGAACAATCCATAAATAAAGGGGGGTGTCGCAGCCCCACGCCCCTATCATCCATGTTCTCCCCTCCTGACTCGATATTGTAATGTCCCAGTGTCTCGACCAATGTTCTCTGTGTAGAGAACCTGGTCTAATCTAATGAAATAGTAAATTATCGATGCCAGAGTGAATTTGAACCTCGAGGTTCGATTCTCTGATAAACATATTTGAGGGTAAGATCTCTGACATTCTCAAACTCGGTGAATGGATATTGGACTAAACTGGCTGGTGTCAGTGGCGATTTCGGTAAGATATTCGACCGCTGATCAGTATGTGGCGGGTTCAAATCCTGGGCTCGCCCGTCACTGACGTCGCTTTCGAGTGAGGAAACTGATGTTAACATTAGCTTTCCTTTTAAATAATGTAATGGTTTAATAGTTATTAAGCCATAGCTGTTTTCATGGCCAATTATTGCGCTATATTATGTGCTCATAAAATACAATTTTTCACGTCTTGTAAATTTGTGATTTGTTTTATGTTGTGCCCTTAACAGAATGCGGCAGTAATTGTACTTCGTGCAATGTTAACGGAGCAGGCAAATGTGACATAGACAAGTGCGAGATTGGCTTCGTCTTGAATGCTAATCTGCAATGTGATAGTAAGGACTATTTTAGTTTTACTATTTACAAAAGATACAGTCTTTTCGTATCCCGACCCTGGTTAAACTGAGATAAACATAAACATAACGGCACGCTGGGTCAGGAAGCACAGATGCTTGTTTAAGACCCATTTCCTCCTTCTTCTCCATGGTTATTAGTAATCGTTGCCTTTTAATGGCGCATCAGTTGCAGCCGGCGCGGATTTAAGAATGACCTTCCAACACCCTGAGATTTTTCCTTCTTAAGCTTTTACTATGATGCACAGTGGCGCCGCTCCAACGAATGAAATAATACATACTGTGATTTATCAAAGTAAACTTCTTTTATAAAAGGACTATAAAACGTATTCTTAATTAAATAAGGGACTATTACATGTAAAAATTCCTATGTTGAATTTATCACCAATTTAACAATATGTTAGTATGACATGGGATATTAGATTTTAGAATTCGAACCGAGCACCTAGTAAATGAAAGTTGGATTCCTAACCGATCATACCGTTGACTCAGCCATATGTTTATGAGTCATATGACCATGACTCATGATTATGACTCATGATTATGACTCTTAATCCTATGACTCATATGACTATGACTCATAGTCCTATGAGTCATAGGCCTATGACTCATAGGCCTATGACTCATAGGCTTATGACTCATAGGTCTATGACTCATAGGCCTATGTCTCATAGGACTATGACTCATAGGCCTATGACTCATAGCACAGGAATATGATTCCTAGGACTATGATTCGGCAGTTCAGTTAATTGTATGTTCGTCTCTCTGTATATGTAGTCTTTTAAGTTCGTGCATTGCAATTAATTTAATAGATTTTATACCTCAGTATTTCAAGATTTTATTTGAATTTCTTTTAGAAATAACAACCACCACCACCACAACAACAACAACTACGACAACCACTACTCCTAAGCCAACAACAACAACAACTACGACAACCACTACGCCTTTACCAACAACAACTACGACAACCACTACTCCTAAACCAACAACTACGACAACCACTACTCCTAAACCAACAACTACGACAACCACTACTCCTAAACCAACAACTACGACAACCACTACTCCTAAACCAACACCTACAACAACTACGACAACCACTACTCCTAAACCAACAACAACAACATCTACACCAACCACTACTCCTAAACCAACACCTACGACAACCACTACTGCTAAACCAACAACAACAACCTCGACTACTGCATTACCAACTACCACGACACTCAGGACAACCACGAAACCAAGTGTTGGTGGTACGGGTTCAACAAACCCCAATGGTGGAGGTACTGGTTCCACAAACCCCAATGGTGGTGGTACTGGATCTACAAACCCTAATGGTGGTGGTACGGGTTCCACAAACCCCAATGGTGGTGGTACGGGTTCTACAAACCCCAATGGTGGAGGCACTGGTACTACAAAACCCAATGGTGGTGGTACTGGTTCTACAAACCCCAATGGTGGTGGTACTGGTTCTACAAAACCCAATGGCGGAGGCACTGGTTCTACAAACCCTAATGGTGGAGGCACTGGTTCTACAAAACCCAATGGTGGTGGTACTGGTACTACGCAAAATCCAAACGGCAGCGGTGGTAGTACACAACCAGGGAATGGAGGAAGCACAAACAATCAAAATGGTGGAACAGATCCTGATGGCGGTGACGACGACGAACGAAGTAAGTAGCCTAAAAGTAGTCGCCCAGTTGTCAATATTTTTTAATCTTTTTTGTTTTCAGCAGGCCTACCTTCGAGAATTTTTAATCGAATGGCATACAAGATGACGATCGAGCAGATAAACTATAATTTATAACGAGATAATTTCATTAATAGCGTGAACTTCTAAGTAAAAGGAAGTGATAAATACAGAAATAAACTTGTGGCGAATTTCTTTTGAATTAAAGACTAATTTCCAATTTTATGATGTTTCAATAGCTGGAAATCGATAAGTTTATCTAGGGGATAGCCACTTTTGCATTTTATGAATCGTTTCAATCCGCTAATATCCGCTGATTTCGCAATTGATTTATCATCTCAAATTCCACCGGTTAAGCTTGTCGCTTGCTCGCTAAATTCTAAGGGCTTTGGAAAATTTTTCTGGGACATTTTAAGAGCGCAGTTTGTACAAGCCAATAGCAGAGCTCAATGATCTTCAATCGCTTTGAATTCTTGGAAATCTAACGTTCTCGAGTTAGGCTGAAGTTGTATCGAAATTGATTCATAAAACCCAAAAAGCAAATATTAAGTTATCAGGGCAACTAAGACCTAATCTATAACTAGTTAAAAGTTACTTTTATCGCTTACACATAAAGTGGTCCACAACACAATGCTACAGTTCAGTGCTGACGGAACTGTTACAAATAATTGTAAATTAAAAAATAAAGGTGTGTTATGTAAAGACCCGTAAAATTAAAACAATATAATTTTATTTAATTTAATTTAATAAATAAATTAAAACATTACTAGATATAGAAATGTTTTCAAATAATATAAATAATAATTATATATTGAGACAGTTTCTCACGAGAGCACATTTTCTACGTCTTCAGCTATACTGTGGTTTCTTCCATAGTTTATCTGTCGTCTCTTCTGTTGATTTTATATTTTGGGTGTTCTTCTAGTAATAAGTCCACAACTTGTATCCTGTGCTAATTAGATGGCACGCCTTACCTGAAAGACAAGCAGGAGGCCATGGGTTCAAATCTTAACTGAGATGTCTCTGACAATGTCCCTTGTGATACGTAAACAGAAGTTACCTCCTTTTATTTTTATATTTTTACAAAAATCAAAACCTTTCCAAAGATATGAAGATACTAAACAATGCAATGCCTTCAAGAGGCCATTTTAAGCTTACTATAATCATGGAGTAGGAATACATACATTGGTGTATGTACAAAAATTGCTATTTTAGTTTAAATATATCTACTTGTAGACTCTTTACTGGTTAATCCGTAGTTTCTGTTATTCTGTTTGTTCATTTTTTAAATTTATTGTTCAGTTTATACTGTCATGTATTTTGGTGAATAAAGATCGTATATTGGACCGACATTCTGCAGAGCAATGCTGAGTTAAACTAAAATCCTATTTGTATTGTTGTGCTCAGAGAAGATAGCTATCATACTGGGAGTAGTGTTAGGTGTGATGGGGCTGCTGCTGCTGCTGCTCTGCTGCTGCTGCTGCTGCTACTGGTCTCACATCGTAGCCTGCTGCTGTCCCAGGCGAAGAGCTTGTGATGACGTCACCACGCTACGTCAGGTTCAGTGCGGTACTGGGACCACCTGCTATCGTACAGGTCCGTCCTACTGTGGTACGGGTGTTACCTACTGTGGTACGGGTGTTTCGTACTACGGTAATGGTACGAATGGTCTGCATGATATGTACCACAGGAATAAGCAATCGGTATGTCCCCGTATTTCGTATATTACATTTTAATTGAATATAAACAAAAGTTGGAACTCGTTAAACAGAATGTCTCAGTATGGACTAAGAAATATTCATTTTTAATTAATGATCATACTTCTATGCTTACAGCATCAGTTTTTATGTTTGCTAATCGCTTTAGTTTAGCTTAATTGTTCTATATTATGTTATCGTGTGTACACGTAGAAATGGTACTCTCTATTTTCGTTTCCTTTTTGGTTGTCGGCTCTTTTCGCAAAAACGAATGAAATTATAAATTAATAAAAATCAAATAATAATTTTGAAGATATTGTGAAGAATATAGTAGCCTATATGGAATTTTCAGATTTGCTATTTTACTATAAATTGATAAATTGATATATTGAGTATGTCCCATTCTTTAAACATCTTTAAGGCTGACTGTCGACTCTGGTACGAGTTGCTGTTGAAAAAGTATGGTCGAAATTCTTTGTTTTATTTCCGTAATTCGGGGGACTGGTAGGTTATATTCTGCTGACAATATTCATGTTTGTGAAGTGAAATATTTCGCTGAACACATCCGAGCTATGTACGTTGAATCTATGCTCACGTGGTGTGGGTTACGCGGTGACTGACCTGAGCTTTGAACCCAGTTCACTTGCATTCTGGGCGATACTAACAGTTACTCTATATCCCCACCACATAAGGATATCAATGAAGCGTCATTGGAGTGAACTCGAAATAGAGTTGATATCATTACAACAGAATTTCTGAAAATGACAATTAAAAGCACAAGAAGAACTCTTAGATAATGTTTGTAAATATGCAGCATGCGGGCTTTGTCACAGGAATTCCTGTCATCGTATATAACCTTATTATGATAAATTTGCAATGATTAAATGTTTTCAGTTGTACCAGCCAGCTTTCCGATCGGTTATACCGTCAGGAACACAAACAGGCTACACCACCAGATCTCCTGTGTACTACGAAACCGGTCTAAAACGCTAGAAGAATCGAGTAATTTCGCGAATTTCGATGAATTTCGCAAATGGTAAATATGCATTAACATTAAGTGATATCATCAAATATGTCGATGGTCTACTTGTGATAAATCTATTAAGCACTTCTTCGTTGTAATTTTTCAGTCCATTTGATTTTCTCCGTCTTTCCACAATCACATATCGAGTGCATCCAGTTTTCGAATGTTCATTCATAGCATCCTTGTTTCACAACCATACAAGAGAATAATATGCCCACAATAAAGTCTTTACAATTTTTTATTTTCGTGGATTTCGTAAAACTTTTTGTAATTCGTTCCTATCACTGACAGTCTCTCTTGCTCGAGCTACATTGTATTTCTGGTTCACAGTTCAAATCTTCTGTTAATGTGAGTCCTAAATATCTTAAACTCTTTCTAATTTCGTATCGTCTATTTTTATATTGACTCTTCCCCATTTTCTATACACTCTCACAACTTTGTTTTCTTTATATATATTTTCATTCCATACTTTAATTCAGTAATTTTTAGGTCGTCGGCAATTTTCTGTAAATCAACTTCGCTACTAGCAACCATAACTTGATTATCGGCAAATCTTACATCTGTCATTAGTTTACCTCCATTTTTATACCCTTTCAGTGTTATCCATTTCTTTCATCATCATTGTCTCTGCGTCAATGTTAAATAGAAGTGATGCCATGCTACAACCTTGCCTTAGTCCACTTCCCATTGCTCCTTCTTTCAATAGCGCCTGTTGAACTTCGATAATTAATTTTCTTTTATTCATTGCATCATCATCTTCCCTTAAATCCCAGTTTAACCAGGATCGTGATACGAATAGGCTTTCTCCACTCCTCTCTGTCTCATGCCATATCATCAATCAATCCCCTATTTTCCCTTCGTTTTGGAACATTTTATAGCAATTTCTGGAACCTAGGGGCTCACAAATCGAATGCTTTTTTGACATTGGTAATTGTCTTTGATTCATGTAAAGATTCATAATCAATCTTCTAACTCTCCAAAATATGTATGTTCAATTTATTTAATTCTCTGATGTAACTTTAATCAAGTTAATTAACTTATTATTATTAACTTATTATTTATTTATTAATTAACTCTAATTGAAAGCAGCCCGAAGCTCTTGACATCAATAAAATTAATTTTATCTTTTATTTTAATTTCAGGTACGGAATCACCCTAAACGTAACTTAGATCCAGAGCAGAAAATTAAATTTATTCTCGGGTCATAAAACACAAATTAATTTCACTGTTGAAGTATGAATTAATTGAATTTAAATTATTATTGACGAGAATTAATCGCAATTCTCTGTTTCTACGATCGCTAAATTAAAACCATTATTCTATTAGTATAAAAATTACTAATTGAAATCTATCCTTCATGAACTCTCAACGTCGTACAATGTTGTTTGTGAAAGCTTAGTTCGTATATGTAATGTAATTTCTTACTGAACATAACGTTACAGAGTAACTTGTCAATAAATATTATGTTTAAGTAATCCTCGCTTAAAGTAATAATTGCAAAATTATTGTTCAGAACAGTCTATATTTCAAAAAGGATTGATAATAAATTTTCAATATCGCCATGACTTCTATTTTCTTCAACAAGACGATTCTGAAACGTTTAGCTAATTAGTCAGAGTAGTATTTTCTGTTTTGTGTTAAAATGTCTGTATTTCAGACTTTTATTTCTTTTAAGTATAAATATTTATCGGATTATAAAGATCGTTTTCGCGTGGAAAGGCTGACACATATACAGATCTTCTGCAACAAAGACGTCCACATCATAGTGTGAGTCCATCATCCAAGACAAATTAAACCTCTTCTAATCAGTAGCGCAATATATCGATCTGCAGATGCCTTGAATAATTGAATTGTGCTCGTTTATTGAATTAATGGAAGAACCTTGTATAAGTAGAAATACATGTACGTGAACTGGAGAACTGAAACTATATGTTACATTTCTAATTTATGTTCTATTATTAGTTATGTATTACAGTTCTAGATTTATACTAAGCAGATCAAATGCCTTACTTGCCTTTGAGTTAGTCCAGTTTAGTTTTACTCTTTCTCAGGTATTTTGTGTCTTTTTGCTAATTTAAGTGTCATAATAATAGTTTATAAATTTCGTATTTATATCACTCTATAAAAACCTTAGCTCATAGGAATGACTCTTGCCTTAATTGTTGTCTACTGATTGGTGATTGCTCTGCTCTAGCGCTGGATGTTTTCGTGGAGCACAATGAAACACTGACTATTTCCTCGTTGTAGAAGAATCTGATAGTCTACAATCTAAATTAGAACCTTAAATGCAATCAAGCTCAGAAAGAAGATTTATTAATTGCACTTACGCGTTGCTATACTATAGCTGCAACGGCCATTGGAATAGGCTAATGATACATACATGTATATTAACAGGACTACAATAGAAATTACGTACTTAATTAGTGTTTGCTAATTAATTTGCTATGGTGTCCTTAGCTGTAACATGATGATAGACATGATATTGGGAGTTGGAAAATAGAATCTATTACTTTAATTTATATACACTGAACTAGCCTCAGTAAAACAACGAATCTGTTTATACGGTGGATCAGATTTGAATCAGTCTAAATTATTAAGATGGACTTAAGCAAAATTTGAATTATTGGCTACGAGATTCAGTAGTGAAGATATAACTAAAGATATTTGATAAGTGTACAAAACTTTATATCTATCAACCAACTGTTCGTCACGATAAAACCACTTATAAAGCTCTTTACTAATGATTATAAATCAACTGCTATCCTTGGCTATAGAAATAATCTTACAATTACTAAGTAGACGAATGTTGTCAGTCGTCCATTAGTATGGTCTGAGACATTAAGCTGTTTTCGCTAATTAAATTCTAGAACAGAGAACGAATGGAACACGGCTTAAGCGTTAATTTATAATTTATTTTAAACAAATTTCGATTTTGCATAGCAAATACACAATGTAATGTAAATAATTGAATAGCACATAATTGCAAAAATCAGGGTTAACCCAAGGCACTAGGCACTAATAGGGACCCATATAAATTCATAGAAGAAGAGAGATATATATATATATAGATATATATATATACACTGTACATATATACATACATAGGCCTATACATACATATATACATATACATCCGCATACATACACATACACGTTCATAATGAATCATAATTGTTCGTAAAGAAGACGAATATAAACAATAGCGAAATGTTGCACAGCGAATATTTATTAAAATAATTACAAAATAAATCCTAATTCGAAAAATATTATCAGTGACGGGTGAGAAGCCAAGATTTGAACATTGCTCAGGCTGAGGCGCAGTATGAAGCCTAACCGATCCGGCCACTTTCTCGGCTCATTACTTAACGGGTCGAGAAAGTGACCATTACGAACAAAAATACAGTGACCAATAAATGACAATGTTAACAATAAAACGTATTAGCAATAAATGTGTTTTTTGATTAATTAAGATTATGGCAAATAATAATCATAAAACACAACAATTCAATTAGCATTTAGATATTTACATTAATAGTGTAACAAGTAAATTCTATCAGATGAAGCCAAATCAAATATAGAAACAAGTTTAATATGCTAAATGCGAGCGAAACTATGTCTATACGCTTGTCCAATTATTTTCATAATATTTAAGCATAAGAACAGATTTAGAAAATCCGAAGTAAAGAAAGTAAATACATATAGGTTCAATGTAACAAGAAACAGTCCAGATAAAAATATACAAGTTTATAAATACATTATTTATTTACGTTTTAACCATATTTTATTATGTATATGCTAAAAGGCAATAAAAGGCAGGTTATGGAATATTCTTGAAAAAAACCGTAATAGTTAAATGGCAAAAAATAAATTCCTACACTTATACATTGCCGGTTAAACTCAGAATATTAGACTAAGTTAGATCAATTAGATTATTATTGTTATTACTATTTTTGATTTAGATTTATATTATTTCATAAGAGATCTCATAAGTAACCAAAATTTATTTGTGATACCACGAATACTTATGCGTCGGTTGCAATATTTTATATCTCGTTTTATATTATGCACTTAAAGAATCATTCTGAGTATAGTTTCAATTGCTATTTATTTGTAAGTATACTTGAAATATTGCACTTCTTATTTAAAGTACTACTGTACCATCTATTTCTACAGTATCACTGCACTGTACAATTGTAAGTACTATTAACACTTCTTATTGAGATGCCAGTGTAATTAGGCCCTACTATTACACTATTACTATTAACAAGTCCTATTGCACTAATATTGTAAGTACTATTAACACGTCCTATTACACTACAATTGTAAGTACTATTAACACGTCATATTACACTATTGTAAGTACTATTAACACTTACTATAACACTATTGCACCGTCTTAAAAACAATTTCTCAATGTCCTAGGCTAAAAGCACCAAATTAGCTAAGGTTCGTTTTTGATTACTTAAGCATTAAACTAAATCTGAACAAATAGTTTTCGCGTCTTATCCATCAGATAGTCCAATCAAGAGAGCAGCGATTTGATCCGTAAAGCTCTTTATAAGAATGATTTATCTCAAGGACTACTTTAGGAAACTTCCATCGATGCCTTCACACAGATCTATTTCAATCTCTACCGAGTACACGTCAATAAACGGCTTCAGGAACAGTTGTATAATTACAGAACGCTTTGTGGTTAGATGTCGTAAGTTGCTGATTGTGCCTTCGTCACATCGGATCAGCGTGTCACCGTGTCAGCTGATGAACAATAACTGACACCAGGAGAGCCAATGACGCTGCAAGAAAATCAGGTCAACTATTAGGTCAAGTCAATTATTAGGTCAGGTCAATTATCAGGTCAGGTCAACTATTAGGTCAGGTCAAATTTTAGTTCAGAAGGAATCTGATTAAATCTACCTATTGAATTATTGGATTATATATAATTGTTGTTTACCCAGACCATGCCATAAGGATCCATATGAAGAAATATTGCCAGTATTATAATATTTTCTTATATCAAAATTAAGCTTAGAAAATAAACTTAAATTTTTATCTGCGTCTTTTCTTTTAAAATAGTCAGTTGAATACAATTTAAAATAAATGCATGGTAGTAGAAAACGTAGGAGGCAAGATTTTCTCTGCTTTGATTTATTTGTTTGTCGCACGCTGTCTTGAGTTTTCATAATCTTCATTTCGTCTCATATACCTTCCTTGTGCCAGGTAGGCCTCATTTCGTCAACATTTACTTCTGCATCGTTGCATATATGCTACCAAAAACACTTCCTTTTAGTCTGTCCTTAATCCGTATTAAGGGTTGACACGGAGGGAACTAGATAGAAAATGAAACATTGAGGTCGACTATCCATCTGCCTGACACCACCAAGTGTACACGACTTGGTTTTAATTCGCCAATCGAAAGAGAAAAACCCACGTCACCACGCAGTTTCGAGCCCGCAACCTCTCGTTCCAAAGGCGAGCTCTCTAACACTGTGCCATGAGGCATATATGCTTCCATACTTAACAAAATAAAGGTTGTATATTAAATCTTAGCTGACTGGCAAAAAAGCTAAGGTAAACGTCAGTTTCCTCACTCGAAAGCGATGTCAGTGACGGGCGAGCCCAGGATTTGAACCCGCATCATCTGATCCGCGGTCGAGTATCGTACAGACTTGGCTCCAGTCAAAATGTAATTGGTGCATCATGATCTTGTAACTTGGTGTTAAAACTTTCGGGTCTCAAATAGCTTTAGCTTGGTTTATATCTTTTTATATTAGATTTATACGTATGCGATGAAACGCTGAATATTTCATTTAGCGTTGCAACCATATGTTCAGGGGCGCGCGCCCCTGGCCCTTTTTGACGCAAAACGCAACTTAGTGTAACTGCAACTAAACGTAATATAGCACAGTACCCTCTAAGTTTGATTTTCAGGTACCCCCTGGGAGAATTTCGTGACGCAAACATCGTAATCGTTTATATGACGAAGACGCCACTGCTTCTGTTAATAAAGTAACTGTGCTACCACCTCGACCACAAACCGGCCCAAAAATATAAAGTAAAATTTTGTGCAGAAACACTATACTCACTTTGCCAGAATAGATTAGAACTAATCCTGTACCCTGAGCTTATTTCACCTGAAAAATAAACAAATAGGTGCAGGGTTCAAATTCAGTGCTGTCCCATTACTAACCTGCCATCAGAGATGAAACTAACGTTAAATGTGGCTTTAGCTTTTAGGCAAAATTCAAAAGTGATACAGACAGTTTAGTTCTGTGTTAATCTGAATTAACGACATGAATTGCGATTTGCATTTAAGTAACTGGTTTATTGCCAGTCTTGTTATGCACATGACATCATATTCATCATCATCATCATCCTCCCATGAATCCCAGTTTAACCAGGGTCGGGATACAAATGGACTGTCTCAAATCCTCTATGTCCTACACCACACCACCAACAAATCTCCTATTTGAGACTTTTCCATTCGTTTAAATATTTGTAGAAATCTCTGGAGTCTAGGCGCTCACCAACCGAATGCCCTTTCTGACGTTGGTATGGATCTTAGTGCTTTAGTCGCCTTCTACGACACGTGCAGTCACCGGTTGGTCAATCCTTCAAACAACCCGGACACAACACGGGGAGTTATACACATGACATATTGGTTTTTTATTCTATTATATTTATTTTTTTTACTTATTTAATAAGACCACCAATATTGGTCCTAAAAGTTGTACAGTTCACCAACAATATAGAAAATCTAGCACATGCAGCAAGTAAACAAAAACTAAATGTGAATGAAAGAAATGACGTATTATTAGACGTCTCTTGCAGAAGTATCCCAATGGCAGCTTTCGTTCCTCCAGTATACGACACCAACAGAATTCGCTTAATAGTTTGTTTTTGCACAACTTAACTGCTACTCTATATACAGCAGAGGACAATACGTTACGTTGCCTTGATATTGAACATATTAGGTGAGGATATAAGAAGAAGAATATAAGATTAACATAGATTTATTAGGAAGGCAACGGAAAACCAACTCAGACGCCATACTTTTTCCAAGCAATAGGCTACATATGGTATGGATAAGGCATAGACTTCGTGAAGGGATTAACTTGTTGATCGAAGGAGTGCTCTTATGGAGCAAGAGAGCAGACTTTGAGTATGAATATTCATATCAAACCTGCCACTTGGCAGTGCACTGAAGAAAGAGAGAGAGAGAGAGAAACATGGATTTAATAAAACTATTGAACAATCCATGCTCTACGTACTGATGCAGATTTTAAGAGATTGCCGCAACACATAGTTGACTTCACATAGAGAATCACATAATCCCGCCCCGGAGAATGTGCACACATCAGCGCAGTGTACGTCACATACTAAACACAAAAAGCACATAAAAATAATGAACACATTAATAACTCTAAACACACATCATCATCATCTTCCCTAGAATAGCAGTTTAACTCAGGTTTGGAAAATATTAAAAAACTAACTAATAAATAATATCACAAAATATACTTATAATAAAAGCAAAAAATAACTCTTAATATATAGCTTAGTGCAAATGCAATCTCTGAAGATAATCCTCGTTAAATAATAAGAGTTTAATAAAAAGAACACAAGACTATAGGTTAATGTAGCTCTTCCACGTTCAATTCTTCGCCATACTCTTGCAATTGCTTTCATTTAAAGTGCTTAAAGGTTCTTTCTTTAAATTCTAATTGTACTTTAAAACCGCAACCTCATTTATTTTATTTCAATTTTAATAATACAGTATTGTAATAATATTTTACATAAAAATATTTTATCTAAACAGTGATTTTGGCGTTAATATTTTTCCAGCTTGGAGGCCTATATCAAAACTCTGCCCATTCATTAACTGATCTAATTATATCACATCGTCAACGATCATTTTCATTGAAATATAGCAAAACTCAATTGTACCTAAGTACAATTGAACTCAATTGTACCTAAGTACAATTGAGTAATACAATAAAAAGCTAAAAAAGCTAACGCTAACCCCAGTTTCCTCACTCGAAAGCGATATCAGTGACGGGCGAGCCCATGATTTGAACCCGCACATACTATCCGCGGTCGAGTATATAACCGACATCGCCACCGGATCCATTATAAAGATTAACAGACAATAACTAAGTACAATAAAGAACCTCCGCATTGCTTATATCCAGTAAGTCCATATCCGGGACTGCATCCGTCGCAAGATCCTGGTCCGTTATTCTTGCATCCACTTGGACAGTTCGCCGCGCATACTAACAACAGAACAAAGTTAAAATTAGAAATACGATGCGAGTTTGAAATAAAGTTGATATACATGTAGAGTAATAAGACGTTACAATCACAATCAATTTTGACCCGCTTGCCTTGGATCATGGACTTGCACTGTTTTGATCTCGCTCTCTTTTGTGGTCTCTGTGTACTCAGTCGTCATCGTGTGGTGCTTTAGCGCATGCTGGTGTAAGAGTCTGCAAGAAACGTCCCTGACATTTTCTTGGGGCGAGGAACCGGATGCTAAATTCTTATTGATTGATTGATTGAAAGCACTTCAACAGTTAATAAAAAATTATAAAACTCATCGAAAGTTCACATTTATTTAACTTAGCAAATTGTTTTAAGATGTAGACGTGTGTTCTTACTTGCACAGGATCGCTCCTGGGTAATGGCGTAGTTAACTTTACAATTTCCATCGCAGCGTCCCCGGCCCGCTATCTGACATCCGGTCTCACAGTTCGGATCGCAATCTAAACAATGTGTCAAGCATGGCATAAAATTATAACTTCAAATCACGAAAATCCATAGAATATTTAGCGCATTGCTAAAATTAGTAATAAAATTATATAATTAAAGAGTTACTGAATTCCCCCAATATTGTCCGGGCTGCTACAGAATAGACTAGAATGCTGCAAGAGTTAAAGACGACTGAGCATGAAATGAGGAAGGCAATGGAGAATCACCTCAGAAGCCATATTTTCTCTGGCTAATGGCTAGTTGAAGGTTTGGTAAAGGCTTAACTTTTATACCAAGAAAAAGTAATTTGATCATCGGAATATCCTTGTTGAGTTTGAAAAGAGGCTTCAAGTAAGAATATGTACATTGAATCTGCCACTTGACAGAATACTAAAATGAAAAAAAATCAATTTATTTTCGAGATCTTAGCAGTCACAATGAGCAATGGGCTGAGCCTAGCTTCAACGAAAGATTAAATTCAACGAAAAGATTAAATATATTCAACGAAAATGAATTCAACGAAAGATTAAAAAACCTAACAAAATGTTTATTAATATGTTCGCGAAACTAAATACAAAGTAATATACATGGCACTAAATATTTAAACTAATATTTAGTAGGTGTCATGTTTAGAAGTAAAGATTTCAGGTGGAAAGACCAAAACAAACTGGAGCACATAACTCTCTGTCTAATGCACATTAAAGATATCTGGTTCTCACATACTTTAAATAATTTATACCGCTTTCAGTTTCTCAGTGTAGGCCTATATTTATGCAGGTACTGTAGTCAGGTATCTCTTATTATTGCAATTGTGTAAATGGCTTTGATGTTTATTCTTCAATTGAATGTTACAAAGTGAGAATTGAGATCTCGATGTTAAAATATTTACTCCATCAGTCACACTACAAGCAAGGATCTGACACATAATCTTAATTACGCTAATAATATAACAAAAAATAACCTGAATTGAGATTATTTGACGATGAGGCTGCAACACAAAATAAAATAATTTGCATATTTATTTGTAATTTACTAGTACAATGAAAACATCCGCAAATCTTTCAAAACTCTCACAATTTTGCAATCTAAGGTTTTATCGCTTGTATAATGTCCACAATCTATTCCAGAATTAAGGCATTGACCGTAGGAACACTAGACAGCAATGTGATCTACATTTAAATATCTTGGCATTCAGGGTTAGACACCAATTGAGATCACAAAACGTTGTGATCCACAAATACTTTAGCGCCTTATCTAGGTTACTGAGACGTTCGTTATTAAACAATAAGCATGTATTGATCAATATATCTGTAATAAATTCCTAACAATTTTAATGCGATCATAATGATAGGGCATAACCTAAAACAACCTAAGCTTCAGCTATAAATGGTTTTTATAAGTTTGAAAGACATGTCAATAATGAAATAGAAGGTATGAAGCTAGAACAGTTAAAGAGTTTCAGCTATTTAGGGCACATGATATAAGAAGAGGGACAATGAGAAACAGAAATAAAATGTCGATTTTTCAAGCAAAATATGCCTTCAGTGTGAGGAAGGAACTACGACGAAGATAAAGATTGTAAAGACTTTAGTGTGAACCACGCTCCTGTACAGTTGTAAAACATGAACGTTAATAAGGAGGATATCATAAACTGGAAGCATTCGAAATGTGGCTATGGAGAACAAAGAAGAAAAAATGGACTGACAAAATGTCGAAGAAGAACAAGAACTGCCAAGTAGAAGAATTGGATGGATCATATCCTGAGAGGGAATGGTTTTCAAAAATAGGTAATTGAGAGAAAAATAGAAGGAAAAATAATAGAGGAAGACCGAGACTTGGGATGTTAGATTGTTTGATAACTAATTCGTATGTTGACATGAGGATAAAGGTAGATGATAGAACTAGGTGGAGGAATAAATAGCTACTGACCTAAATATAGGCAGAGAACTAAGAGAGAGAGAGAGAGAGAAAGAAAGAGAGAGACACAGAGAGAGAGAGAGAGTACGTCATACCGATGCAGGTTTTGGTGTTGGGATTTAGATCAAAACCCGGCGTGCAGGTGGAATCGCACCTCCCGGCTCCAGAATCAGCGCAGACCCCCGCGCATCTCGAGTCACACACTGCGCAAAATAATATGCATGTACATGTATATACATGCTTACATATGAGAAAGCAGAGATGATACTGAGCAAGACACAATTTGGTTTTAGGAAAGGATGTGGCACAAGAGAAGCAATAAGGGTGCTGCGGGGTTCTTTGCGAAAGAAGCTTAGAATATGGAAATGACGTTTTTGTATGCTTTGTAGACTTCGAGAAGGCCTTTGACAGGATTGATTGGATAATGATGATGAATATCTTAAAAAGAATAGGAATTGACTGGAGAGATGGAAGACTAATTTTGAACTTGTACATAAATCAAAAAGCAGTAATCAAAATCCAACAAAAATACTCAGAAGAAGGTGAAATAGGACGTGGAGTAATACAAGGTTGTAGCATTTCGCCGCTGCTGTTTAACATTTACGCTGAGGCAATGATGGATGAAGCCATAGAAGACTTGGAGGAAGGAATAAAAGTAGGAGGGAATTTGATACAAGATGTACGATTTGCAGATGACCAATGAATGGTAGCGGGCAGCAAGATTAGATTGCAGAAGATAATGGATAGGCTGAATGATACGGCTTTGAGATATGGCATGAAGATTAATATAAAAAAGACCAAGGTTATGAGAGTGTCCAATAATAAAGGTGAAGTTAATATCACAATAAATGGTACGAAATTGGAACAGGTAAGGAGTTTCAAAATATTTGGGTCATACTATAACCGATGACGGGAAATGTGAGACTGAAATATGCAGTAGGATTGCACTAGCAAAAGCGGCCTTTTGTACTAGAAAAGAACTATTAACAAAAAGTCTATAGAAAGACACAAAGATAAAGATAGTGAAAACTTTGGTTTGGACCACGCTATTGTATGGATGTGAAACATGGAGCTTAAGGAAGGAAGATATTAGGAAACTGGAGGCATTGGAAATGTGAATTTGGAGAAGAATGGAGAGGATTAGCTGAACCCAAAAGGTTACAAATGAGGAAGTCCTGGAGAGAGTTGGCACAGATAGGCAGTTGATAAAAGTATTAAGAAATAGGAAGAAGAGATGGATAGGGCACATTCTAAGGGGGGAAGGTCTATTAAAAGAGGTCAGAGAAGATAGGATGGAAGGAAAAAGAGGCAGGGGCAGGCCGAGATTAGGTATGTTAGATGATTTAAAGACCCACTCATATGTGGAAATGAAGAGGAAGGCGGAAAACAGAGAAGAGTGGAGGCGTTATGTACCATGGACCTGCCAGTAGGCAGTGCACTAAGAGAGATATGTATGAATGTCTCAATAGCGCAATGGTTAGAGGTGTAGATAACTTCATGAAGTTTTAAATGACAGACCATAAGGTGAATTGAGCCCTCGTGGGTTCGAATCCCAGCCGCGCTGATCTGAGAGTAAAATCTCGGACATTCACTGGACTGGTTTTACGGAAAATGGTCTAAAGTGCCTAACGGTTTAAACACGCAGTATTGAAAGAAATAGATATCAATTAACATAATTGATAATTTCACTATTATGCTTGTTTTAATTTAAATCTTTGGAAAAGGTTTTTATCTAATTTAGCAAGTCTTCATTATTTGTAAATTCACACATACACAGACACACTCCGGGCGTGGTCTCTGTGAGTCCATAGCCATCAACACACCGATCACAAGACCCGCCCCCCGCCACGTTACAGCCTGTGGCGCAGTTCTGAGAGCACACTACGACAATGACATCACAAGCAGCTTTAAATATCAGATCCATTATACTACGTCATCATCTTCGTCATCGTCATCGTCATCGTCATCGGTCATCGTCATCGTCATCGTCATCGTCATCATCATCATCATCATCATCATCATCATCATCATCATCTTTTCTTGAATCCCAGTTTAGCTAGGTTAGGGTAGGGATTCTAATATCTGGATCTATTTTACTACATTATATATATAATATATATATACATATATATATATATATATATATATATAT
Organism: Enchytraeus crypticus; assembly: GCA_905160935.1. NCBI lineage: Eukaryota > Metazoa > Annelida > Clitellata > Enchytraeida > Enchytraeidae > Enchytraeus > Enchytraeus crypticus. The sequence continues at coordinate 379,502 of CAJHZI010000189.1, forward strand.
ATATATATATATATATATATATATATATGTATATATATATATTATATATAATATATATATATATTCATTGTATATATATATATATATATATATATACAATGAAGTATACCAAATTAATTGTTCTTTACGAGCAAACGTTTTACTATTGTAATTGCTTTATAAACCTAAGTAGTATAATAAATACTATAATTATGGATATTAAACTTCATAATCCGGTTGCTCAACTTAAAATAATAGAAGAAACGCATAGTAACATAAACTTCATGAGAAATTAGCTAATCCCACTCAGTCAGTACTTACTGGCACAGGTCCTCGCTCCGACAGGACCCACGGGTCCGTAGTTTGGCTGGCACAGACCATCGCACTTGCCTGGTCCCGACACCTGGCACCCGCTCATGCACTTTCTGTCGCATCCTGATACGAAATAGACAAGCTAATGTATTAGATAGCAAACGAGTATAAATATTAAAGTATATGGAAAACCTCGGTCACAATCAATAAGAATTTAACTTCCGGTTCCTCGCCATAAGCCAATCTCTTTAAAATTATGAATCCAGTAGTTAAGTTGCCGTTTAGTTACTTTTATAAGATATATCATCTTCCCTTAAATCCCTGCTTAACTAGGGTCGGGATACGAATAGACCTTATCTAATCCTAAAGACTTTCTAAGTTTTCCATTCATTTACATTTACTTAATTTAACTTAAATATCCTTAATTTAACTTAAATTTACTTAATTTAATTTATAAAAAGTTACTTTGATAGGATAATTTGCTAAAAATAATCGAACTCGTTCTCACTTTTACAGGTTTGTGTGGCTGAATCCCTAACGTAGCCAGACTTGCAGTTAGAATCACATTTACCGCCCCCTGTAGACGTGCACTGAGAGGCGCAATTAGGATCACAGGCTGCAACAATACCAAATCTGCATTACATGTTGCAGAAATACCAATTCTCGATTACATATTGAAACCATACTAAATCTACCTTACATGTTGAAAATATCGAATCAGAATTACATGTTGAACAATAAAAGTTACTGTCACATACGGAACGATGAGTAATAAACAAAACTAGTAATAAACTGAAAATATGCATACCATCACTACGTAGTAATTAATGTAGAACATTTATTAATCGCTAAATATTACCTTCAGCGTCAGATCTAAATAATTGTAGAAATATTTGTAAGACTGCTTAAGCTACATTTGGACTACTATTATAATAGAATAATTAGACAATTTTCTAAACCAGATCGTAGTTAAACGGGGATTCAAGGGAAGATGCTGATGATGATGAATAGTTGGATCATATATTGTGCCTCCACACAATAGTATCTAATAATATTCCCCGCATCTCGCTCAACCGTACGTAGACGATCAGATTTGTCGAGCTTACACTCACCGATGTCGCCAATACGATAAAGAAATGAACGTAAAACGTGTTTATATGTTTTATATTTGAGAAATTATTTTATATGTTTTGACATTTGATGCAATACCAATGCATATTTTTGGTGTCCCGCTAGATAGTCCATATCCGCTGTCACATCTATCACAGGATCTCAATCCGGCGTCCTTACACCCGTAGTCACAGTGAGCGGAGCAGTCTACACATGTGCAGCAAACTAGTGAATAGCGTGATGAATGGCATGATGAATAATACGGTGAATTGTTGTATGAATGGTAGGATGAATAGTTTGATAAATAGTATGATGAATTTTGGGATGAATAGTAGGATGAATTGCAGGATGAATATCATGATGAATAGTAGTATGAATGGTAGGACGAATAGTATTGTGGATTTATGACGAGTTGTAGGATGAATTATAGGATGAATAGCTTAATGAATGGTTTGATGAATTTTATGATGAATAGCATTTTGAATAGCGTAATGATTGATATGCAAAAATAGTATGATGATTAACAAGATGTATGATGCGATGAATTGCATGGTATATCATAATGCATGATATGATGAAATGTATGATGATTTGCATAACGAATGATAGGTTAATAAACTTTATAAATTGCATCATAAATAGTATCATAAAATAGTATCATATATTGCATCATGAATAGTGTCATGAATTGTATCCTGAATTGTATCATGACTATCATATCTATTATGAGAACAATAATGATTGAAATTTTAGTTTAATAGCATTTTCACAGCAGAGCAAACTAAAAGCAACTATAACAAATTATGACTGCTTCATAAAATATTTTGCCATAAACTAAATAAATCATATTTTAACAATAATAATTCTAGTAATAATATTAACATAATAGTTAATATTTAATACTCATATTACTACAAATGCTACTACTATTACTAACAATTACTAACATAAAACAGAAAATGGCACATAAATATTATATTATAACACATAGTATTTGTAAATGAGAAATACCAATACTTAAGTTAAATCATATATTGACAATATATAATTATTATTTATTTACTGCTTTATACTTAGATGCAATTATTACGCAGTATATCTAAAAATCATTCAAACAACATTAAGGACGTGACATCGAATTCAAACAAAAACTGTGTCTCTTAGGTTGTGATTACTGAGTGAACATCAACCATCAACATTGATCTTTCTACGTAAAAATGAATAAAAATAAGATCGCTAATTATTCATAAAATACATCTTAATATTTTAAGTTGTCTAGATACACGATTTCAACTAGACAAATTACTCTAATTAAAAACTAACGCAGAGCACTGGCTTGAGATAATGTAGCTTATTGGACTATTTTCAAGCAATAATGTGAATAGCAGTGTTGTGAAGTAACGATTTAAAAATACTTCGTTACAAGTAAAAAGTACCAAGCGATACTTTTACTTGTAACGAAGTACCCAATTTAGCTGGGTACTTTTCACTTGTAACAAACTAATTTTTCTAGTACTTTTTACTTTTACTTTTAGCCGCTGAAGTAAAAAAGTCGCGTTACTTTTGAAAATTGGATGAATATCTATCACCAAATTTTTGCTAGTTAATAAAAATTTTAATACTAGAAGAATAAGCAATAAAGTAAGACAAATTCAAATTTATCTGTAGTTTACCGCCAGTAGGCTAACTGCTCTAAATCAGGTGTGACGAAAGTCAAAGTCTATGATCTACAGTCTTGGCCATATACCTGTACTGGCCTTTGTAGTCTAGTCAAGGATATGATAAATTGGGCATTGAGGTTTAGCGCAATATTAAAATTTGTTATTTTTCAGAGGATAACGTCTATAGTGGCTTATATAGTTCTATCATAGATTGTGGATGACTATCTTTCTCCGAGATTGTTTGGCGAAGTAAGTTCATAGTTAAATTTGAACAATTTGAAATTAAGACCTGGAATTTTTTTAAATACATTTAGAATAAGAATTAAAATAAATATTATTTTATAAGAAAATTAAAAAAGAACATCTTCAAATAAGTATTGCTTAAACATTCCTAAGACACGTCTCACACACACACACACACACACACACACTCTCTCTCTCTCTTTCTCTCTCACACACACACACTCTCTCTCTCTCTCTATCAGACTCAATATATTATCATTCAATAGATCGAAGCGCACCGTGTCTGCCTTCCAAGTAGGTGTATAGGCCTACATCTTAATTTGCATTTTGATTTTTAGGTTGACTGATTTGACTCTTAATTTTTAAATCTTTATAACCTACAGTTCTATTAATGAGTCCGAGTTAAGTTGCGTTCGGAATATATAAGAATAAATCTTTAATAAACTACATGTGTCGTAAGAGGCGACTGAGTAAGATCTAAGATAGACAACGGGAAACCATCTCAGGAGCCATATTGTTCCTATTTAAGCTGTCACCTAATTTAAGGTGAGAATAATTCAGAGCCATTTGAGCTGGGAATTAAATCGTTGCTCGTTAGTCGGTAGAGTGCTCTTTAAGGAGCTTCAAGGTAGTGAAGGCAGCGTGTGAGTAGGAATATAAATATATTGGACCTTATACGTACTTAATAGGACACTGGAGAGAGAGAGAGAGAGAGAGAGAGAGAGAAATAGAGTCTATGTTAACAGTTTTAATTTAACCTAAATCTGAATGAAAAATTAAATCTTATATATAAATATAAATTTAAAATCTAATATAAGCATTGGCATGTCGGTCAAATATTCTTTTAGTTAAGAAACTTCAGGCATCGAATTCAAAATTATCGGTTATTAATTAGAATTAAATCGAGTACCTCACTTAACTAATTTACGAACGTGTAAAACTTTTCTATAAATGTATAATTTGTTTTCTTAAAAAATTCAGACTAATTTTACTGTTTACTCAAAAGTACTACTTTTTTGTCGAGTACTTTTACTTTTTACTTAAGTAAAATTATGATAAAGTACTTTTTACTTTTACTTATACTAACCATTTACTTTTACTTAAAGTATTTTGTTGAGTACTTTTTACAACACTGGTGAATAGACATTTATCCACTAAGCAGAGAAATCATATCCAGTGAGTTGTAAAAGAAAAACGTAAACATGAAGCAATTTCAGTGTTTAACATGTTTTTCAAAAATTACTAACTAGCAATTTTACTGTCAAGTTGAATTAAATTTATCTGGCAATGAAAGAAATATCTACATGTAGATAGACTATGCGCGAAGATAAATGTAAATGAACTCCCTATGTAGCGACAGCTTTTAATGCATCCTCGGGGATTCGTAACGTAGTTATTTCAAAATTGTATTCTTACTAAGCACAATTCAAAGTTTAAGACACTCATAATTAAAAGTTGGAATATCTGAATTAATCTCATATTTGATTTGATTGTTTTATTTAAAATGATTTAGGTCCGAGTCAAATTTCACCTACCTGTACTATGTACTAAGAAAATTTAATGTTAAAGTCACTTTCCTCATTCGAAAGAGATATCAGTGACGGGAGAGCCAAGGATTTGAACCCGCACATACTGATCGAATATCTTACCGACATCGACACTGGCTCCAGTCAGTGGCGATGTCGATAATACTCTAACAATATCGATTCAATCCAACATTAAAATTAAAAAATGCACAGTGAGCTTACAAATAACTACAGGCCTTCAAAGCATTTAAACAATATGACATTTTAACAGCAGGACACAAGCATTGTACAATATCGAGCAGTGTAAGCAAAACGAAGAGTAGGGGTGAGTAATTAGGCGATAAAAAATCGGGTGTAATTATGTGGTTACTGACACAACTGTACCTGTAATAACACCATCGGTACCCCCATTTACACCTCCCGGGTTTTGGGTGCCTTAACGATCAGAAAAAAGGCTAAAGATTTTGGTTAACCTACATCATCAGCCAACTGGGAGCAGATCCCGCTTCTACGCTATTTTAGGCAATTGTCCATAATTACGCTGACCTCACAATCTTTAATGTAATCCATTGGATTATTGTGGTAGTTCAGAGCTTTGTTGTGCATTGCTTTCGCAATGTCTTGCAGTAGTCACTCTCAACGAATCAATTATTACAGTTTTATCTATTGTAAAGAAATTGAAAGAATGATAGAATATTTGTAAATTGAGGAATTCTAATTGATTGAATTAAAAACTCTATCTGCAAAGTATCAACGTGTTTAAAAATTAAGCAGCAGATTGTTTAAGAAGAAATAGTAAACATTAGCTTAATTAAAATATTCTATACCTATTAGCAAGCATTAAGAGATAACTTGACATTTACAACTATTAATTAATTTATGATTGCAATTCAGAATTATAATTAATTATATTCCAATGTAGAAGAATTTAAATTGATCAAAATAAAATTAAATACCAGTTTTTGAATTCTTCTGCGTAAACTTAAAACCCTAATTACTAATGAAACTGCTGTCGTTTGTCCCCTAGGCCTATGAATTCATTCCATGAAAATTAGATAGCTCGTTATGATAATTTTATAACTGCAGCTCGAGTGTGTTGAGTCGTCTTGAAGAGAAACCTTGTGCTTCTGAACCTTAACGTTAAACATGCTACGACCTACTTACGTAGAGTTATATAGGCAGTAACATGTTACAGGATATAAAACAACTCTCTATTGAACCATTTCTAAAAATGGGGAATATTTGCCTGTGACGAATTAATTATTGCTATTATTATTATTAGTTTATTACTATAAAGACAATTCATTCACAATGATTAGTTACACGTAAAAATATCTGAACATGTAGTCAACTAATTTATATTTGCACATATCACAGTGGAAGGACGAGTTTATATCACATCTGTCTGAAAGCCAGGAAGCCACTGGTTCAGCTCCCAACAAGAGCAGTCTCTAACAGCACTCACAGCGATGCCGAAACAGACGCCAAACTCTTGAATATTAATAATACCAATTTACTTTACTAAGTTTCGAAATATTATCAAAACAAAGCTCATATGTATAACATATATCATATGTCAGCCTCCTCGACAATGCTAACAAAACAAAGTTTCGTTTACGATAGATAGTTACGTTTTTATAACTCTCTCTCTCTCTCTCTCTCTCTTAGTGCTCTGCCTACTGGCAGGTCCGTAGTATATAACGCTTCCACTTTTCTCTATCTTCCATTTTCCTCTCCATGTCCACATACGAGTGGATCTTTAAATCATCTATAACATTCCTTTTTATTTACCGTTATTCTTGGGGGAGTCTGCTTATGACGAGGTGGACCCCCTATCCTCAGCTTCAACTAACATTTACTGGGCAAGGGCGTCGTTCCCTGAGAAAACAATCCTGTTTACCCAACTAACAACAAATATTCGAAATATTCTGCAATTCAAATTTGAAATTGACTAGTACGTCGTCTTTAGTTGTGGTTTTATTGATTGATAGCTCTTACCGTTGGAGCACTGCTGTGAGGAGGGGTTGTACCTGTATCCGTCCCAGCACTGACCGTCACACCTTCCCGCCCCAGCGCTCTGACACCCACCCGCGCACCCCGGGTCACAGACTGCAGATAAATAGGGCGGTAAGAAAAATAGGATAGAAATATTAAAGAAATTAGGATAAACCGATGACTTAATATTTGATGAGGCATTAGTACGATATAGAAGAACCGATTAGATTTCAGGTTGTTGTCTCATAGGGGCTCTTCAAATTCTGGCATCGTACGTCATTGTTGTAATTTCGACAGATGAAACTAACATCAGCTTGCGTCTTTTTAACTCTAGTCTGCCTTTTTACGTTTATAGGCGCTCTAGGAATGTTAATCGCTTATTGATATTAAAACAGTATTGGGCAAAGTCATAGCTGATTAGACAATATATTAAATCTGGTACGTGAACACTAAAGGGGTGTAGTTAAATAAAACAATTGAGATAATTCTTAAACTTATTTAAGTCTTCATTGGATAAAATGTGGCTTTTAACACCAGTAATTTTATATTTAAGCGATTTGAACTTACGTTCACAGTTTCTTGGTACTTTATTTGACAGTCCATATCCCTGATCACATTGGTCGCAGGATCCAAGCCCGGACTGGACGCATCCGAAGGCACAATTCAAAGAGCAACCTAAATATACGATAGCATAAATAGTGATAACAAACAAGAGCATTAGCATATTTTACACATGAACGTAACTCCGACAAGACATGCGATAACAAGAACATGAGTAGCCCAGATATAAGCTTGCTTGAGCTATGTGCATTTTATTTCTCTTCCCGATGATAAATGTGGAGCAGGAATGAAAAGTAGAAGTGAACAAACAAAAGAGGCCTTCATCAAGAGAAAAAGTCTACTATAATAAGTTTGAAGAAATACAAGAAGATAAAAATTGTAAAGACTTAAGTGTGGACCACACTCATGTATGGTTATGAAACATGGACATTAAGAAAGGAGGATCTTAGGAAACTGGAAACGTGCTAAATGTGGCTATGGAGAAGAATAGAGATTAAATGGACTGACAAAATTACGAATGAAGAAGTGATAAATAGGGTTAACATAAATAGACAATTGATAAATATCAGAAGGAATAGAAAGAAGAACCGGATGAGTTATTTACTGAGAGGGAATGGTTGATGAAAAGAGGTAATTGAGGAAAGAATGGAAGGGGAAAAGGCTAAAGGAAGATCGAGCCTTTAGATTCTGGTTTATTAATGCTGGGTGATTTGATATCTAATTTGTATGTTGATATGAAGAGAGAAGCAGAGGACAGAAATTTGTGGAGGAGTTATATGCATGGACCTGCCAATAGGCAGTGCATTAAGAGAGAGAGAGAGAGAGAGAGAGAGAGAGAGAGAGAGAGAGAGATAAGCTAGCTCATCAGCCAATTTCGAGTCATCTTGGCAACACTATTAGCGAAAATTGTGAAATGTCTTCCTTTGCGCGGTTTGTGCATATCCTATCAACAGTATCGAAAACGATATCAATTATTATTTTTATTATAATTAATAAATTTATTGTTTAATTTTTACAAATTGAAAACAATAATAATGTTGTTTACTTACTTTCAGATGGACTGCTCGTTCCTGAAATACAATTATATGACGCAAAAATTTAATATGTATCAAAACAATTCAACACACAAAAATGCAAAAACACCGGTATTACTATTTTGCAACATGTATTTGAACTTAAGCATAAAATTTCATTATAACATAGTATTTCATGAGTAGTGTACGTACATCAATCACTTACATTAATCTTTTGTGACGGTAGCTTGAGTGTGTCGAGTCTTCTTAAAAACACGCCTTGGGCTTCTGAACCTTGACGTTAAACACACTACAACCTACCTACCTACCTATTTCGTTATCACGACTTTAGCAAAGTCTGTCATATTGAATACAACCATCTACATCAATTCATGAACGCTTGTATCAGAAAGCAGGCTGATGCTTAGATACCTAAATACAAAAAGTACCTGAAAAAGGCTCATGCTTTTTGATATTAGAAGTGAAGCTGTTAACGTAAAGCAAAGCGTAAGTTTTAGAATCTAATATTGAATAGCATGCAAATAATGAATGCAATCCGCAAGTAAAACGTTTTCCGAATACCTAACATAGTTAATTATATTGCTGTTAACAAAGAAATGTTATAATGCTACCATAGGCTGCCGAACTTCTCACAAATATTACACTACAGTGACTACATAAATATTAGTTTTCGGACCAACACTTTGTTTTCAGACATAAATTATAAATTTAACAGCATCGTTTCAAATAAGATGCGACAATATCGTTTAAGCTACGTGAACAACATTCACAAAAGAATACATAACGGCACACTGGGTCAGGAAGCACAGATGCTTGTTTAAGACCCATTTCCTCCTTCCTCTCCATGGTTATTAGTAATTGTTGCCTTTTGATGGCGCATTAATTGCAGCCGGCGTGGATTTAAGAATAACCTTCCATCACCGTGGGATTTTTTCCTTCCTAAGCTTTTACCAACACTCGGTCTTCCAAGGTGGTTACCCACAAAGTACTAATCGAGGTCGATGCAGCTTAACTTCGATAATTGACGCGCAACTAAACCAAGTGCGCTAATCCCGCCGCCTAAACGTTGTGCCGAATACATTTATTACTGTATTCTGCACAACGTCACTCGGTGGACACCAGAGCAGCCTCCTCAACTTTCTGCCTCCCATCTATCACTATTCCTCACAACAACGCAAATAAAGAGCCGGTTTTCAGGTTTACATTTGACATTACGCTTATCAACGTGGGATAGGGACGCGCTTACTGGTGCACAGCTTAGTTCCACTGTCCAGTGTGTATCCTGAACTGCAGCTTCCGTCACAGCGTCCCGCTCCGCTAATAGTGCATCCGGTAAGACAATGAGCATCACAGGCTGTAAAACAGCAATCAATTAAGCAATAAGTGTATTTATAAAAAAGCGAGATTTTACGCAGAAAGAAATCATCATCATCATCATCATCTCATCATCATCATCATCATCATCATCATCATCATCATCCTCATCATCATCATCATCTTCCCTTGAATCCCAGTTCAACCAGGGTCGGGATACTAATACCAACGAAAATATGAAAAACTAAATACCAGCTCTAAATAGACTGCGGAGAATCTGGTAGCCTAATGAGAAAGAGCAGAAGTACTTAATCCTATATAGATTATAACTATCCATGAGGTTCTTGTAAAACATATCATAATATCTTGTTAGAAACCTACGAACCTATCTCGTATTGCTGTTCTAGCAGAAATAACGGCACATTCAACAACTGTAACCAAGTGAGTAACAATATTGATGTCACCATTTGAAGTTATGATATAATATATTTTGAAAAATAATTCAATTCATCAATACAATTCATTAATGAATCAATTAACCTTAAACAAAAATACACTAAATCTCAATCAATCTATACAAATACAACTTCACTAAAATAGAATCTTATTGTGTATTTTTTACATAATAAAATTGTGTAAATTGTTTCTTCTTCTCTAAGTGTCGTGCCTGTTCCAAGCCTGGGCGGTCATGGTCATATTCCTCCATATGTCTCCATATGTCTCCATATGTTTGTTGCTCAGATCATCTCTGTTTCAGTTAACTGCATCCATTTGCTAAGGCTCTAAATAGACGTCATTCGTTGTCGACCCTTGCATCTCTTTCCTTCTATTATTCCTGTCACTACGGTATTTTCAACTATTTTGTTCCGCATAATGTGTCTGAAAAATTTCATCTGTTGTCGTAAATTGTTTAGCGATATAATTATACTTATAAAATAAGCATCTTACCTTCGCAAGATTTAGGAATAGCCTGATTCAATCCATAGCCGGTGTCACATCTATCACAGGAACCCCCTCCTGAACTCTGGCACCCCGCAGAGCAGTGACTCGAGCATAACACCCTATCGGCTTCAATAAAATCATGCGAATAATAACAATTATATAACATCATATAAACAATAACAATTCGATTACATCATATAAATAATAACAATTAAATAACATCATGCAAATAATAACAATTAATTAATATCCAGTAAATAATAACAATTGAGTAACATCATATAAATACTAAAATTAAATAACATTATATAAATAATAATAATTAAATAACCTTATGCAAATAATAAAAATTAAATAACGTCAAGCAAATAATAACAATTAAATAACATCATATAAATAATAACAATTAACTAACAGCATAAATGTTTCATAAACTCGATTCATCAGCAGACGTGAAGATACTATGTAATCGTTAGACAATTGAGGCTCTGCAAAAATTAAACTTTATAAACTATAATTATAATCCCGTTAGAATGAAATTTTTACTAACAGATGCAAGGTATATTAATGTTGACTATTAATTTCGCTTAAATTTTAACATTTTGATTTCAGCTATTATTTATAATTTTTGAAATCTAGAAAATTTCATCGTTGACCAGCAGTGTGTGGCAAGTTCTTCATTTGGGCGATTAATTTACACATCGGAAAACAACGGGAAATCATTTCACACGTTACGTTTCCTTAGCTAACGACTACATTTAGGCTTAGATAAGGCATCGATTCGTGTGGAATGTAGAGATGTGTAACTTAATTTAGTGAAACTTACGCTTTTTACATTGCTAAACTGATAATAAATTTATAAACGTGTAAAAGCTAAAAAGCCAAAGCTAAGCTTAACGTCAGTTTCCTCACTCGAAAGCGATATCAGTGACTGTCGAGCCCAGGCTTTGAACCCCGCACATACTGATCCGCGGTCGAGTATCTATCCGACTTCGCCATTGGCTCCATCCATACAGAACTGTACATATAGAACTGTACATACAGAACTGTACATACAGAACTGTACATATAGAACTGTACATACAAAACTGTACATACAGAACTGTACATACAGAACTGTACATATAGAACTGTACATATAGAACTGTACATACAGAACTGTACATATAGAACTGTACATACAGACCTGTACATACAGAACTGTACATATAGAACTGTATATACAGAACTGTACATATAGAACTGTACATACAGAACTGTACATACAGAACTGTACATATAGAACTGTACATACAGAACTGTACATACAGAACTGTACATACAGAACTGTACATATAGAACTGTACATATAGAACTGTACAGTTCTTAATCAGAACATTTAAATGAGATTGCCTGTTCTATTGATATAGTAAGAGACTAGTGGAGACTAAAGACACGACATAGCCACACGTACCCGTGCACGTTCCTGTGGAAGGATCGAACGTGTAGCCAGCTGATCTACAGCTTCCGTCACACTTACCAGCGCCTCTAGTGGAACAGCCGTTGTCGCAGTTTGCATCGCAAGCTGAAACATGAAAATGGCTTTTCAAAAGTATATTAAACAACAAATAAAAATATATAAAAATAAAATGATGTAAAATATTAAGCACTTTATAAATTAAAATTAACAGATTAAAAAATAACAATTAGGATATCACAGAAAATCATTTCATAGTTAGTAATTCTTCAGAACATAACGTTTGATAGGAAACTTGTCCATTGACTGAAAATTCCGTACTATTACTAGTACCCTGTATTAATTAAGTTGAATCATTAATGAAACTAAATAAAGCCGCAGATCAATCAGACAGTGGCTCTCGAATTAAAATCTATAGATTAAATTTATTTTAACTAAATATCTAAATTCAGAGAAATGAAATAAATCGGATACCTTCACAAGTTCTGGTTAAAGCCTGATTTAAACCAAACCCGAAGTCACAAGCATCGCAGGAGCCGTTTCCAGTCAAACTGCAGCCGATGGCGCAATGAGCGGAGCACACTCTCACTACGACTGGGAGTTAACATAGAAATATCATCGTTTTGTATTGCTTACAATCGAAATTATTGCTTTATAGTATAATATATATAATGGAAGGAAACCCACTCATATGTGGAAATGAAGAGGAAGGCGGAAGACAGAGAAGAGTGGAGGCGTTATATACCATGGTCCTGCCAGTAGGCAGTGCACTAAGAGAGAGAGAGAGAGAGAGAGAGAGAGAGAGAGAGAGAGAGAGAGTGGAAGGAAAAAGGCTGAGGCAGGCCGCGATTAGGCATGTAAGATGATTTAAAGATCCATTTACATGTGGACATGAAGAGGAAAGCGGAAGACAGAGAAGAGTGGAGGCGTTATATACCAAGGGCCTGCCAGTAGGCAGTGCACTGAGATGCACTAAGAGAGAGGTATTATATAATAAAATGTTATATAATATGCTAGGTACAGATAGTATAATTAATTAAATAACTGGTCAATTAGATACCATAATTGACCCTAGTTAAATTGTGATTCAAGAGACGCTGATGATGATGAAGATGATAACTATCAGGATGAGGATACAGATATTATATTGACATTGCATCACGTTTCTATTTTTACAGAAAAGTCCACAGCAATATCTTAAAGTACATATATATCGTAAAGTAGCTAAATGGTTATTCGCAGTTTCTTTTTCTTCCTATAGTTACACGAAATATAACTAACGAATGACAAACACATGTGTTTACAACGTTTCTTTGTTTAATGGCTGCTTTCGTAGTGTTCTCTATTTCCTCTTTCCTTTATTTAATTGTTTGAATAATTTCATTTGCATAATTTTTTATGATTACACTAGCTTTCGATAGTGCATTTGCAGCCAATGCAGATTTAAGAATAATATTCGCACATTCATAGGTTTTCCTTAAATTCTGTTAGCATTATAGCACTGTCAGTTGTACTTGTTAGGTAGGTTTATTGAAAACGCTAGATTTCCTTTAAACAGGAATTGTTTATACGAAAGCTGAGAACAGTAGAGCTGCTTCTGCGTATTTAGTTAGCTCTTTATTAAGCTCTTTAGTCAGCTCTCTAGTCAGTCAACTCTTTAGTCAAATCTTTAGTCAGCTCTTTAATCAGCAAAAATAATAGTCGCTTCATAGTATGCGTTTTGATCATGTGACAACGCTACAGATGTTAATCGTTATTGGTTGCCAAACGACATATGGACACATTTCAATCAGATGTGTTTGAATTGGCTAAAGCACTTACCCACACATGTTCTGGAACTGGAGTCGAATCTATAGTTGGCTGACTTACAACTTCCGTCACATTTTCCAGCTCCATTGTTTTGACACCCGTTAGCACAGTTCTGGTCACAAGCTGCAAATAGTAGCAGAAATCATATAATTTAGATTTATATTGAGATTACTAGCCAGTCAAGTTCTTCTGAATTCTCTTGCATTTGCCGTTTTGTGGACATCCAAGTACTCAATTGTTGCACCTACATGTATGTGAATTATTTGAACTGACTAAAACTCGTTCCATTTTTTATGTTATAAGCATCTTAGCCCTGTTTGTCGATAAATCACATGTCGCTGAAGAAGAATTTAATTGCATTTAGATTGTTTGAGGTTTCAAAATGCTTACTACAGACTCAAGCGAATACAGCAATACTAATAATAGTCAAAAAATAAAAAAAGTAAATAAATATTACAAATAGTAAATAAATATTAAAAATAGTAATACATGTAGTCATAAAAATGAATAATAATGTTAAAATAAATAATAGTAATAAAAATCAATAAATAGTAAGCGAATACAGAATACAGAGTAGAATGAGATAAAGGAAACCCACCGACGCATGTTTTTGACGAGGAATCCAACCTGTAGTCGAGAGATTTACAACTACTGTCACACTTCCCAGCACCGCTAGTCTGACAGCCGCTTCCACAGTTCAGGTCGCAAACTTTATATAACAAAACCAAATTATTGTTACATTTATTATAATATTAAAATGCTTGTAAATATTATTGAATAATTTTTATATTTAATTATAATATAAAAATGATTATACCTCAATCAATCCAATCACAGACTACATGTTGTGTTTGGATTTTCACGGAAAAAGATATCGTGTATACACTATATTTATTGATATTAAATTACACAAGATGTAATTCTCTCTCTCTCTCCCTCTCCCTCTCTCCCTCTCTCTCTCTCTCCTTCTATCTCTAGTGCTCAGTAAAGTGATATAAGCAATGTACACTTTCCTACTCAAAGCTTATTTCACGCTCCATAGACAACACTCCATCGATTGACGAGTTATTTCCTTCACAAAAGATTATACCTTATCCATACCTACCCTATGAAGCTTGCAATAATATGACGTCTGAGGTTTCAATGTACCTTCCTCAGTTCTTGCTCAGTCGCCTCTTACGACTTGTGCAATACACAATTGATCTATTCTTCAGTGTCCCCGACACAACACGGGAAACTAACTCCAACTCATTCAAATTCAAGATGAAAGTCTTTTACTCTTACCGTATATCTGTCTATGAGGATCGGTATATGTTTGGATTGGAAAAAACTCTCTGTAAATACGTTTAAACTGTCATAAGACAAGTTGCTTAAATAGTGTCGGAAATTATAGAGCTCGTTTGTTTATACTTATCGATTGATTACTAATTATTTATTCTACTAAATTCTACGTTTACAACGTATTAAAACTCTAAATATTCCATTATAGTGATTAATCGATCTTGAACGTTAGTGACACTGTTAAAGGCAATTCCTCTAAAACAAAGTTTGCATCAATGAAAAGTTACACAGTAATAAATGCTAACACAGATAGAATAACTTTCATACTTTCGCAATATCTGGGTGACGCCTGATTCAAACCAAATCCATTGTCACAGGAGTTACAGGATCCCGTTCCTGCCTGACTACATCCGGCGGAACAGTGAGCGGAACAGGAATTGGGAACTGCAGGATATAGGTTGAACAACTATTACTTCAACTCGTCGCTACAATTAGCTTTTAATCAACGTTTTCTTATTAGGTTCGAGGTATATATTCATACTCATAGCCTGACATTATGCTCCATAACGGCACTAAATCGATTGAAAAGTTATTCGGATACAACACGGAAGATTTCAGGTGATTAATAAACAGAAGCAAACGGTCTGACTAAAAACACAAATACCAGGCATATTATAAAAATGTCTCAAAACAGGTTCAATAAAGTGTATAAGAGTTTGACTAGATACGAGTAAATGTACTACATCTATTTGTAACATTTGTGTTTGAATATTAATCTTATGAAAATCCTGTAGTGATTTTGAAAATATATTATTACTACTATTAATATACTAATGGCGATGTCGGCAAGATATTTGACCGCGCATAAGTATGTGCTGGGTTAAAATCCTGGGATCTCCCATCGCTGACATCGCTTTCGAGCGAGGAAACTGACTTTAACCTTAGCTTTAGCTGTATTATGGATATTACTTAATTAAACGATAAAATAAGCTCCATGATGGCATGAGATGGCTGAGTTGGTTGATGATATAAAATGAATATTATTTTAACGTCAATTCTAATGAAATAACTAACCAACGCAGGTCTTCGAAACGGAATCAAACACCAAGCTTCCAGATTTACAACTACCGTCGCATTTTCCAGCCCCATTGATCTGACATCCGTTTGCGCAGTTTGTATCGCAAGCTGCTTATACATAAAGAGGTAAATGTATGAAGTATTTCCTGACTATTCATCCGAATTCCTTTAAATTCATCTAAATTCATTTACATGTATTTACTGGCATTATTAATATTATGAATAATTAAGCCTATTCGTTGTAATCATGGAAATACAGCTCCGTGCACTCGGCAGTACGGTTACCATACTCTATTTATTAGTTTCACTTTTAAACTTATAACATATACATGTAAACATACGTAATGGACATCATCCCAGCTGTCAATTGGACATAATCAACATAATCAGGCTTTCGTTTGGGACTTTACTTCTCCCCAGCACATTTCTTTTGCAGATTGGTCTGGTTGAATTGATCTGTAGTGATGTGTGCTGTGGGGACGTCCCTGACATCATCCTTGGATGAGGAAACGGACGTTAAACCTTTATTATTATTAATACTATTCTTTATAATAAATACTCTAACTTACCAACGCAAGTTTTTGTTGAAGAGTCAAATCTGAATTCTAGTGATCGACAGCTACCGTCACATTTTCCAGGTCCGTTACTCCGGCAGCCATTATTGCAGTTAGGATCGCATGCTGCAGCATACATCATAAGATTGATAGTTGAATGCATCATGTGATGCACATACATCAATACTACATGTATAGTTACATGCATAGTTTAAAGTAAATGATTATGAGTATGTAGTTCTATCCGTTATAACATATATTAAATCTCTAATCCTGACCGTTGTTAGGTTTGGTAGTATGTAAATGCGTATTTATATTTTAGAAATTTCAGTAACTGGCCTACCTAAAATTAGGATGCAATAAATAGCATGCTTGCAGTATAAATGGAAAAAAGGAAATTTTGCCAATAAAGTGAATTTCAGTAAATGACTATTTATAAACGCAAACCTTCACAGGTCCTGGGTGATCCCTGATTCAGAGTATATCCGGAGTCACAGGAATCACATGATCCACTTCCGGCCTGATTACATCCTGCTGCACAGTGTCCGGAACATACTCGTGGAACAGCTGATGGAATAAACACATTTCAATATATTTTCATATATCATCAATTTCTGGCTGACCAGCTCCAAGTTAATTATTAATTAATTGTCAACGAGAGGGCAAAAATATCTTGCATTCCAATTTAGTCTAATATTTCAGTACCCTCTCTGATGGCCGCGGTGAGCAAATTTTAGTTTCTGGTTGATGCTACATATGTTGATTCTCACTTTTGTCTGCTGATTTATCTGTTTTCACAATTATTTGTCGATGTTTGATGAATTTCTAAAATAAACATATGTACTACTACTACTATTTGTGTATAGTGGAGACAGTGATTATGCACTGTATATCTTCCTGGAGATAAGCAACTAAAAATTATTGATTTTTGATTATTTCGCTAAGACGGTGCCTAATGTGTAAAAAACAATAACTGCATCTCTTTTAAAGAATAAAACCTTCCACCAAGGTCATTACAAGGTCATTAAAGGGTCACTACAATGTCAGTAAAATGTCATTACAAGGTCATTACGAGGTCATTACAAGGTCATTACAAGGACATTTACTCAATATAGACTTCAAGGCATAGCCCATATTCCAGGTCAATCATCTACACTGACTCGAAGATTTAAAACTTTCTCCATCTACCAAGGCATATTTTGACGGCTTTGTGAACCATCAGGTCTAGGTCCTAGTGATGCTACTTAGGTGCTTCGTTACCACGAATGTATTAGATAAAAAAATTAGCCTCTGCCATATGTATATTAACTGAATGCGGCAATTTTACCATCATTATTAGGCCTATCGCTCTTAAAAACTGATCGAATTAGTCCTTTAACAAGTCAATACCTACATTTGTAAAACTTACTAAAAATGTATACATTTACAAGAATTTATTTAGAAATTTATACGTTTGTAAAACTAATTATCGTCGTAGGTTTTAGATACCATAGGTCAAAATGATTATGTATTATTTAAGATAATTGCACGGGTTGACAAGCCTAGTTAGAAGCACGTTTGCCGGATAAGCAGATGCTTTTGATTCGTATTTCAGCTGACCTAGCCGTGCTACAAATCATATGTAAGACTCTGCTTTAAGTAGAAAGTTTTTAATTGAAAAGCACACTGTATGTTTTAGTATAAATAATCAAACTTAAAACTTATTGCAATTTATTGATATAATACTCTACTTACCAATACATGTTTTGGATGAAGAGTCGTATCTGTAGTCTGCTGATCTACAACTACCGTCACATTTTCCAGGTCCGTTGTTCGAACATCCGTTAGCGCAGTTAGGATCACAAGCTGAAAAGAAAAATTAACTAATTGCTATACCTACTTTGCTACTATACTTATTTAAAACCATTTCAAAAATTGAGAGAGAAAGAGAGAGAGAGAGAGAGAATGCTAAAAAACCTAATATAAGCTTTGGTTTAGATATCACTAGCTAATGTGGACAGAATTCAGATAATTTGAACTCGCAGCTTTTATCTGGTAGATCAGGTGTAATCTACTCAGCAACTAACAACAAGTGCATCAGTTACCTTGGCAGGTCCTGGGTGATCCCTGATTCAGAGTATATCCGGTGTCACAGGAATCACATGATCCACTTCCGGCCTGATTACATCCTGCTGCACAGTGTCCGGAACATACTCGTGGAACAGCTGTTGAAACACGAAATAATCAATTAAAATAATCTTCAGTCTGAGAGATAATTCTGCCATGAAAAGAATAGCATTTTTGTTATGTATACTTTAAAGATTATATCTCTTAAATTTCTAAGACTTATTGCAGAGGGTAAAGTGAATATTTTTCAAGAATAAATAATCCTCAAAATTCAAACATTTAGAATCGTTAACCAATATAATATACGAATATAATTGAAAATTAACATCATCTTTGAAGTCAATGTTAGAGCAGTGTAAGAACTCCACACTTAACTGACTACACAGTTATTCTCATTTTTCGAATATATATTATAATATATATATATATATATATATATATATATATATATATATATATACATGTATATATATATCTTCTTATAGAATTTTCCTTTCAAATATGAAATTAAGTTTGCAATATGTTTCCATTAAAATATAGGTTGGGGGAAATATTAACTCAATTATTGTGAAAAGCATTACTCATTTTGATAATGTGACTATTTTATGCTAATTTTCTCATTATTACAACCATTTATAAATATATAAGTACTTACTCGAAGGATAGTTCAGAGAAGGAAAAATTCTACTTACAAACGCATGTTTTAGAAGAAGAGTCATATCTGTAGTCTGCTGATCTACAACTTCCGTCACATTTTCCAGGTCCGTTGTTCGAACATCCGTTAGCGCAGTTAGCATCACAGGCTGTTATAAATTTATCCACAGATTGTCATTATCATATGTCATACAGAAATTATAAATACTGATATGATGAGTAGCTTGAAATTGTTATGCATTTATCTTAAAGAACATTAAAGAAAATACTTCCGTTAGACATATTCTATCCTATGCGAAGTAAATCTTGAGCCTACCGACATTTGACAAAAGTAAGATTTAAAGTATTAACACAGTGTCTTAAAAGTATATATCTTAATATTTGCACAATTAGATGTTAAGAATAAATTAAATTTGTAACCTTCACAAGTCCTGGGTGATCCCTGATTCAGAGTATATCCGGAGTCACAGGAATCACAGGATCCACTTCCGGCCTGATTACATCCTGCTGCACAGTGTCCGGAACATACTCGTGGAACAACTGTGGGAACAAAACATATGAAATATTAACTAACTGACATAAACTGTCTGGCTCTGAGTGCCTTACAAATTCATCATTTGATGATTAAAATAAAACATCTTTCATTAAGCGAAATACTTAATTTGCAATATCAGATTATAAAAAGGCTTAAAGCTGCTGATCAATAGAAAGTCCAAGAAACTACTTTTCTAAAGCATCGAAAGATATATTTGTACTTCGATAAGAAACGAATAAACCTCTCGCCAGCAATATATAAATAGTAGAAAGATGAATCTATCTTCCCACCAAACACCTACGTTAAGACTATCTATCTGATTATTGAATATAACCAGACTGTTGTTTTCATAGACAGGATTATAATATTAGTTCCATTAAAGCCTCTAGTTATTCAAATTGGTAGCGTTTCTGGCTACACGCTACCTATTGAAAAACCCTATATGCTGCAATAAAGCTGCTACATCTCAACAATGTAATTTACTGAAAAGCCGTTCCTATATACATGTAAATCTGATATATTTCTACATGTTATTAAACTGAAACGCCGCTACTACATTAAAGCTGATAAATTTATCTAAGGTAATAAACTGATAATCCCAGATTGTAATATCAATACCACCATCAGTACAATCAGACCTGCATAAGTAGTAAGTATTTTTCATATACTTACCAACACATGTTTTGGAAGAAGAGTCATATCTGTAATCTGCTGATCTACAACTACCGTCACATTTCCCAGGTCCGTTATTCGAACATCCGTTAGCGCAGTTAGGATCACAAGCTGCCATAAAGTAATTAAAAAATTGTAAATTGAAATAGTCATAAGGAAATTTCAAATATTCAGTATTTTAGTAATAGAATGTCGATAAGATACTCTTCCGTGGATTGTGCGGGGTTCAAATCCTGGGCTCTCCCATCTCTGACATCGCTTTCGAGTGAGGAAACTGACGTTAGCAATAGCTTTTTAGCCTTTTTAAATAATAATGTGTTTATATTAGTAGAGATTTGACAAATATTATTGCATTGATCTAGGAAATTGCTTGTCAAAATGTAATATTCCTAAATTTTCTATTTCGAAACTGAAACAAATCTAAAGAACAGAAGACCATTCAAGTTGTATGGATCAATAATCAAGTTCTAAATGGTAGCAGAAATCTCAGTAATAATTAAAACAAATTTGTAACCTTCGCAGGTCCTGGGCGATCCCTGATTCAGAGTGTATCCGGAGTCACAGGAATCACAGGATCCACTGCCGGCCTGATTGCATCCTGCTGCACAGTGTCCGGAACATACTCGTGGAACAGCTGTGATTAAATCAGGACAGATTATATTAAATGAAGTATTATCATCAATTATTTGATTATTTTATGTGGCTAAGAGAATATGCCATAAATTTTGACACATCTCGAAAATATAATTGTAAACACCATTTCATAGAATTTAGGAACATATTCGTAAATCAGCAAACGACATAGCGAATATTCATTACTAACGAACTGAAATAAAATAGCAATTATAGATTTCTGTTTGAAAATCAATGAATCAATTGGAGTATATTGATTCACAATCATTACAAACGAACTAAAATAAAGTAGCAACCACAAATTTCCGTTTTAAAAATTACGAATCACTTGTAGGATAAGGAGTCATAATCAGAAAATCACAGGGATAAAATGTTAACTTCTTTTTATCATTTACTGATCCACGAAATGCTAGAAAGAAATACTTTTTGCAAAAATCACTAACAAAAATTAAAAAGTTTCGCGAGTGACAAAGTTTAAATTACTTCAAACTTGCATACGTTACTATCTTCCAGCAGTTTTGTTCCGTTTCAATTGGTTTCTATACAAGTAGTTTCATGTTTGTGGTTGCATCTTGATTGGAACAAACATGATTCTGATTAAAAATGATGTAATTTAATTTAAGTAAACGATTAGTGACCAATTATATCTGCACCCTATATTATAAAGTATAGCCACTTCAAGAGAACAAATAATTATTTCTTTATTATCGCTGAAGAAAACAATAGCTTTAGATTCTCACGATTTCCAGACATGCACGGCTATATGATGCATAAATAAATATGCAATGTTGCTTCAATTTACACTAGTGACTGGAGCATATTTTAAATCTATAATTTTATTAGTTGTTACGAATTTTAATTACTATTTTTCTTACCAACGCAGGTTTTAGAAGAAGAGTCGTATCTGTAGTCTGCTGATCTACAACTTCCGTCACATTTTCCAGGTCCGTTGTTCGAACATCCGTTAGCGCAGTTAGCATCACAGGCTGTCATAAAGATATCCAAAGATTGTCATTATCATATGTCATACAGAAATGATAAATACTGATATAATGAGTTGCTTGAAATCGTTATGCATTTAGCTTAAAGAATATTAAAGAAAATACTCCCTTTAAACATTCTCTATTCTATGCTAAGCAAATCTAGAGAGTACTGATATTAGACAAAGTAAGATTTAAATTATTAATGAAGTGTTTTATAAGCATATATCTTAGTAATTGCGCAATAGTTGTTAGGAATAACCAAATTTGTAACCTTCACAAGTCCTGGGTGATCCCTGATTCAGAGTATATCCGGAGTCACAGGAATCACAGGATCCACTTCCGGCCTGATTGCATCCTGCTGCACAGTGTCCGGAACATACCCGTGGAACAGCTGATGGAATAGATAACATCTTTCATTATTTTTCTTTAGTGCACTGCCGTGTGGCAGGTTCAAGATACATAGTCATACTCAAAGTCTGTTTTCTCGCTCCATAGGAGCACTCCTGAGGAAGGCAACGGGAAACCACCTCAGAGGCCATATTTTTCCCAAGCTGTAGGCTACATAAGGTATGGATAAGGCATAGACTTTGAAAGGATTAACTTTCATTAATCGAAATACTTAAATTGCAATATCAGATTACAAAAAATTTTAAAATCGCTGATAAATAGAAGGTCATAGAAACTACTTTTCTAAAGCTTCGAAAGATATATTTGAACTTCTGTAATACAGAAGATAAGAAACGAATAAACCTCTCTCCAGCAATATATAAATAGTAGAAAGATGAATCTATCTTCCCACCAAACATCTACGCTACCGACAATCTATCTGATTATTGAATATAACCAGACTGTTGTTTTCATAGATATGACTATAATGTTAGTTCCATTAAAACTTCTAGTTATTCAAACATTCTGGCTAAACGCTACCTATTGGAAAACCCTATATGCAGCATTAAAGCTGCAACATCTCAACAAGGTAATTTACTGAAAAGTCGTTCTTATATAAATCTGATACATTTCTACATGTTGCTATACTAACACGCCGTTACTACATTAACGTTGCTACATTTATAAATGGTAATATGCAGATGATCTCAGCTTGTATTAGCAATTCTATCATTATTACAATCAGACCTGCATAAGTATTAATTATTTTTATATACTTACAAACGCATGTTTTGGAAGAAGAGTCATATCTGTAGTCTGCTGATCTACAACTTCCGTCACATTTTCCAGGTCCGTTATTCGAACATCCGTTAGCGCAGTTAGAATCACAAGCTGTCATAAAGATATCCAAAGATTGTCATTATCATATGTCATACAGAAATTATAAGTACTGATATAATGAGTAGCTTGAAATTATTATGCATTTATCTTAAAGAATACTAAAGAAAATACTCCCTTTAACCATTCTCTATTCTATTTCTAAGCAAATCTTGAGTATACTGATATTAGACAAAGTAAGACTTTAATTATTAATGAAGTGTTTTACAAGTATATATATCTTAGTATTTGCACAATTAGTTGTTATAACTTGTTAATAATAAACAAAATATGAAACCTTCACAGGTCCTGGGTGATCCCTGATTCAGGGTATATCCGGAGTCACAGGAATCACATGATCCACTTCCGGCCTGATTACATCCTGCTGCACAGTGTCCGGAACATACCCGTGGAACAACTGTGGGAACAAAACATATTAAATATTATTAACTAGTGACATAAACTGTCTGGCTCTGAGTGCCTTACGATGAGCAATTCATCATTTGATGATTGTGAAGAGTATAATCGTTACAATATAAATTTAAATAATTAAGAAGTAAATCAAATGTGAGATTTGCAGATGACCAAGTAATGGTAGCGGGCAGCGAAACTGGACTGCGAAAGACAATGGATAGTCTCAATGATACGGCATAAAATATGGGATAAAGATTTAGGCCCCAATATCAAAAAGACAAAAGTAACGAGACTGTCGAAGGATAGAGGTAAAGTTAATATTACAATAAATTTTACGAGATTGGAACTGGTAAAAAGTTTCAAATAATTAGGTCATCGTATAACAGATGATATGGAATGTTTGAATGAAATATTCAGTAGGATTGCACAAGAAAGTGGCCTTCGGTATTAGTAAGGACTTTTAACAAAAAGTCTAAAGAAACACAAAAAGATAAGTGAAAAGCTTGCTATGGACCACTTTATTAAAGTTATGTGAAACATGGACTATAAGGAAAGAAGATATCAGGAAACCAGAAACGTTGGAAATGTAGATATTGAGAAGAATGTAAAAGATTGGCTGGATCCAAAATGTTACAAATAAGTAAGTTCTGAAGAGACTTGGTCCAGATAGATAGTAGATAAATGCCTTAAGAAATAGAAAGAAAAGCTAGATAGGACTCGATCACTCTAAGGGGTGAAAGTTTACTAAAATGAGTCATGGAAGGTAGAATCGATGAAAAGAAGCATAGACAGACCGAAAGTAAGAATGCTAGATGATTTAAAGATCCAAACGTATGTGGGCATGATGAGGAAAATTAATAAAAATGAAAATTTTTATTAGGGATTAGAAATAATATTCTACTTACCAACGCAGGTTTTGGTTGAAGAGTCATATCTGTAGTCTGCTGATCTACAACTACCGTCACATTTCCCAGGTCCGTTGTTCGAACATCCGTTAGAGCAGTTAGGATCACAGGCTGTCATAATGAAAAATAAAGGCTATCATGTATTATGAATATAATGTAGGCCTAATGCTATCATATCTAATGCTATCGTATCTAATGCTATCGTATCTATTGACGCTATAAAACTACTATAGGCTGTGGTTTTGATACACTTGGACAGACTTTTGAGAGCTTAAATTCCAAGCTATTCTCTAAAGTGAATCAGGTTAGAGTTCCTCTTACTCAGTCATGTAAGTTTGGCAATTAAAATAAGAAAGTATAAATTACCTTCGCATGTCCTGGGTGATCCCTGATTCAGAGTATATCCGGAGTCACAGGAATCACAGGATCCACTTCCGGCCTGATTACATCCTGCTGCGCAGTGTCCGGAACATACCCGTGGAACAACTGTTGAAATGCATTGGCATACTTTTGCTCTCACTTGAGAAAAAACGTAACAATTCTAGTACTAGTTCTAGTTCCAGTTCGCAATTCCAGTGGATATCTGCATCAATGACTTGGAAATTAATTGTATTTGTGCGATTGCAAACGTTTCAGTTTTCAGAAGAATTAAGCTAAGTTCACATTAAGCTTGCAAAGTTTTCTTAAACCATGAACGAAAGATTTAGTTCTCGAACAATTAGTTCAAGGAATACGACGAATTATAATCATTCAACATTATTGCAATATTTCTAAATGTGTTATAAGATTATTCTAACCACATAGACTATTTCAGTCACAAGTAGAATTGAGGATCGGATACCAAATGTTTGTAAATATCTGGTCAGTTTTAATTATCTGTTGGATTCAGATTCACGTAGCATTGAAAGAATAATATATCCTAGCGCGTAAATTGGCAAAGAACCAGAATAAGATGTTAGCAGGAACTACATTTAGACACAACTTGTATATACATGTCTATATATATATATATATATATATATATATATATATATATATATATATATATATATATATATATACAGTACATATATATACACATGAACGTATATGTATTTACTATTATATATATATATATATATGTTTTATAAATATATATGTATATATATATATTATATACAGTAAATATATATGCATTCATGTATATATACACATGTATATATATATTATATATATACAGTAAATATATATGCATTCATGTAGTATATATATATATACACAGTAAATATCAATGCATTCATGTATATATATATATATATACATGTGCTTGTATATATGCATGTGTGTGTGTTTCAGCGTGCATATCTCTGTGTCCATTTGTGTTTATTTAGGCTTCCTAATGGTGTTAGAATATTGCCACACAGTAATATCATGATATTGGATGTAGAAGCATCATATTTAAATATAAGTTCGTCTGAAATTAAACTGTAATTTTAATACTAACAATTTAAAGGATTAGCTATTTTGCCTGGAAAGTAGAATTGCATTATTTTTACAGTTATTAGCTACAAGGATTATGGAAATGGTGCAGTATAGTACTAGTATAGTTAGAATTAATTATGAAATTCACGAAAAAGTTGCCTAATAAATTAAATAAATTTAAAATTGAACTTACTATAATATTAAAAACATACTTACCAACGCAGGTTTTAGAAGAAGAGTCATATCTGTAGTCTGCTGATCTACAACTTCCGTCACATTTTCCAGGTCCGTTGTTCGAACATCCGTTAGCGCAGTTAGGATCACAAGCTGTCATAAAGTAATTCAGAAACTGTAAATTAAAACAGGCGTGGAGAAACATCTAGCGTTATAATAATTTGTTTGGAAAATATTATTTTCATTAAAGCTTTTAACAGAATTTATGTTGGCCTATCAATTTTTCTTGATCTATTTTCTAGTAGTTGCAAATCTAACGATTAGATATTTTCAGTTCAAAAGATAAGCAGAAAATACCTTGGACCGAATCCCGGCATATTATTAATTACCGGATAAATAATTTATTAAAAAGTTCCTTTAAATACTAATATAGTAAAATATACTCAAAATACCTTCACAGGTCCTGGGTGATCCCTGATTCAGGGTATATCCGGTGTCACAGGAATCACATGATCCACTTCCGGCCTGATTACATCCTGCTGCGCAGTGTCCGGAACATACCCGTGGAACAGCTGTAATTAAACAGTGGTGTAATTTTTGCAGGAAGTATTTTATTTAATATTGAATTAGAATCAATTAATTAATCAATTGTTTGATTGCATGGATAATTACGTAGGCTATTTTCATCGAATTAATGACAACAAACTAAATGAGGGATAATCTTTTATGGAATACCTGTAGTTTCAACAAACCTGAAAAGTATTTTGAAGTATAAGGCAGTTTGACTTCTATAGAATATTTTTAATTATCCGCCGACGTAATTTTCAAAAAGCACATTTTAAATTTAGATCAGTATCCGAAAATTTTGAAAAGCATTCCACAGTACGGAATAATTTGTGCTCACTGTTATTTAGGTCCTAAGACTAAAAAACTAAATTTGACAAAGAACAATTGATAGATACTTTCGATAATGGTACTTAGCATAAGTAAATTTTAACATAAATATACTGAAATGTTCTATTTATGCTATAGGGTTTCGGATTAAAGTAAAAATAGTAACTTCTTTAATACTTCATCAGCATACTTACTTAAAAACTAACAAGTATCTGCACTAGATATAAATATTCCACAGTTTCTTTAAAGACTTCTTGGTAGACGATAATAAAGCAGATGATTCATAGGATGATTTTCTAATTAAGCATCTAAGTAAATACAGACATATCTATGTATGTGAGAGTAGAATGCACCGCTACTTACCAACGCAGGCTTTGGATGAAGAGTCATATCTGTAATCTGCTGATCTACAACTACCGTCACATTTCCCAGGTCCGTTGTTCGAACATCCGTTAGCGCAGTTAGGATCACAAGCTGTTACAGCAAATGCAAATTAGTTACAAATGCGATATTAAATGACATTTAAATTTTAATTGAAATGTTTATAATTACAATGATCGATATACTTCTAAACGCAATCTCAGTTTTGCTCAAATCTCCATGGTCTAAAATATGATTTAGATTTAAAATATTAATTATACTAAAATTTAGTTTAGAAACATTGTCTGCGTAATTGGTTTTTGTTTTTGAGTGCTTATTAACTATTTTTGGTATCCCAACATATTCAACAAATAAACAAAACCTTCACAGGTCCTGGGTGATCCCTGATTCAGAGTATATCCGGAGTCACAGGAATCACATGATCCACTTCCGGCCTGATTACAACCTGCTGCACAGTGTCCGGAACATACTCGTGGAACAGCTGATGGAATAATAAATAAAGTTATTTAAATTTCGAAGTAGATAACACTTTGATTTAATTGAATTTCATACCTGCGCAAACAATTCATGAGCAAATTTAATACGCAAATGAAATGATTAGTCTAAACCTAGGAGGAAATAAGAATCGGTGAAAAATGTTGATTTTGATAAGATTTATGGCTAATGTATTACATTTTTGGAATTAAAATAAGGATTGTTTTAGCTGCAACATGCGGCTTAGAGTTATATTGGCCTAGATGAAAGTACAAATAAATGTTTTAAATTAAAGGTAGAAGAGAAGAGTACGTTATTTGATTGAAGTCATCATTAAAATCTGTAGTGAGTCATAAAGAGTGTCATGAGAGACTTAATGAGCCATCAAGAGTGTCATGAGAGACTTGATGAGTCATCAAAAGTGTCATGAGAGACTTGATGAGTCATCAAAAGTGTCATGAGAGACTTGATGAGTCATCAAAAGTGTCACTAAAAGTTCATGCTCAGTCGCTTATAGAGTAATTTGAAACCAGAAGGATAATCGTGAGTATCATATAAAACGTTGTCTTCAGTAATAGAAATGATATGGATATTATAAATGGCGAGTTAATGTCAGTCATGACAAAAATGCGACACATATTTAATAACAAACACTTTCATTTACAAAACTAAATATACTACATATCGAACCAGTAAACCAATGAGCAGAATATGGTTACTAAAAACAATTAATAAAATGATAGCCTTGCACGTTCGTATTAATTTGTCAAATTTCTAAATTACTTCTAAATTTATATTTGGAGCTTTCTATTCCTAACCAACGCAGATTTTGGATGAAGAGTCATATCTGTAGTCTGCTGATCTACAACTTCCGTCACATTTTCCAGGTCCGTTGTTCGAACATCCGTTAGCGCAGTTAGGATCACAAGCTGTCATAAAGATATGTAATATAATTACACAATATTGTACAGATTTAACAAACGATTATGTCCCTGTTGCTCAACTAAAATTAACTCTATTATTATCGAAGACAAGCACATTAAAGTTGTCACTTTTATAGAAAGTGTTTACCTCAAGATTGTAATATTAATAACAAGCGATAGTAAAAGAAATTAGATTTTAATTTAAAAAATATATTTGCGTTTAAATGTACCATTGTTTGGGTCGTATAGGAATTTCTCTGTGTTTTAATTATCGATTTATTAAATATTAATTTACAGTATAAATACACTAACGTATATTACTAATATCATTATTACTTCTTCCTTTCTCCTATAATTGTTGTCTACTATAATTACTTTTATCTGCACTAACACTAATTATTTGGTGCGTACCGTAATTGAGAGTAAAATCGGTCACAGGATAATCACAAACCTTCACAGGTCCTGGGTGATCCCTGATTCAGGGTATATCCGGAGTCACATGAATCACATGATCCACTTCCGGCCTGATTGCATCCTGCTGCACAGTGTCCGGAACATACCCGTGGAACAGCTGTTGGAATAATAATAGAAAACTACATTAGTAATATCACTATCGAATTTTGTAATATTTTACCTATTTATGCCATTTATATCTTACTTTATCGATCTCTCACGATATTGTGCTTTACCAAGTGACAAGTCCAAGGTTCATTATTAAACTTAGAGTCCGCTTTCACGCTTCATGACGAGTACTATATGGAGCAATAGGTCAAACTATTCACAAAGGGCAATGCTATCTATATGCCCTAGATTTTCTCACTAGTGAAATGACGCTGATGTTGAACCTCACGGTACAACATTAAAGTGTAATTATAGGACCTCCGCAGTAAAAGCGGCATAGTCTTACATATTTCATTTACGGTTTAATTTTTCAGTATGATGCAGTGTATTGTCTATTACACAGCATTGTATTATTGATTCAGTGTATTTGTTTTTTTGTTTTCAAAATTAATGATATCAAGTAACTGCATTATTTAGTGCTTACCGCCGACTTATGTCATAAAGCACTACTAGGTCTGTAAAATTCGACAGTAGATAAAAAGCAAACTAATTTAACAGGAAGTTTCAACACTTACCAACGCATGTTTTAGAAGAAGAATCATATCTGTACTCTGATGATCTACAACTACCGTCACATTTACCGGCACCGTTCCCAGAACATCCATTGGAACAGTTAGGATCACAAGCTGTATAAGGGAGATGCACGGATAAATAGATTACGTTGCTTTTCAATTGCATAAATAAACTGCATTATATATAATTACATAATTTTAACAGAGTCCTTTATTTAAGCCAAATAACTTAATATGAAAAATACATCAGACGTGCGGCAAATTCTGAAATTCTTCTTCAACGTTGAACTTATTTACGCTTTACAAAGTGAATTCAGTGGTTTAACTAAATTATTTTACATATTGTAAGCCCTTCAAATTAACTGGACTTTTCTGATTAAAACAAGTAGACATATTCAACTATTTCAATTCAATTTCGGACCGACATCTTTAAAATCATATCTAAAAAACTTTACAGTAATTCAGTATTTGTGCAATGAAGCGATTAAAATCGCTGTGTGGCCGTTTTAAGTTACAAGCTGGAAACGTCATCATGAAGCAATATGATGCCAATATATTATCACATATTTATGTTGTAAATAAATTTAATAGAGAAGAGATTGTAATATCTTTATGAATCGTAATCTGGAATATACCTTCACAACTTCTGGGAGAACCCTGATTCAGTCCGTATCCGTAATCACAGCTATTACAAGATCCGGCCTGGCTGCATCCTGCCGAGCAATGACTGGAACAGACTATCTGAATGACTGCACACCATAAATAGAACCTTTTTCAACTAATTTAAAGAAATCAATGAAATAAACATCAGAATTTAAAATACAAACCTGCTTAAGGGACCCAGTATAGGTTTTCGTAGTCGGAGACAACAGTCATTCTGTCCTTTCTTCAAACAAGTACTTAACAAGAGCACATGACTAGAAAAAAAACTAAAAGTAGGTAACTACAACTGAACTAAGAATAAATGACTGGAACTGAAATATCAAAGTAACTGGAAGTCGATTAAGTTTTTACTGACAACAAGTCGAGAAAGAAGAAATCAACGCCAAGATTACGACAAATTAAAGACGCTTAGACATAGAAGAAACTGACAATAGAGAAAACGCCCCTTGAATGAAGATTAGTTCTGCATATAGCTAGTGTAAACCTCTATTTCTGCAGTTACGTAATTTTATGATATAAAATAACATTGATGAGAGAAACAATTTAGATGACTTTTGCTAGAATGTTAAAATTATTGAAGCAAAAAAGAAGTTACTTGATGTTTCGGGTAAAATGCTAAAAAAGCCTATGTGCTTATTTTAAATGTTTTAAAAGTTTAGATTATATATTTTTAAAAAAGCAAAACTAGTTCACGCTATAAGAAGATGGAGCTCCTCAAAACGTAAATTTAACCGTCGAAGTGAAATTGTGAGATTTTCCAAAACTTATCACTGTCAGCTCAGAACAAGGTGCAATAAAATAAGTAGAATTTAAAATAAGGTGCAATACAGATGAGAATGAAATTAAAATAAGGTTACATTAGAACCTCTGCATATTCTGTTGCTTGAATCATATTCATATCCAGACCTACAACTTCCATCACATTTTCCAGCCCCAGCACTGTAGCAGTTATTGTTGCAATTAGGATCACAGGCTGAAAATAATAACAAAAACAAGTGCATGGAACAAGAGCGTTGCAAACTAAATGTGCAGAGAAACTTGGACACGTGCATAGCAACGATACATATGATATGCGAGTAAATTATATTTAAAGTCAAATATTCAAAATGTTATTTTAAAGTGTTAAGGTGTTTTTAAGTGTTATTTTTAAAGTGTTTAATGTGTTTTTAAAGTGTTTTCTAAAGTGTTTAAAGTGTTTTTAAAGTGTTTTTAAAATTTTTAAAGTGTTATTATATATCAAGAGCCAAACCAGTGAAACAATTTATTCCAACGAGAGTCATATTTAGACGCTATGATCATGGCTACGATTAGTTACAAGATTCCGTGCTGGCATAAGCTGATCTAAGATGATCAATAAAAAAGTCAGTAATTCGAGAAAACTCAAATTGAGGGAGGCAGAAAGTGATGGATATTAGTATTCTCTATACAACTCATCAAGTAGATTTAAAGAATTGCATGATCATATCCTACATGTTAGTTTATCTTGCGACAGGTTTCTGTCTTCTTGTTACATTAGGCAATTCAATCAGTCGCAAAAAAGCCGGTAAAGCTAAGGTTAACGTCAGTTTCCTCACTCGAAAGCGATGTCAGTGACGGGCGAGCCCAGGATTTAATAACCTATTTCATGAACTAATCTCGTATAACTGTAATATTAACGTTAAATCTAATTTTAATTAATATTTTTTAAATTTCTATATACTAAACTATTAACTACTTTAATTTCTATATACTAAACTATTAACTACTTTATTTTATATATACTAAACTATTAACTACTTTATTTTATATATACTAAACTATTAACTACCTGCACAAGTCCTGGGAGAACCGGAAGTTAATCCGTATCCTGAGTCGCACCTGTCACAGGACCCCGCTCCAGCGCTGCTGCATCCGCCAGAGCAATAGCTGGAGCAAGCTGTAAGTCAACCAGTAAAATTTCACTGCATTAGGAGCTCTCAGAGAACTGAAGCCGCGAAGACTTGAAAATTAATGTGATGAAAATACATGTATTATTGTCATCATCGTCGTCGACGACGACGATGATGACGATGACGTCGTCGTCGTCGTCACCATCCTCATCATCATCATCGTCGTCATCGTCTTTATAAGCATCTTCGTCTTCCCTTTACCAAGTTAAATTTCAGGAGCGTAGGCGCTCACCGTCTAATGCTCTTTCTGACGTTCTTGTAGATCTTAGTGATGATAGATATTAATGTGATGCAAACACGTACACAGAGTACGTGTACAATATAAAACAAATTAATGAAATTTAGCGTCCGACTATTCACTGAGAATGGGTGTCAAAGACATTTATAGACCTCTTTGAACTATTTTTAGACTAGTATACTATCACAGAAGACCCTGTGACAGTAAGTAAATTAAAGTATTATACCTTATTGGACAGTCCATTATCCAAGTCTGGTAATTTCTAATCATGTAACGCATGTATTTAAATTGGTGTGTTTTAATGGCTGGAGCCAGTGTCGATGTCGGTAAGTTACCCGACCGCGGACGAGTAGGTGCGTGGTTCAAATCCTGGGCTTGCTTCTCATTGAGATCGCTTTCGCGTGAGGAAACTGACGTTAACATTAGTTTTACCAGCTATTGGAGATATTGTAGATATCCACTAATTAGTTGATCTGGTTAATTGATATTGCTTAATTGTGTTCGTTTATTCAAATATATTTGCTTTCTTATATATATCATGCTTTTTATCAATTAATGGTGAAATAATGAGTATATATATATATATATATATATATATATATATATATACTGTATATATAAAGGCCTATATATATATTTATATATAGTTTATATATAAACACAAATATATTTATACCTATATATATATATATATATATATATATATATATATATAGAGAGAGAGAGAGAGAGAGAGAGAGAGAGAGAGAGACATAGAGAGAGAGTGATATATATATATTTATATATATATATATATATATATATATATATATAGAGGTATTTATTAAATCATTTAATATATAGCAGCCTGCAGAGATAATAATATCGAATTAACTGAAGCTTAGTCTTCCTCATCCAAGCTGATCACAAGCACTGACAAAATATAAGTGATCTAGAAACAGTAAAAACCTACTTGGACCAGGCTGTGAGCCGTCACCTGAAATATCACAAAACAAAAATGTATTATTTATGTTTTATCTAGCTACTACAATCTTCCATTAGGCTAGTACCCTTCCTTGGACTGATTACCCGGATTTTGGCTCGCACCGTTTATGAACCCCTCAATTTGCTCATCGGTTATGATTTGGTTCAACAGTGCTCGATGTTGTCATGGATTATACTAGATCTCTAATCATATTGTTGTTGTTGTTACATTCGTTATAACATACGTCAAGAAATTTACATAGTAAACCAAATTCTAACTTGAGTGCATTTCATCTCAAAAACAGACCTTAGAATTATGATCTAGCGGTCTTTATTTTTTACGGGTCATACGTAATATTTCGTACCTAAAACTCTATACATAAGTGCAATATAATTTAGCAGATTCAAATAGTTTTTTTTATAGTTTTATATAGAATTGGGAACTTTGATTCTTCTGAGATTATCCAATAGTAGTAGGAATTACACAAGATAGATTTATAAACGATACTTATTTTTGTATCTCTCTCTAGGTGCCGTGCCTGTTCCAAGCCTGGGCGGTCATGGTCATATTCCTCCATATGTGTCTGTTCATTGTAGCTCTGATAATCTCCGTTTCAGTTAACTGCATCCATTTGCTAAGACTCTTAATAAACGTCATTCGCTGTCGACCCTTGCATCTTTTTCCTTCTATTATTCCTGTCACTACGGTATTTTCAACTATTTTGTTCCGCATAATGTGTCCGAAAAATTTCATCTGTTGTCGTCGTATTCGGTTCAAAAGGTCACGTATTTTTGTATAGATAATATAAAAGAGGCTTTTCTTTGTATAGTAGTCTGTTAAATGGCAGGTCCAACAATATGTTATAACTTAGAATATTATACCACCATCGTTAATGAGCTATACAATTGAGAAATAACAAATTGATCCTATAATTCTATAACATAGGTAATCACCGTTAAGGAGAATTCAGACTGTATAATCCGATCTTTAGCTAGAAAATTGTCCTGAGGTGATGTTTCCTAATATTCTCTAGTACCTGCATACGTGGCCTTTTCTGCAGCGCCATATTCTCGAAGGTTTGTCTAGATTCTTTTATTTTTCGGACCCGACACTAAAGGAAGATAATAAACATTTAAAAACTGTTGCACATTAGGATGATTTATCACTTTGTGACGTAAAAAAACACATAAATTGTGATTGTCTCGTTGCCACTGATAAACTATATGGATGTTGATTAAATACTTACGATCGCATTTCTTCGTAATTCCATTAAATTTGTAGCCACTTTTGCAAAATCCGTCGCATTTTTGATATCCGGCATTATTACACGTTGTGGCACAATTAGGATCGCAAGCTGCAGTTAACATTACAGAAAACAACAGTCGATCAATGGAGGACTAACTCACTGCCAAAAATTTCAATAGGAAATAGGTAGCAATAGTCTTTTCGCAGTAGAATAACTAATTATATGTAGGCTACATGATAGGTTGTCACTTAATTACCCAACACAATAAGTTTTAGAAATGTGCGATTCTTGTGTATCCATCTAACTTTAAGCGTCCCAGAAAGGAATAATAATCTATGTTGTTTTTCTTTTCGCTTTTGTATTTTATCAATTAACTCATTCCACGATTAATTAATTATTAATCATGGTCTCATAATCGTTACTATATATATATATATATATATATATATATATATATATATATATATACAGTATATATATATATGTATATATATATATATATATATATAGGCCTATATGCTATATATATATATATATATATATATATATATATATATGTATATAACATTTGTATGATCTATATTATGCACGCATATATATATATATATATATATATATATATATACATGTATATATATATAATTATATATATATATATATATATATATATATATATATATATATATATATATTTATATATCGAGGACTTTCACACTTTCGCAGCTATAGTTATTTTAGAATTTTACTTTATCTCCCTGAATCCTAATCTTCGGCTATTCTCTCGGGTTTTGGACCAAAGCCTAATAATACTGTGGAGCCGCCTCCTTTTTTGATTCCCGTTAGTGCACACAATGTTAATATCTTAAAATTAATTAACTATATTAATTGAATAATGGAGGTAATTTAAAATTAAAAATAAATTTATTGCAGCAGATATATAGCTTTGCTACGAACGTTTGCATTGTCGTATGGGCGATACGTCGAGTCCATACCCATTATCACATCTATCACATGATCCTGGTCTTGCGTCACAGCCTGCCGCGCAATGCTCCGAACATGCTGAAATAATCCAATAATCAATCAATTAACCAGCGTATCAATCAATTAATGAACAAGTCTATCAATTAATGAGCAAATTACTCAATCAAGCAGCCAATCTATCAGCAGAACGTGATAACCTCCAACTCTCTCTCTGTCTGTCATAGTGCACTGCCTACTGGCAGGTCCATGGTATATAAATCTTAGAGGTTATCAGAACCTGATAACCTCCAACTAGGGCTTCTATAGCGGGTGATATGCTGTCAGAAACGAAACGTCTGAGAGTAGGCCCCTTAGCTATTTGTTCATCATCTATGATGTCTAAAAAGGATTAGAGTATAGTCCCGTATACAAGCCATCGATAAAGGTAACCAGGTTCTGTTAAAATCAAACTCAGTCAACCAATCAGTATGACGGAAGTAGTTAGCAAAAAGTATGATTCATTCGCCTGGCGAGGAAATTATTCTTGTACGGATGTATGAAAAGTTACCCAATTACAATTTAAAATTTGGATTAAATTAAAATTAAAAAATTAAAAACCAATTAAAACATTACCCGATGAAAATTCTAAATAATTTTAACCGTTAAGGTTTTGTTTAGAAATGTTGAAGATATAATTCAAGAAAGTCCCTTCCTCTCTCCGTCACTGACATGCTATGTGAACAGGAAACTAACATGATACTTGGCCTAAGCCTTAATTAAAATATTTATGTTCTGAACACGTTGCGCTTAAAGCGTTAAATACCTAGCAGTTATCACTCTGTGTGAATTTAAAGAATATCAACATCCTAAATTGTTAGCAATATAGTAATTAATGCACGTTTTGATATCCAAGTTTGGTGCAATCCTTTTTGATTTCGTGGCACTATTTATAAAACGTATTTCAACTAATGTTCGGAGAGATTTCCATTAGCGTTTGACACAACTTCAATACTCTTATAATCCCTGTTTAGCGGGTCTTAGGCAATTTCTTTAATTAATAATGAGATATAGCTATCAATATAGCTATGTCATCTTTTGGTTTCTAATCGTAATCACTTAATACATTTGCTGAAATTGGCCTACGCTTTTCTCAACAATGCTATCATATTTTTGTATTTTTGTTCACATGGTTTCACATATGAAATATTGCAAATGAGAGTTCATATAGATACTTTAATAGCTTTAACGAAAGTTAGCATACCATGCATACATTTGGCCTCTACATATTTTCAAATATTTGAAGCGAAACCTTAAAAGGTCAAAACTTTTCCATTTTTATATCTTAAGGGATAATTTTTGGGAAATCCATGGACCTTAATGGTTAAAATAAAATAATTAATATTTTACCATTTTTATTGATTATTATTTCAGTAGTTTTGTAATTTGTCATTTACACTTACGAAGAATCATGAAATACTTACGCGGCTGTGCAATTGTGCAACTGAAGAGCGACACTGAAAATGTAACAGATATACTATCAGTTGAGCTTTAATCTAAGATTTATTTACATTGCAATATCTAATATTAACTCAGTCATCATATAAACACTATTTATACGTAGGCCCCTATTCTATAAAATTACCGATTGTTCTATTTTTTACATACTGTAAGTGATTCACATAAATTACTGTTGTTATGAACAAAATCAATTCCCAGAATCTAAACATTAGCACTGATGATGTAGGTGACAGACTTAATTTTTGATTAGTATTGACTATTGAATTATAATATTAATTGCTAAATGTAAGTATCACAGTACTGCGTAGTGCGTAACGCGCTAAAATATAAATAAGACAAATGTAAAATATATATATATATATATATATATATATATATATATATGTATATATATATACATGTATGTAATACATTATAACTATATTACATTATAGTTATTAAATATATTTATAGTAATTAAATACGCCCCTGACATCATCCTTGGATGAGAAAATGGACGTTAAACCTTTATTATTATTACTATTATTATTAATATTATTGTTATTATTATTATAATATTTGCACTACATGTATATTTATACTATAATTTTTCAGTTTCATAAACTACGTAGAATTAAAAGCAAATTTTCAGCAGAATAATACACACTGAAATAATATGCCATGTGTGGCACTCTTTATCTCTTCCGCTCTCTCTTTCTCTTGCTCTCTCTCTCTCTCTCCAGTTTACAGCCTATTGGCAGGTTCAGTGCACATAATTCATCCACATATTTAAAGTCCCCGCTTTTATCTTCAAATCAACATTCGAATAAGTTATCAAATTATCTTGCATTCCAAGTCTAGCTCTTCCTCTAACCTTACTGTATACCGTTCTTCCTTCAAATGTTCCTTTTAATAACTATCCCTAATCTGAGAATATGATCTATCGAACTCTTCTAAGTACTTTTCATATTTATCTATTTTCAATTTGTTTCAGTTTATCAATGAGCCATATCAATGTGCCATATTAATCAATTGTATACTTGTGAGTTGTGCCAACTTTATTAACACTTCTTCGGTCATAACTTTGTTCGTTCATTTGTTCTTCTACAATTTTCTCCTTAGTCACATTTCCAATGCTTCCAGTTTCCTGCTATCCTCCTTTCTTAATATTCATGTTTCACAACCGTACAGGAGCATGATCCACACTAAAGTCTTTACAATCTTCATCTTCATAGATTATAGCACTGTGTAAATAAAATAATACTAGAAACTTAATTTAGTTTTGATAAATTTCTAAAATGTTAGCCATGCAAGTTATGTGAGACGAATGCAGCAGATTTCTTGTTTCCATAGATATTATTCTACCAGAAGCCTACAATAAAGTGAACTAGTTAACGTCTGGTTTGGCGATGTTATAGTAGCCTATACCAAATGCCACAGACAATTGCCAGCACTCCTACAGCCGCAGAATTAAGTTATCAATGTATAAATGCTGAAAATTCTAAAATATTTGTAATCATTGTCAAAATGATAAATCTTCGATAATTCGAAGCAGTGCTTGACCATTCATATGGATAGCTTAGTACTATAAAGAGATTCAATGAAAAACTATATTATCTAACCTATCATGATTATGCACAATAGCATCCCAGTGTCCAGATTTAGATATTTTCTTTGCTGCTCCATATTCCTAGAAAAAGAAAATCTTTGAATTACAGCAGTCATCATTGCGAATTACCAGTCATCAATGAAGATTAAGGGTAATCATTGAGGGTTGTGAGTCATCAATAAGTTTTATGAGTCAACAATGAGGATTGTGAGTCATCAAAGAGGTTTGTGAGTCATCAAGAGGATTGTGAGTTTTTAATAAGGATTAAGAGTCATCAATGATGATTAAGAGTCATCAATGAGGATTAAGAGTCATCAATGATGATTAAGAGTCATCAATGATGATTAAGAGTCATCAATTAGGATTAAGAGTCATCAATGATGATTAAGAGTCATCAATGATGATTAAGAGTCATCAATGAGTTTTATGAGTCATCAAAAAGGATTGTGAGCTATCGATGAGGATTTAGAGTTGTCAATGATGATTATGCAGTTATTATAATTCTGTGTGACTGGATGAATCGTCACAACCTAACGAGTAGATGGGAGGTAAATAAGCTTACGAATCATTGCGAATTTCCTCGAGTTCTCAGGATCTATTCGACAGAAATGAGAGTTATCTTAAACGAGGCTATATTTAGAATAATTGTCAATTGACTTAAATTTTAATGACTTAGTATCTGCTTCCTTAGCTAGCACCATAATGTAGAGTACTGCAAAAACCTAAATTCACTTTTACGCAGGCCTACATGTAGTTCTAAATAAATATTTCTTAACGTTGCAGCACTGTAGAATCTTAACTTAACTTAACATAATTATACTGGTTA
This sequence comes from Enchytraeus crypticus, assembly GCA_905160935.1. Classification (NCBI taxonomy): domain Eukaryota; kingdom Metazoa; phylum Annelida; class Clitellata; order Enchytraeida; family Enchytraeidae; genus Enchytraeus; species Enchytraeus crypticus. The sequence goes on from CAJHZI010000189.1 coordinate 419,892, forward strand.
AGGAGGTCACAAAGACCTGTAACACCAGTATAATAATAATAATAAGAATCGCCCCCATCTGATTTAATTGGTGCAAATTTAAAAATTCCTGGTCAATCCAGTCACAGATAAAATATTTATACAGAGAAACCGACGTTAAATCATTCATCGCGCTCCATCAACCCTTGGCCTTCACCTTCATTTCATGGTTTAAAAATTCACTACGATTTTTATAAATTATTCATTGTGGTTGACAGTATAAACGCATGTGAAAGAGACAACACTAGAACTGAGATAAATTAGCTTACCAAGAGGGGTTGAAACTTTTCTGCTTCTCGCTCAGATTATATCTCGTCACTCGGTAGTCAGTATGATCAGATTATATCTCGTCACTCGGTAGTCAGTATGATCAGATTATATCTCATCACTCGGTAGTCAGTATGATCAGATTATATCTCATCACTCGGTAGTCAGTATGATCAGCTTATATCTCGACACTCAGTATGATCAGATTATATCTCGTCAGTCGGTAAGATCAGATTATATCTTGTTGCTGGTATTTTTTAATGCTTAATTTCGATCGCCTTCTTCGCTACTTTTATGTTTTTTCTAGCCTGAGTACGCGATGTACAGACGATTGGCACTTTTTATTCGAAAGACTGGTCTCGGCTGAGAAGAATGCGGCTTTTGTTAGTCCTATTATGTAGAGCCTTTGCCCCGCACTATTGCCTGTGATAGTCGACACTATTAGCAGCTCCCAGCAGATCTGGTATAAACTTTACCTTTTTATATCACAGTCGGCCTCTCAGCCTACACAAATTATAAAACAGCATGATAGTTCGTTGCTAGACAAAATACAACAGAGCATAGTTAGTATATAGACAACTAGAAAAAATGTAGCATATAATAGCTAGCAGATAAAAAAAATATAAAAAAGCATAGTTAGTAGCTAGACAACTAGACAAAATATAGCATAAAATAGCTAGCAGATACAAAAAATATAAAAAAGCATAGTTAGTAGCTAGACAACTAGACAAAATATAGCATATAATAGCTAGTAGATACACAAAATAAAATTCAGCATTGTTAGTAGATAGACCATATGCATCACAGCATAGTTTGTAGCTAGACAATATAACATCACAGTAGGCCTATAGTTATTAGCAAAAAGAAACAAAACATTGGCCAGATGAGGTGCGTGCATTGAAGTACAAATCGAAGAATAATTAACAGAATGGTTATAATAATTTCTTTGTTTCCATTCCAAATGTGGAACATGTTTGAGAATTCAGAAGGCAAATCGGCGTTAATTACAGTTTGTAATGATGATGATGATTTTTAATTAATTACTTAATCACTTAATGAATTTTAATAATTTTGTTGATTATTAGTTAATTGTTAATTTTTTCATTTCTATTTAGTTTTTGTTTTAAATATTTAGGCCCTACATAATGTATTTCATTGGATAGAATATTTTTAATAATTTTGCGATTTACAAAACTTCCTAATAGTATATGCTCTCTCTCTCACTTAGTGCACTGTCTACTGGCAGGTCCATGGTATATAAACGCCTGCACTCTTATCTGCCTTCCGCTTTCCTCTTCATGTCCACATATGAGTGGGTCTTTGAATCATCTAATATATCTAATCTCGGTTTCCTATTCCTTTATTTTCTTCCATTCTGCCTTCTATGACCTCTAATAGTAGACTTTTCCCCTTTAGAATGTGTCCTATCTAACTCTTCTTCCTATTTCTTAATACATTTATCATTTAATTGCACACTACTAGCAGCCTAATTCTAGGCAAACCTCTCTCACTGTAACTAGGATGGATAATTTTGCTAACTTCATATTCATAAACAGCTCTATAATTAAAAGCTAAGCTCTGATACTCTATTAAAGGGTTTTACAAAGCTATTTTTACGGATCAAATGGTTTGCTTGGTAAAGATTTACGAATACATTTCGTTTTAGAAAATCTTAACTAGGAAGATTTTTGAAGAAAGCAATAGTTTAATGCATAGTGCTATGTGTATTTCTCTTTTAGGTTACAAAATAAATCGCAGTACAGTGACCTAATAAGCCTCATATATAGCGCTGTAGCTAGTATTAATCTCTTTTAACTAACTAATGTAAAGTCTAAATGGTTGACTGCTTTAGAAGATGAAAATCTTAGTAATAAAATTAAAGTAACCAAGGCTAACACCAGTGTAAAATTCTCATTGATCCGGGTAATACACGTTATGGTTGGAGCAAGAACATTGGTATACTGACGCACGAATTAGCTAAAACTAATGAACATTGAACAGATGAACATTGAACAGATGAACATTGAACAGATGAACGTTGAACAGATGAACATTGAACAGATGAACTTAATTAGCGTGGAACAACAACTTGTGAACGTATGAACATTAATCATATGAACGCAATGACATTGAGAATAACATCGATATTATTGTATAAACATTAACATCGGTTGGATTTGGTTCCATAGTCCTCAAGATTTTCATGGACAACAATAGCACTGAATTGGGTTGATTCTATAAATGCTTACTACAAAATAAATCTAGTATAAGCCAAAATTGTGATTAGGCCGAACTTATTTTTTAAGAGATAAAATTTCATTTAATGTATTCGACATTTGACGAATCCTAGACATTCACGACTTTAGGTTCTGACAGTTAACTAACCGCGAACTTCACCTTTGGGACGGCAGCTCGAGTGTGTCGAGTCGTCACGAAGCATTATGCTTCTAAACCTTGACGCTAAACACACTACAATCTCTTCACAACCTATCCTTCGCTCATCTGTAATTACTTTTATTAGCTGCTTTGTTTCCTGTCAGGAAGAGGAGCCATTCGGGATTCTGACCTTGACGTTAAACCCAGATCATCAACACTACCTATCCTACACTGCCCCAAACTTGAGCATGACCAAACTTTATATGTAATGGTTAAATATCTGTCGGCGTATTTTACTTCTAACCGCTAATTTTATATTAAACATTTTTTAATTTAAGAGATGTAAATATTAAACCTTAAATCTCGTATATTTAAGACGTCTAAGAAGATGGCTGCTCAGGAAGGTAACTTTATTCAAGCTCGACTACTAGTTTTCTTGTGTTAGAAATTAGTAATCATATATCGGTGATCAATGAGCAACGTTACTCTCAAAGAAAACTAGTGCGAGTAAACAATGATGTCTCTCTGCATAGTTCAGATGTTAGGCGACATCATGACATTTAAACATAAGCGATTGAACGATCTGAACAAAGTTGATACGATTGCAGCAAAATCTTGCAATTTAACACTGTCATTCACGTATCTAGGCATTGATTGTTATTTAGCTTCAGTTATATGTGAAGGTTACCATTCTACAGTGAAGGTTACCATTCTACCTTTTACCTTTTACCACCGTAGGCATAATCAATCTACCCTGACCATTTTTTATCACCGGACTGGCTTTCGTTTAGGACTTTACTTCTCCTCAGCACATTTCTTTTGCAGATTTGGCTGGGTGAATTGATCTGTAGTGATGTGTGCTGTGGGGACGTCCCTGACATCATCCTTGGATGAGGAAACGGACTTTAAACCTTTATTATTATTATTAATAATAATATTATTATTATTACAAGCTTATAAAATTCATCAGCTACTAATAAACTGCTTGATTGGTTAGGAGTGCAACCGAATGACTAGACTTAACTAGCGCATTGATAAATTCTTGGGTACGAGGGGATCACGCGAAACTTTAAATTAGAAACATTGTTCTTCCACAATAATTCAAGACCATCGAAATGCATTATTTCATGAGAGTTTAGATGATAATAAATGAAATTAAATAATTCATTGCGATACACCAATATTGGATACCCAATTCACAATTATTGCTTGTATTTGCATTTATTGGGTGCTAAGTAGTTGAAGCATTCTGGCCCACGACTGTTATATTATGTTAAGAGATTTCGCCATATTTTCACAAATTAGGTCAACTTTCAGACCAGTCAATTGAAACAATACGCATCTATTGATCAATATTATTAGCTAAAGGTCAGAGAAACCGTTCTAGATATTGTACACCATTACTATGCAAAATTGTGTTATTCTACATTATTCTAGAAGTTAGGCAACTGACGAATGTACTGTCAGTAACTGAAGTGTTGATAATTTGCAGTTAGTTGTCGTCGGAGACGAATGAGGATCCTGTAGCAGCGAAATATACTAGAATGTAATCGCCTTTCTAATGCTTTTTGGAATTACCTGTAATACCTATTGTAATTTTACACCGTAATACAATAAAATTATCATCATCTTCTCCTGAATCCCAGTTTAAATAATAATAATAATAACACGCATTATAGTGAAATGATCAACTACGTTGATATCTATCACTTTTAATATCACATGTTAAATCCGTTAGGCAATTTAGTCCATTTTCCGTGTTGGCAGTCCAGTCAATGTCCGAGATTTTACTCTCAGATCAGCACGTCTGTGATTCGAACCCACGAGGATTCAATTCACCTCAGGGTCTGTCATTTAAAACTTCATGACGTTATCTACGCCTCTAACCATTGCACTATAGAGACATTCATAAGGTCGGGATTTGAAAATATTGCAGTAATTTCTTGAGCTTAGGTACTCACGAACCGAATGCCCTTTCTGACATTAGCGTGGATCGTAGTGTTTGGATCTTAGTGCTGTGTCGCCTTTTATGACACTTGCAGTCCACGGTTGGTCTATTCTTCAGCAACCCGGACACAACACAATGAATTCTTTGTTTGTATCTGCCATATATTGGTGAATAAAAGAATATATAAATACCATACGGACAATAATGCAGTACAATAAAAAGATATTTTATATCATTACATGAATCATGATATAGTAGGCCCACATAATATAGTATGGAGTTTCCCCATACGTTCGGAGTTTGTCTAAAGAAATAATTTCAAATACACTGTAAATACAAACCTCTATTTCTAGTTTTCTTCTACTATATACTAAGACTGAATTCTTTTATTTCTCTGGTACTTAAGGAATAGGCTTAAAAATATTTCCAATTTATTTAATAAGTTTTATGGTACTAATCTTGTTACTTAATCGTTACTGTTAGCTTGACTTAATAATTCAAGGCTTGCCGTATATATACAAATCCTTAGAAGTAAAACGCCCGTAATGATTAATAATGCCACAATATCTTCCAACAATGCCGCTATATTCTACATGCATACATGCACTTTCAGTGACGCAGTGCTGGCTTAGTAAATGATACACACCTTTTATTGCAGCTCCTTTTATGCAGAGCCATTTGTTAGCAAAACTGTTGAGGTAGGTTCATGTAAGATGCCTTCAAGTTTTTAGATTTGTTTGAATTGATATAATAATTTTCGACAAATTCAAAGCCGTGAAAACAGTTTTGTCTTTAGATACGGTAATACGGTTTCAGTTCTTAATAATTAGTTGTTAGTAAATCTATTTAAGTTATTAATAACCGTTAATAATTTTAGCTGAGTTATTAATAATTGTTTATAATTCAAATTAAGTTACTAAAAGTTGTTAGTACTTATATTTGAGTAATAATAATTGTTAGTAATTCTACTTGAGTCACTAATCTTCAACAACTGTATAATTTAATTTTAATTATTACTGCCTCTACAATAAAAACCATAAATCCGCATAAACTGTATTTCTAATTTGTATAGAGTTTAATTAGTTTGAATGCCTCAATGGCGCAGGGGTACGTCATGAAGTTTCAATTGACAGATCCAAAGGTGAATTGAACTCTCGCGGGTTCGAATCCCAGCCGCGCTGACCCGAGAGTAAAATCTCTGACATTCACTAGACTGGTTATACGGGAAATGGACTAAATTGCCTACAGTTTAAACATGTCGGATTAAAAGTGATAGATATCGACATAGTTGATCATTTCGCTATAATGCGTGTTTACTTACTTCAATTTTTAGTTAACTCAACATAAGCTTACTTTAATTTTTTGTTAACTCAACATAAGCTTATTTTACAATATAATACGTTACCAGCGAACTAATACTTTGACTGCTTAATCAACCTTGAGAATAATATTTTGACATTTTAGCACTGTTAGCGATGGGTTGAGCCGTTACTAGAGCAATAATGAGCGTACATAATATACACGTTAATAAATTTTTCAATGTTTAATGCTTCATTAATAATCCACTTACCTAAATTCAACAATATTTGACTTTAATAATAATCCAGTTCCCTAAATTCAACAATGTTTGCTAGCACAATGTTGTCCTATTCAGACGCTTTCAAGGCACAATACATTGGCTCATACCTTATTAAAGAAACGAGTACGAATTAGTCATTAGGATATTTGTTACTTTGATTTATTGTACCAATGACCAGCCCTTCCCCTTTACCGTATAGTGTATGCTATTATCAGCGTGTTTTAGAGCTACCCATACTCGTAACATATCTCTGATAAATGGTGCGAAATGTAAACATCGTTTTAGAAAAATGCAATAGAGACTCGTTTAGTACACCATAAAGGATCGAATGCTAATGACTCCAAGTATCGAGTTAAAAATTGTGAAAAATTATTATTTTTCTTTACCTTAGAAATAAATTTAGGTACGCACTTGGCAGAAGCATGTGTTACAGTTTACCTGCTTGTGTTGCAGAGTTTTCTTGCAGTTTTCTCACCATTATCATCCATGATTACTAGTAATAATTATATGTATTACTAATATAATGATTACTAGTAATAATTACATGTATTACTAATATCATGATTACTAGTAATAATTACATGTATTACTAATATAATGATTACTAGTAATAATTACATGTATTACTAATATCATGATTACTAGTAATAATTATATGTATTACTAATATCACGATTACTAGTAACAATTACACGTATTATTATTACTAATTATCATGATATCAATAATTAACTAATAATTATTAATTGATTGTTTATTACATGTATTACTAATATAATGATTACTAGTAATAATTACAGGTATTACTAATATCATGATTACTTGTAATAATTACATGTATCACCAATATCATAATTACTTGTAATAATTATATGTATTACTAATATAATGATTACTAGTAATAATTACATGTATTACTAATATCACGATTACTAGTAATAATTACATGTATTACTAATATCACGATTACTTGTAATAATTACATGTATTACTAATATCACGATTACTTGTAATAATACATGTATTACTAATATCATGATTACTTGTAATAATTACATGTATTACTAATATCATGATTACTTGTAATAATTACATGTATCACTAATATCATAATTACTTGTAATAATTATATGTATTACTAATATAATGATTACTAGTAATAATTACATGTATTACTAATATCACGATTACTTGTAATAATTACATGTATTACTAATATCACGATTACTTGTAATAATTACATGTATTACTAATATCATGATTACTTGTAATAATTACATGTATTACTAATATCATGATTACTTGTAATAATTACATGTATTACTAATATCATGATTACTTGTAATAATTACATTTATTACTAATATCATGATTACTTGTAATAATTACATGTATTACTAATATCATGATTACTTGTAATAATTACATGTATTACTAATATCATGATTACTTGTAATAATTACATGTATTACTAATATCATGATTACTTGTAATAATTACATGTATTACTAATGTCATGATTACTTGTAATAATTACATGTATTACTAATATCATGATTACTTGTAATAATTACATGTATTACTAATATCATGATTACTTGTAATAATTACATGTATTACTAATATAATGATTACTAGTAATAATTACAGGTATTACTAATATCATGATTACTTGTAATAATTACATGTATCACCAATATCATAATTACTTGTAATAATTATATGTATTACTAATATAATGATTACTAGTAATAATTACATGTATTACTAATATCACGATTACTAGTAATAATTACATGTATTACTAATATCACGATTACTTGTAATAATTACATGTATTACTAATATCACGATTACTTGTAATAATTACATGTATTACTAATATCACGATTACTTGTAATAATTACATGTATTACTAATATCATGATTACTTGTAATAATTACATGTATTACTAATATCATGATTACTTGTAATAATTACATGTATTACTAATATCATGTTACTTGTAATAATTACATGTATTACTTGTAAATACATGATTACTTGTAATATTACTGTACTATATCATGATTACTTGTAATAATTACATATCATACTATTACTATGATTACTTGTAATTTACATGTATTACTAATATCATGATTACTTGTAATAATTACATGTATTACTAATATCATGATTACTTGTAATAATTACATGTATTACTAATATCATGATTACTTGTAATAATTACATGTATTACTAATATCATGATTACTTGTAATAATTACATGTATTACTAATATCATGATTACTTGTAATAATTACATGTATTACTAATATCATGATTACTTGTAATAATTACATGTATTACTAATATCATGATTACTTGTAATAATTACATGTATTACTAATATCATGATTACTTGTAATAATTACATGTATTACTAATATCATGATTACTTGTAATAATTACATGTATTACTAATATCATGATTACTTGTAATAATTACATGTATTACTAATATCATGATTACTTGTAATAATTACATGTATTACTAATATCATGATTACTTGTAATAATTACATGTATTACTAATATCATGATTACTTGTAATAATTACATGTATTACTAATATCATGATTACTTGTAATAATTACATGTATTACTAATATCATGATTACTTGTAATAATTACATGTATTACTAATATCATGATTACTTGTAATAATTACATGTATTACTAATATCATGATTACTTGTAATAATTACATGTATTACTAATATCATGATTACTTGTAATAATTACATGTATTACTAATATCATGATTACTTGTAATAATTACATGTATTACTAATATCATGATTACTTGTAATAATTACATGTATTACCAATGTCATTATTACTTGTAATAATTACATGTATCACCAATGTCATAATTACTTCTAATAATTACAGGTATTACTAATATCATGATTACTAGTAATAATTGCCTATATAAACAGAAGAAGTGTATTGTAGGCAGCACGGATTACGTACAACGAGTAGTGGAAAGCATCCTCCACTACTCGGTTTTTTTAAATTCAGTACTTTCAGCACTAGATCATCCAAGGTGTCGCCCATTTAAGTACTAACCCAGTCCCACGTTGCTTAACTTTATTTTTTGAAGCTCTCGCTACCAAATGCGCTAACCGCTTTTACTGCCCCCCTCCCATGATAGGCTGTAAACTTCCGAAATTGATACAAAACTGTTCATTAACTCTAGAATCTGCTTAAGTACGGTCCAAAATTCTGCCATTTTGTAATCTTTTAACCATAACAGAACATATTGTCATAACTCATACATTGTATGAAAAATAATTATACTCTGCAGATTATCAGCGAATGTAGTCTTCTGCTATCTGGCCCATTTATATTCGGTAACTTGAAGTTTAAAAGGATTTAGAAAAAGGGCAAAATTCTATAACTTGTAAAACTTATATATGCAGGTATGTCGTGTGCGAATGAAACTGTGGTGTTCTGCAGCGAACTTAGGGCATCGACTATTGCCGAATTGAACTTATAATACTACAGTGCGACAAAGTTCAGGTCACAGCAAACATAGAACTTTGGTGTCGTAAATCAAAAATCTTTTTCGCCTCAACAGTTCTCTTTCAAACATTTCAAAAGATTATTTATATCTATAAATATATGTTTATGGGTTAAGATAAAGTAGACTATATAATGGATAAATTATAGATGTCGAGTGGTTATGGACCTTACGGTAAACCAAGTAGGCCAAGATGATATGGTAATTGGTCAGATAACACTAATATGCTAACGACGTCCCTGACATCATCCTTGTATGAGGAATCGGACGTTAGACCTTTATTATTAAACCTTATTAATTTTAAGATCCATTTAAACTGATATATAGGTTCCAGCACTAGCCAATGTTAAAACAAATGTAACTAACTAACTAGCTTTCGCAATTTCTAAATCGGCTACACGGCTGATACGTATTAGCTTTATTAAACAGTGTACAAAATACCTGTTTTTGTTGGGAATAGATAATGAAATTAATTATTTGTTCCTTGTTAACAGTATTTACTGTAGAACTAGTATATGTAGGCATACGTGTACAGATAAGTTTGCTACTATTTAAGATCAAAATTTAGTAAATTCTGAAATAACACAAAAAATACTGAGAATCCATCGATAAAATGTTTAACAAAATATTCAGGCATCAAAATAGCAATAGTCTCAATAATAATCCCAGAATTTAGTCTAATATTAGCAACTAATTTTTTGTAATTTGTAACGATAAATTTAATTTCTAATTGTAATTTAAATTCTAGATCTGCTCGTGTTGTGTCTGGGACACTGAACAATTCTGCCTTCTATGACCTATTTTAATAGACTTCCCCCCCCTCCTTAGAATGTGCCCTATCCAACTCTTCTTCCTATTTCTTAATACATTTATCAACTGCCTATATGTACCAACTCTCTCCAGAACTTCCTCATTTGTAAACTTCTAAGTCCAGCGAATTCTTCCCAGTCTTTTCCATATCCACACTTCCAATGCCTCCAGTTTCCAATTGGCCAATTTTTCACTATCTCTAACTTCTTCTTTACGGAGCGCAAATTCAGAATATTAGTAGGAATATGCAAATAAGACCTGTCATTTGGCAAAACACTATAAAGAGAATGCAAGTAAAGTTAAAAATGTATATGCAGTGCAGTTCTGAAATAGAATGTATATGTAGATTTTTTTGACTAACCTCTTATTAATCAATAGCAGATGAAGCTGTAATCAAAGTCGTCAGTATATTTCTGAAGATTCAACTGCAGCGTTCTTTTAATACTTTTAATTGTTTTAATCGATATTAATTTAATCAGCTCCGTTTTATTTTTTGCCTATATCCCAGCTGGATTTTTTACAATTTTCTATCGTATAATACTGAAAGTGGTACAATACTATTAACTATTACAATTACCTAAAGTTAATATAACTAAAATTTCGTGTCGTACATTGTAACAGTTAAGTATAAAAAGTTTAAAGATAGCATTGCATTATTCGCTGGACGGAGTGCAATGGAATGCATTGTCTTAGCTCGGCGTATTTCAACATTCCGCGTTGTTGGAATCGACGCACTGGGTAACAGTCGATGGCTGCCTAGCAACAAATAAGCAACATGGAGTCATGACTCAGCCACAACGACTATAACGAATCTGCACTGTACGGTTCATTGACCAGTTCAACTTCCGTGAACGGGTTGTCCTTAGCTTTGATCAGCTGTTCCCTATTATTAGGGTATTATTTGAAAAGTTATTCAGCAATGAAGTACTTATTGTAGATTAGCTTAAAACGTCCACGAACTGAGACCAACGCGTAAACCTCCATTCAGCTAGTGACCTTCCTTGGACTGACTACCCGGATTTTGGCTTGCACCGTTTATGGACCCCTCACTCTGCCCATCGGCTTTGATTTGGTTTCACAGTGCTCAATGTTGTCATGGACAACAGTAGCACTCTAATCGTATTGTTGTTGTTGTTGTTGTTAAAAGAAAAGGTATCGAAGGATCGATGATTGGACTTGGTAGTGTTATGGTTTTCAGAGTCTAGTCGACTGTGTCACTGCTGGATTGGTCACATTTAACCACTAAATCATGATAGAGTGGAATCTGGGTGATATCATACTCTCCGAAGTATTCTTTATTAACTGGTTCTTTACTATCGGCTCACTTGTTACACTTTTATTTATTTTCAGGTAAGTATTCCTCTGTCATTTGTTTCCACTCACTTATTCCCCTGGTCATATATTTCCGTTCACTTATTCCCCGGTCACCTATTTCAATTCATTTATTCCCTGGTCAATTATTTCCATTCACTTATTCCCCCGTCATTTATTTCCATTCACTTATTCCCCAGTCATTTATTTCCGTTCACTTATTCAAGGTCAATTATTTCAGATCATTTATTCCTCGTTGCAATCGCCGCTGCCTATCGATTGACTTTTTCATTATTGGCATAAATTTCTAGACAAAGGCTTATTGGGTAGAAAGATACCACAGCCTACAGAGAACTGCATATGAGGTATAAGAGCCGAAAAACCCAGATTTCAAGAAATTGAAAGATATGACTGTATTTGAGATCTTCTCCAGGGTTGTTAATTCGAATGAAAGCAGGTTAGCTTGCAAAATGCCGTTGCTAACGTTTGCTGAACAATTCAGAAATACAAAGTGAGAAAAATAAATAGGCGTTTTCTTTCGAAACGATTTAATTATTACTTGTGTTGCACATCATCTGTCATAACAAATAAATGATTCACTTAATATCTTAGTAGTATAGATGTTAGATTTTGCTAATCACTTTAATCCTTATCCGAGAGCTAAAACTGACAATTTTTATTGTAATCCATATGCCAAAATATACCTATTTGCTTAGTATATCTCTTACTTTGCTTCAAAACCCGAAAGCCATAAGTTCGACAAAATACAGGCTAAGTTAAGGTTTTCATATAAGCCGGAAAGATCGCAGGATTAACTGCTAAAGAGTTAAACGATAAAGGACATGATTCCTAGTCAAATTCGCCAGGAGGTGAGTGTTGCTAGTGTTGCTAGTGATTGGGAAGCTGAAAGTGAAAATAATTACCTCGAATCTGTATTTTATTGAAAGAAGACAGAGAAGGAGAGAAAGCCAGAGAGTGAGAGAAATTATTTCCATTTGAAATAATATTACATTAGCTTATGAGATTCAGATTACAACGACTAAGCGGTAACTGACTTTTCTTCTTTAGATTGTTTTAATAATTGGATTGATTTATACTATGGTTAACTACCTTTTGAAAGAAAATATAGAAGAACCTAACTGAAATAGAAAAACTCTAATTACTATCTGATAAATGAGGTAATTTAAAAAAAATTAAAATTAGTCATCAAGCAAACGCAACTAGAGTGCGGCGCACAAGGTCTGCCAGTTTTACTTTTAAAATCTATTTTGTCAATCAATGTTTTCATAGTCTTGAGTCCCGAGGGGATCTAGGAATTGTCCTACACGAGTCCAGACTTCCTGCACTGGACGCTCTCTCAGGAATACTTTCCAGGCCCGGACCCAGAGATCCCGGGACTCTAAACGATTCCAGATTCCCGGTACTGGATGATCTCTCCGATATGCTTTCTAGTCCGGAAGCGAATCCACCCGAGGAAATGGAAATAGTAACACAAGACGTACGTCTTTCGGATTTCTTATTTTCGACATGACGTTTCCAGGCCGACTGGATAACTCTGGCACAATACTGTTCCCTCTGCTTCATCAAGGTCGTCCCTGCGATCTTATACATTCTTGTCTCCGGCCCTTTCTTGAGGTCCCCTAGTTCATCAGCGGCATCGTGGCTAGTTCCTAAATAGTTCTTCGTCAGAGCGTCCAGTATATCAACGCAGTGAACCATATCGTTCTCGTATATGGGGATGTTAAAGGAAACCATCTTGAAGAAGTTTGGCTGAGGTATTCGCAATGGAGGCTCGAGAACATCGAGAAATTCACTTAGTTTATCGAATGGTATGAACTGCGTTGCTGCCTCATCAAATCTCTCCCAGATTTCGTAGTACATATCGACGTCATCTTGCGTCAATCCCTGCTGAACGTCTTCTGTCGCCTGGGAAAAGTTTTCCAGTATGACGGCGATGTACATGTTGATGATAACGAGAAAGCTGATGATGAGAAAGCTGATGAGAAAGACGATAGCTAGAGTTGGATGACCGCAGTCACCGTTGGGTCTATGCTCCGTTGAAGTGTTGTTACATTTAGTTGGCTCAATCATCAACCCAGCCAGTACTCCATCCCATCCAGCCGAGGTTGACGTCTGAAACAAGACCATCATTCCCTGGGCGAACGTTTCGAAGTTGAACATGTTGTCGAGTCCTGCTGTTTGCTTGACGTGCATGAAGAACTGCATGCCAAACACTGAGAAGATGAAGACAACGAGGAACAGGAGCATTCCAATGTTGAAGAGAGCCGGCAGGGACACGGCAAGTGAGAAGAGGAGAGTTCGGATTCCTTTGGCTGATTTAACCAATCGAAGAACTCTTCCCACTCGAAACACTCTGGCGACTCGAAGGAGAGTCGGAGAGACGAGATATTGCTGGAAAAAGTCATCCATTGCCATTCCTATAACAATGGACACAAAAAGGTTCTGAAAGGCTACGTCGAATTTAGTTTTAAGTAAAATTCAAGAAAGAAAGAAAATACCATAATAATTCAGTAATCTACTGTATTTAAGAATATTCTGTAATTAAATAAATGATCTTATGGTGTCACTGGCACTGATTACTTTGAAAAAATTACTCTGATTGTGATCGCATAAAATACTATATCAGAAATAAACATCTTGCGTCCGGACCACTGGACAACAGACAAACGTAAACTGCCTTAAGAGGCAAAGAAGCAAAGAATGAGAACAGTATTGGGAATCTGCCTCAGAAGTCATATTGTATAAAGCTAAAAGCTGTAATTTTTGGCAGGGCCTAGTCTTGACAAAGAAATTGATTTGTTGATCGATGGAACACTCTTTCGGGTGTCTGAAAGCTAACTTAGATTAGAAAGGCATATCCCGGACCTGTCATTTGACAAACCACTGGAAAGAGAGAGATAGTAGAAAGCTCTTCTATTCATTTCACCCATCCATCGATAGCATAACAAATAAGAGTAATAGTGATATCACAAATAGAATCACACAAAGATAACCATAATAACTTATAACGGTGTACACGTCTATTGTATAGTCCCACATAAAGATAATCATAACAACTTATAAACATCTACTCACCTACTATCGATAGCATAACCACAACGAAGTCAAACACGTTCCAGGGCTGCTTGAAATAGTAAAGTCGATAGGCTACGATTTTCATGGCAAACTCGAGCGTGAAGATAAAGATGAAGAGGTTGTTGACGAACTGGAGCATCATCTGTTCCTCTTTGGGCTGGTTGTGGTACTCTAGAGCCATGGACATCATGTTGAGCAGGATGGTGATCATGATGCAAGCGTCAAACCTCTGATTACCCACCAGGTTGAAGAAGAACAGCTGGAAGCGGTGCTAGTACAAGTAACAGTGCGGCTATATATATATATATATATATATATAGATATATAGATATATTATATATATATATTATATATATATATATATATTATATATATATTATGTCTAATATATATATTATATATATGTCATATTATATATATATATGATATATTAGTGTATAAATTATATAATATATATCTATATATATATTAATTATATCTATTATTGATATATATATTATATATAATATATATATATATATATATATATATATTATAGTATATATATATATATATATGGATATATATATATATACATGTATAGATATATATATATATATATATATATATATATAAACATATATATATATATATAAATCAACATCAAATCTGTTGACAATTCTACATCACTTAATATCATGAACTACTTAGACCACAACAGGCTTCAGTATAACGGATCCAGTACAAAATACTAAACTAAGCCATTAAAGTAAAAAAATAGCATTCCAGCAACATAAACCAACCCTTGGCTTTGGAATAGGCCTCTGTGGTTTACTGGCTCCAAGCTTCTTCATGGCGTTGTAGTATCGCTTCTGATCTTCACTCATGAATATGTCCACCGAGCCACCGGCCTACACAACGTAGCACCGGAGAAGAGATGCAAAACAATTAAACCATAAAGCTACACAAATATTAATCTTCAGTAAATAATGTATATACATGTATATATCTTTCGACTGATTTTCTGAATTTTGAGAATTTGAACGATTTTTGGATCTTAATTTTGCTCACCGGCTTGGATTTGTCTCAATAGCTCTCGATGTTGTCATTGATGACTGTAGCACTTTAATTGTTATTGTATAATTTACATGAAGCAATAATATTTATCTGATTTATTATTTAATTTTTAATCATCAATTCAAACTTGTTCTGTCAGTACACTGTATCTTGTAAAAGGTTTACTTGCTTCACGTTGTTTGTATGGTAAGTTGATTGTACGGTTAAGTTGTTTGTATGGTTAGTTGATTGTATGGTAAGTTGTTTGTATCGTAAGTTGTTTGTATGGTAAGTTGTTTGTATGGTAAGTTGATTGTATGGTAAGTTGATTGTATGATAAGTTATTTGTATGGTAAGTTAATTGTATAGTTAAGTTGTTTGTATGGTAAGTTAATTGTATGGTTAAGTTGTTTGTATGCTAAGGTGTTTGTATGGTAAGGTGCTTGTATGCTAAGATGTTTGTAATTTCCCCAGTGAAATCAGAACCTGTTCCACTCAATCAGTTTTTAACAAAATATACAAACAGAATTTAATTGATACACGGAAATGATTGTCTATGTCTATGTTTGCAGTTGTACAATGTCTTAAAGTCAGTAGAACCTCTGATAGTTTAGGGGTTATCTACTAATATTAGTCCGGCCTGTAGGTCTACTACTGTTTGAATCCGGTTTTAATTTTAGTGCAATTTTAGTTTTACTAATCTTTAGTTTCTGTTTTAATTAGTCCGTAATGTTTTGCTCTTTATAATTCAATGCTATTTTCATTATCTACTTTTATTATCTCCAATTTTTCTACGATTGTATGTTGCTATGTTGCTATGTTTCTGTGTTTCCGGTAGTCAGATAGATAGAGCTCAATTATGCTCTTTCTGACGGCCGTTTTATTTGTATTCTGTCTAGTTGTATGCACTTTGTGCATATTTTGATTCAGTTACAAATAAATGATCATGGTTCTCTCTCTTGTATGGTAAGTTATTTTTATGGTAAGAAGAGTTGCAGGATAGAAGAGCACATCAACATCATAAGGACATCCGCAAGGACTCATTTGATGTACAATCAGTGCGATATTCAAAACAAGTGCTCGCTGATTGACAGAATGATAGCAATACTGCCTTAGAAAGGAGAGGTCAAAGATTCAAAACATCTCCCCGCAGTCCCTGACTGTGCACTTGTGGACCAAAACCGACGCTTAGTAAACAAAAAACAGTTACTAATCTATTATTTTATAGTTTGAAGTTATCATATTTGCTTCGAAATTATTATTTTCACCTTTTTATTATGTTTCACTTGTACATGTATATTTGGTTTGTTTGGCATATTGCTACCTGAATAGTTAAACAAAGAAAACTCTAGAGGCAACCTTTCGCTTCTGCATGTTAAAGTTGTCGATGATGACACCTATGAAGAGATTGAGAGTGAAGAACGAGCCGAACACGATGAAAAATACGAAATACAGATACATGTATTCTCTGGCTTCACGTTCCGGTTGTAATCCACCCTGTAACATAAAATACGAATCAGAACTATAGCATTATGATTTGTGCTGAAAATAGACGCTGTTTGTTAAACTTATTTTCATATATCAGAATTGTTAAACTTCACAGGCACCTTATTATTTGGGTCAATATTTAGCCTATAAGCTTGTTAGCCAAATTTGTTAGAATTTCTCGAAGCATTTTAAGACAAATTAGCCAACAAACCAAATACAACTCCAAAGTTCATCGAATAAGTCACACGGAGCGGCGCTGCTTACCCTCAAACGCAAGAAATATAACAGTAGGGCCTAACACTAATTAAAATAACGAAAGAAGTGAATTGTACATAGAAAATCTTAGTTAAGAATTTATCACCAATAGATAATGCCATTTGAAATTACATATGAATGACTCAATTTTTATGATTAATTTAATGTTATTCAAAGACAATAATGTCAAACGAAATTATTATTGTTATTATACCATGAGTTCGATGCTTAAAATATTACATGTTGATCACATCAAAAATTACATGAGTAAACATGAATTAAAATTTGAATATTTGCTTATCTGGCGAAATAGTAGGCCTAAACAAAATGTTCAGAGCTCAGATGTTGAAATCAATAGTATTAAATAAGTTTTACCATGCCATCTGTCAATTAGCCTCTCTTTAGAATTTTATATTTTACTTAAATAACGCCAATGCAAAGTAAGTTCATAAGAGTCTAAGTCCATTAGTCTCACCACTTTATAAAAGAATAATTACTCATTATGTTAATCTGATATAAGTTTTAAAACTTAGTTTAGTAAGTTTTATTAGCCTAAAATGACAAAGAGAGAGAAAGAGAAAAAACACTAGAGAGAGAGAGAGAGAGAGAGAGAGAGAGAGAGAGAGATTATAAATGTACTAACATCAGCTTTGCTATCAACAGCAGACATAATGATGGGACCCCAACCTTTGAATGTTGCCTGTAAGCAAAGCAATACAAAACGTATGACACACTAAAATCAAACACCGTCCCCCTCTCTCTTTCTCTCTCAATTTTTGCTCTCTCTCTCTCTCTCTCTCGCTCTTTACAAGTGTACTGTCTAAAGTCTGGTCCATAGCCTATAACCCGTTCACATATTACTATCCTCTGATCTTCATATACAAATACGTCATCAAATCATCTAGACTTTCCAGTCTTAGTCCATAATTTTCATTCCCTCAATTATTCCTATTACATAGCAACTACCTTCTCTTAGCACACAACCTTTCCTAATCTTCTTTCTACTCTTAACGTAATATATTATATTGACTGTGTAGTCGTTACGCACATAAAACGTATACAAACCAAAAATTACTGACACAATGAAAGCCAGTTCTTTACATACACACTAATCACGATCTAAGCGACTTTACCATTTGTGAAGTATCAAAAGAAACAAAAGACTAAAATTAATAATAAAACTAAAACTAAAATAACAAAATAAAGTTGAAATAATAAAAAGGTAACCAACCACTTGAAATAGCGCCAGATAGCCTTGTAGTACGTTATCAAAGTTAATACTAGGAGTGGTCCATGAATAGTTCTTAGCGATACATTCTGTTCTCGTCGAAACTATGCTGAAGTTAAGCACAGTCTCTAACTCGTCGACGCATCTTCCGAATTTTCCTCCGAACAGATTCACACCCATGATGCAGAATATGAGCCAAAAAACAATACACACGAGTAGTACGTGTACAATGGAAGGTATAGCTTGTATCAGAGCGTTTACCACTACCTGTACAATACACACGAGTAATGCGTGAACAATGGAAGATATATATATATATCTCTCTCTCTCTCGCTTAGTGCACTGTCTACTGGTAGGTCCATGGTATATACACCTCCACTTATTTCTGTCTTCAGTTTTCCTCTTCATGTCCATATACGAGTGGATCTCTAAATTAAATCATCTATAACATGGAAGGCGTATCAGAGCGTTTATCACAACCTAAATAATGAAACATAGAAATGATGTCATAGCATCACATAAACAATGGAGGATACACTTTGTGAGACAGCTTTTACCAACACGATACAATTAACACATGATTTCATAGCACGGGATAAACAATATAGGATAAAAGTTATAAGAGGGAATTTATAGTTACCTAGAAAATAAAATACATAAATCATACAATTAAATCGCTTAAACAATGAAGGGTAGAACTTTTATGAGGATTTAAAAATACGTACAAAGTAAAATTACGGCGATGCTTGAATAGTACAGTGAATAGCTTATAAGTAGAATTGGGTGAAGTTGTGCGATTGGCCTGCCCTTAAGGCAGACCACAGAGCTGGAATATGTGGCAGTAGGAAGATGCTTTCTCCATTCACACGCACAAATCTCTCAAAGAATGTTAGACTATTGTTAAATGTTACTCTCTAATGTTCTGCCAAATTTCAGAATTAAGACACATATTCCTACTCGCATTATCGGCTTTCTTGCTCTATAAAGAGCACTCAAGTCGAACAAAATGTTATTCACTTCATAAAGGTCTAAGTCTTATCCACACTTTAAGGCAGGCTATAGGTTATAGCTTGGGAAAATATGACTTCTGATGTGGTTTTCCTTTACTTTTACAGTGCTTGCATAGTTACCCCTTACGACACTTGCAGTTGGTATATTCTTGAAATATACTACATTCGCAGTTAGTAGAGGTCAACTCTTTTCTTCTACTCATACATACCATTGCGACAATAGAGCTAGATAAACGAACTTAAACAACTTGTTGTATTACAGAATAAAGAATATAATGATCGTAATGGTTTCATTAACCATAGACCTAACACAGTGAGTAGGTGCCGGTCATTGAAAACCAGTTATCATAAGTACAAAATAAGCTATTTTAAAACTGATGCAATCGGCATACTTGAAACAACAACATGATCTGACGTCAATAAAAGCTGCCTTTAACGCCTGTTTCTGTACAGTTAAACATGATCCAGCAGGGGTTCGAACCCGTAATCTCTTGCTTAGCAGCAAAGGGTGCCATCAATTTGGCCATCAGTAGAAAAGAGTGGTAACTAAGTGTTCTTACCCTCATTCCATCCCAGCGGGATACAGCCCTGAGAGGACGAAGAGCTCTTAGAGTCCTTAGAGCTCTGAATGCGCTCATGTTGCCCACCCCCGCTCCCTCCGCTCCGAGACTTACAATTGATATCTGAGGCAAACAAAATCTTTATATATAATGCACGCTTACAATTGATATCTGAGGCAATCAATGAAATCTTTCTATATAATGCACGCTTACAATTGATATCTGAGGCAAACAATGAAATCTTTCCATATAATGCAATTTTTAGGCGCCTGGACGGAGTTCGTCTCTGCAGGTATTTGCTAAGAACCTTGATGGAGTTCGTCTCTGTAGGCGGGAGCAGGATTACTAATGACCAGTTGACTATCCACGAATTTCATAGTGACTACACGGAAGCCATTGTGCCACCTTCAGCAATGATGGACACGAGAGAAGGAACTACGGGAAGACCAGTATTAAAAGGATGCAGAAGCGGGATTACCAATGACCAGCAGACTATCCACGGATTTCACCACATTAAGCGAAAGACCCATTACACCACTTCAGCAACGATGGACGAGAGAAGGAACTACGGGAAGACCAATATTAAAAGGATAGGGAAGAATAAGTCTCAAAAGGTAAAGGGAAGTTTTATAGGGTAAAGAAGAATAAAGTTCGTCGCAGTTAAACAACCAATCATAAAATTATCTACTACAACCAGTTTGAAGACTAGGAAGCATGGCGGAAACCAACCGTAATTGTCTACAATATAGCTGACGCGGAGTACGCTTCTACTCCCGGTTCGGGTCATCATATCACTTCGTCCCGAGAATCACATTACGGAAGAGAATCTATGAAAGAAGCAAAGGGATCGGCCCTCGAATTAACAGATAGAAGTAGAGCAAGGATAGGCCATTCAAGATGCAGCACCCTCGGTTCCTCCTGACAAGCGGTACCTGAATTAGACCATTTAACGGAGTAACTGCCATCTCGAATCGCTGCCGGTCATCTATACATTCTACACAACAACATGACGACGTGGAGTAAGTCCCCACTCCCGATTCGGGCCGGGTCGCCAAAACCCGATGTGTCGGGTTCCCAGGACCCAAAATTGAGGGTGAAAGAAATACGTTCCCCTCGCTGTAACACGGGAGGCCTCGCCCACCACGCGCACGCTAACGCAACCCCGTTCGTTACAATAATAATAATCATAATAATAATAATAATAATTTTCATTTTGCTAATAATAAGAAAATGTTAGCAATATGATTAATAATTAACACAGAATATGAATATTATAATTATAATAATATTATATCGGTATTTTTGTTGTCATTATTAATATTGTTACTATTATTATTACTGTTATTATTGATACTATTACTATTAATGTTACTATTATTATTATTATCATTATTATTATTATTATTTATATTATTATTATTAATATTATTATTATTATTATTATTATTATTACTATTATTATTATTAGTAGTAGTAGTAGTAGTATTAATGTTATTGTTATTGCTATCGTTGTCATTTTCATGATCACTATTACTATCACTATCCCTATCATTATCATTATCATATCATTGTCAATTTCATTATCATTATCATAAATATTATTATTATTATTATTATTATTATTGTTATTATTATTATTATCATTATCATTACTATTAGATCTACTCACTCCTACAATGATGAAATCCAACCAGCACCAAGCGTCGGTGAAGTATCGCTTGAGTCCATATGCGGCAATCTTGAGCAGCATCTCAAACACGAATATGATGGAGAAGATCTTGTCACAAGCCTTCAACACTGATTTAAGTCTCGGCCTCTCGTCAATGTGAACGTCTTCCATAGCCTGCAATATATGTTAAGTCAATGTGAAGCACTTCCATAGTCTGGAATGGATCTATATGTAAAGTTAATGTGAAAGTCTTCTATAGTCTGTAATATATGTTAAGTTAATGTGAACGTCTTCCATAGCCTGAAATATATTATGTTAAGTTAATGTGAAAGTCTTCCATAGTCTAGAATATACGTTAAGTTAACGTGAATGTCTTCCATAGTCTGGAACATAGGTTAAGTTAATGTGAATGTCTTCCATAGTCTGGAATATACATCTATGTTAAGTTAATGTGAATGTCTTTCATAACCTGGAACATATGTTAAGTTAATGTGAAAGTCTTCCATAACCTGGAATATACGTTAAGTTAATGGGAACCACTTCCATAGTCTGGAATATGTGTCAAGTTGTCGTTACTTCGGCTTGATAAACGATTTTTTTTTGCAAGATTAATGCTTTAAACTGCTTAAACTTGATTAGAAATGCGTTCGAAAAATTTCATTAGAAATTCTTTTAGCTAAACTTCCAGTATTAGTGTTTTTCTTCATGCCACTCATTCCTCTCTTTCTTTTCCTCCCTCTCTCTCTCTCTCTCTCCCTATCTTTCTCACTTTAAATTTTACTGCCAGTAATTTACAAGTTATCAACTAACCTTGTCGAGTCAAACTGGGCACATAAGACTCTGTCATAGGTCCCGCAAAATAAACAGCAATACATCATAGTATTAGTATCACATCACAATATATATATATATATATATATATATATATATAACAAATATATTATATAATTTATATATTATATAAATTAAGCTAAACTTAGTCAAATAGTAAACAACAAGTCAGACACACCAGCGCCAGACTGCTGGCGAGTATCATGACAATGATGAAGGTCTCGAAGTACTGGTGGTCTATCAGGTGACTGGCATAGCACCTGAACGACCACCACTTCTTGCCCAGAGCTGTCCTCATGCATGCTGCCCAACAAGCGTACTTACAGCGACAGCTCTTTGGGCAGAAATCATCCGGATACCTCACGTATATCACTGTCACGTCCTCCATCTTAGGTCGAGCTGGACTCGATCCGTTCTATACAAGAGATTTTATTTCATTTTGAGAAATACAGTAATAAAATAGAATTTGCAATAAAATTTATTGCATTAAGAATAGGATTAATTATCAAATGTATTCTCTCTTAGTGCACTGCCTACTGGCAGGTCCATGGTATATAACGTATCCCCTCTTCTCTGCCTTACGCTTTCCTCTTCATTTCCACATATGAGTGGGTCTCTAAATCATCTAACGTACCTAATCTCGGCCTGCCCCTGCCCGTTTTTCCTTCCTTTCTACCTTCTATGATCTCTATTAATAGTCTTTCTCCCCTTAGAAAGTACTTCTTTTCTACTAAAATGTACTAATACATATATAATAATAATAGAATTTTATATTTCATGTTTTATGATATGACATGAAGTAGTGGCAATCATGGAAACGACATGGAGTATTCATGGTGTAATTCAATAAGCAAATTTTTTTTTAAACCATATATAAAATAAACTATATAAAAGTCATTAAAATAAACAATGCAAATAACATACAATGATATAATGATTCATTGCGCTATACAGGAATCCAATGATCCGTACCTGTGATCCGGTAGGACTTTTATCATCAAATGAATTCCTGTCGTAGTCCAAACGGAAGCTATCCAGTGAGTCCATGGACAGGCACCTCTCGTAGTGCGGAGGATCAACTGGAGGCATCGAGTCCATGGACTGAGGTAGGCTGGGATTATTAACTTGAATAGGAACTGTATTGGGAATTTGCAGATATACTCGAGATTCATCTCGGGTTATTGAACCATCAGACTGTAGAATTATATTACATTAAAATATTAAGTGCAAGCATTGTATGCATAAAACGATATAATAACAATATTGTATGACAACACATTAGAATGTTATCTAAAATAGATATTTACTTTAAATAATAAATAAATAATTAATAAATAATAAATAAATAATAAAGTTCTATCGTCCGTTTCCTCATCCAAGGATGATGTCAGGGACGTCCCCACAGCACACAACACTGCAGATCAATTCATCCAGACCAATCTACAAAAGAAATGTGCTAAGGAGAAAAACGATATAATTTAAAGAAATTGTGCATAAATACTCTATTATGAATATAGTTACCAAATAGCAATATTGGGCAAGTGTTAAATATTTAGCTATAGCTAACATTTTAGCAAATAAAAATGCAAATTCAACTAATAAACTGTGAGACTGTGAATGTCTCTATAACGCAGTCGTTACAGGCGTCGGTTTATGTCACAAAGTCTAAAATCGCTATATTGAGATACTTGATATTTATTATAAGTATTTTAACCAACCTTGAAATCAAAAAGATTTGGAAAAGGTTTCCATTTGTTTACAAGTTAGAGTCAAATTACCTTAATTAAAAGTTATAACTAATACTTTAACTACTTTTTGTAGTTAAAAGTTACAAAAAGATTAGCTAGTAATACATTAATACGCATCACTGAGGAATGCACCTTTCTATAAGGATAAATATTATTGCGGACAAACAATCGCAATTCGCTATCCCCTCGGATTTTAAAAGTATTACAGATTTAATGACAAAAATCCAGCGCATATTTGGCTTTTCATATTTTCACAAGTCGGAGCAAAAGCAATTTTGCTTTTGCGTCTATATTCAATTTTCTATTGCAATCTGATAAACTAGTGCACGATGATTTCAAGTTAAATATTCTAATTAGGATTTAGCTAGTGATACTAGTATTTACATTTGCTACAATATTATGAATGTAATTTTAAGATACTAGTATTTACATTTGATACAATATCATGAATGTATTTTTACCCGAAACTCATAAACTTTCGTACTTCCGTCATAAGTTCTTGCGGTGCTGCGTCCGCTCTCATCTGTATCACAATACATTTGTATTAAAATATTTAGCCGTCTATATTAAATTACTTTAACTTCAACATAGCTAAGTTGAGAGTTTGGAGCACGATTAGTTATTGATTAGTTATTCATTAATTATTGATTTGTTACTGATTTGTTACTGATTTGTTACTGACTTGTTACTGATTTGTTACTGATTTGTTACTGATTTGTTACTGATTTGTTACTGATTTGTTACTGATTTGTTACTGATTTGTTACTGATTTGTTACTGATTTGTTACTGATTTGTTAATAATTTGATATTGATTTGTTATTGATTTTGTTATTAATTTGTTAATAGCCATTATGTTTAGAAAAGACTATAAACAACTATGATCAGACAGTTTATGATCCAACAGTGTGTGATCAGACAGTGTATGATCCGACAGTGTGTTATCAGACAGTTTATGATCAGACAGTTTGTGATCAGACAATAATAATAACAACAACTAGAGTGTTGCAGTCATCAATGACAACATCGAGCACTATTGAGACAAAATCAAGCCGGCGAACAAAAAAAAGAAGGTCCAAAAACGGTGCAAATTCCAAAATCCAGAAATTCAGTCCAAAGTATGACAGACAGTGTGTGATCAGACAGTGTATGATCTGACAGTGTGTGATAAGACAATATGTGATCAGATAGTGTGTCATCAGACTGTGCGTGATGATATCATGGACAGGCGATGATAGTAATTACACGGTATCAACAAGTCAACTACACAACCCCGGGCACAACTCGGTTTCCTGGAAGATTATTCATATATTGCTGATAATTGACGCTTTAATTGATAATTGACGCTTTAAAGCAGACATGATGGATCATGGAAATGATAACAAATTTTACAGAAATCTGTAGTCTCCAAGACAGGTCATCAGCCTTGACCCAGCTTCAGAAATGATCGATGAACTGCTGAATACCTGCAAGTAAGTTTCTACTCAAGCAAGATTCTACCCAAGATGAACACTTTCATATAGCTTTCTAAAACTAAATAAGTAATAATAATAAAATGGCATTAAATCAGAAACACGTAATATTAACGAAAAAGCTAATCAGTACAGCAGACTGAAATCATCTCGTGAGAATTTGTAGAAGTGATTATTTAGGTAGGTAGGTAGGTTGTAGTGTGTTTAACGTCAAGTTTCAGAAGCACAAGGCTTCTCTTCAAGACGACTCGACACACTCGAGCTACCGTCACAAAATTAGTGCAACAGAAGTTACTTGCAACAGCTGTGTATCTCTCTAATAAGTGATTATTTAAAAAAGAACTGAGCATTATGAATGGGAATTAGTATGAAAGAAAAGGTGCATTAGGATAGTAATTGGTATAAATTACATTTAAAATGAAATTAGAACTAAGATCAAGTAGGAAATAGAAAACCTTCGGAATTAAGGGATTTCAGCACAAGTTGATCACAAGAATGTTTTCCGCATTCCGAGTCCATATCAGACAGCATCAAGTGATTGGTCGGTAATGCAGTAAACTTGATATGATTCTGATTAACTTTCTTACTGCTTCTTCGTCTACGCATACGACGCCATCTTTTCAAGCAGTGCTCTTTAAAGAGCAGTCTGGAATGAGCTCGGATGTAGGCGGAGAATCTGGAAATACGTTCCACAGCCTCCTGGAGCTTGTTGATTTCCTGGACTTCATCATTTGTCTGCACTGCCAAACTCTCTGCACCGAAAGAGCTCAGAAGCAGGGCTAGGAAGAGATTGAGCACCTAGCATAAGCAATTAGGTGGATTACAGGGGATAGGTATTTAATTATTTATTTATTTATTTATCATACGCACATGATATCACAATTTGCAGACACAATAGACAGTTAGAGCGCATGAACGGAAATAAAGGCCCACAAGTGGCACTTACATATTCCGAATTTAAAAATAAAAATACAAACATTTGCATTAACTATTAATTAATAATGTTCAATAAAATCCTTAGTATGGGCCATAATTATGTACAAAGATAAATTTAGCGGAACATGTAATGACATTGTTAAGGAAATCAACAATATACACGCACAAATATCTGCACACAATGACAATGAAAACATACTAATTTAGGTCCTGCCCCTGATCTACTCATAAAAATTCAATATTAAAAACGGTAGGTAGGTAGGTTGTAGTGTGTTTAACGTCAAGGTTCAGAAGCACAAGGCTTGTCTTCAAGACGACTCGACACACTCGAGCTACCTTCACAAAGATTAAGGTAACAGTAAGTTACTGTATTTATATTGTTTTACAGGTGATAAGGGCATTTCAGAAATAAAATAGTAACGAGTCGTACTAAACGTGATAAAATGGTATTTAAGTAAAATGGTTAACAGGCATTTAAGTTAGTTGGAATTTAGAAATCAATGACGACATTCTCTTGGAGAAGCGCTGCTTGCGAAAAATGTATGAAAATCAAAATTGCAGACAAATTAATTGTAAATTTAGATTACCACCATTATGAATTGACTGATAAACAAAAATAAACAATTAATATAAAAAATTTATTATATTGAAATGACCGGGCAGTGTCGACGAATAACTACACAACACTATTTTTGGAATGTAATACAACAGCATTTCTCTCTCTCTCTCTCATTAGTGTTCTGTCAAGTGTTAAGTCCAAGATACATATTCTTACATGCTGAACGCTCATTTAAAAGCAATTCATTGATTAAGTGCTAATATATTCACGAAAAGTCCCATCCACAAAACAGCCTATAGCTTTGGAATAATATGACCTCTGAGGTGATTTCCCGTTGACTTCTTCGGTTACTGTTCAGTCGTCTTTAACGTCGTGTGCAGTTTACGGCTGGTCTATTCCTTAGAGTCCCAATCTCAACACGAGGAAACTAGAGCATATTATGACTTTATTACAGCTTGATGTGTCTAATCCAAATGTGTTTTCCTTAATGAAAATAAAGTATTGCATTAGAAGGCGTATTGGTACCTACCACTAGATTTCCAATGATCATAGTAAGAAGGAAGAACGGGACGCAGACATATCCGGTACAATGTATGCAGTCCCACATGGACTCGATCCACTCACCACACAAAACTCTGAAGACGATCATGAAAGAGTGCAGAAAGTCAATGAAATGCCAACGAGGAACTTCCGGAAATTTATCTATCTTTTGGTAATTTGATCCAAACAACTGCATGCCCATCACAGCGAAGATGAAGACGATGATGGCGAGAACAAAGCAGAGGTTTCCCAGGGCGCCAAGGGTGCGTCCTATGATGCCTATTAGTAGGTTCAGTGTGGGCCAAGATTTAGCCAACTTGAAAACTCGCAGCTATTACATAACACATATATAATTAATTAGTTTCAAAACAACTGTAAACAACTATTATACTTTACTAGTTAATTTCAGTTTATGCACGTAAAATCATCACAGCAGCAATATTGTTGCTTCGAAATGTGTTTAAATGATTTACTGACATGTTCTATTTAAGCGTTTGTATTTAGATTTTGAGTTTACTCGAGAAATACCTTTATTTATAGTAGTCACCTTACCATAAATACATAATTATCGGATTGCTGAATTATGTAATACGATTTTCACTACTTTACTATTTTAATCAGGTATTAAGTTTTTAGAAGTACTTCACGCCAAAGAGGCTATGTGATGATATCCTATGTGATGATATACTATGTGATTATATCCAATGTGATGATATCCTATGTGATGATATACTGTGTGATGATATCCTATGGGATGATATCCAATGTGATGATATCCTAGGTGATGATATCCTATGTGATGATATCCTATGTGATGATATCCTATATGATAATATACTATGTGATGATATCCATGTGATGATATCCTATGTGATGATATCCTATGTGATGATATCCTATGTGATGATATCCTATGTGATGATATCCCGCGTACATGCTCACTTTAGGTAAAATGACTAAATCAGTTGATTCTCGCTTTAACTGTATCTTTTAGAGTAATGCAATTGAAAATTGATGTATATAATGATAATGATTATTCGAATGATTGATGGATTGATAGATAAGATAGAAAAATCGATTTAATGATTGAATGATTGAGTGAGTCAGTTAATGAATGAGTAATTGAGTGAATGAGTGAGTGACTGAGTGAGACAGAGAGAGAGAGAGTGACTGACTGACTGACGGACTGACTGATTGGTTGATTGATTTATTGACGATTGATTGACTGATTGATTGATTGATTGATAGAAGGATGGGTGGATGATTTTACCAGACGAAATGATCGCAGGATGGAGAGCCCCTTGACGCCTTCGAGGCCGAGCTCAACGAGGCTGAGGACGACGATGACAACATCGAAACAGTTCCACTTGTCCCTCAGGTAGCGATAAAGTCCCAAGGCAAGAATCTTCAGCGTCGCCTCTGTGGCGAATATCGCAGTAAACACCTGAAAGTTGACGACAACAAATGCATTTAAGACAAAACTGACAAGCATCGAAGATTGACTACGAGGTTTATTCTAATAATGGTGACAAGTGCAGTCAAGTCAACTTGAATTGATAGTAACTTACTGTTACATTAATCTTCGTGACGGTAGTTCGAGTGTGTCGAATCGTCTTAAAGAGAAGCCTTGTGCTTCTGAACCTTGACGTTAAACACACTATAACCAATCTAAGATTGGATCTTTCGTGTGGATTAGATTAATTAAATGATTGTTAGAAAAGTCTAGAACTTCGGTCAATGTAATATATAGATGTTAGTGGATTGCAGATACACAGGTGAATACAATTAACAATTGGTACCCTTGATCTGATTTACGTTCATGACCTTATCTAGCACTTTTACTGACTCTTGAACTTTTGTACGCTTTAATATAACAAAAACCAAGAATATACCCTATATCATGTTACAAAAGCAATTACAAATGTAAGAAATATTCAAATAATTAAACAGTGTAATGTTGAAATTCGTCAACAATAATCATGCTAACTATATATGTAATTTCCTTCATTTTGTAGCTGTATGACCATTGAATGATTTAAGACTTAAATTATATTTGTAACAGTTTATCTAAGCACTGAACAAAGCTAATACTTAGCAGAAGTCTAGTGTAACACGCTATCCTTGTCTGCTTTTAACTTACATTTGATTCGAGATTTGTATTTTGTAAAACTAATAAATCCTATAGTAAGCAAAAATATATATCTATTATATCTTTTAGAAATTGAATGCATTCGAAGAAGTCACTGACACTGTCACAGATGAAGATCAATGACAGAGAAAAAGTTCAACCCAAATACCGACTTACACTGTGGCAGATTTCGTAAGCAAAATGCTGCGCAAAAAAGTAAACACGCATTATAGTGAAATGATGTTGATATCTATCACTTGTAATACCACTTGTTTAAACCGTTAGTCAATTTAGACCATTTTCCGTATAACCAGTCCAGTGAATGTCTGAGATTTTACTCTCAGATTAGCGCGGCTGAGATTCGAACCCACGAGGGTTTAATTCACCTCAGGGTCTGTCACTTAAAACTTAATGACGCTAACCCTAAGCTTTTGAGACATTCAAAGATTATGTAATGTTGGACAAAAGTATCTTACGTAGTTTCCCACTGTGAGGAAGTCCGACACATGTGGCTTCATGTCGGCATGCTCGACTGTCATGAAGAGAGTGTTAACAACTATGCACAGGGTGATCAGCAGGTCCACGAATGCGTCCATGATAAAACTCTCGATCATTCCACTAAATTCGTACCACGCTGGACAACATTCCCATTCGAATAATATCTGCTCGGCCTTCCCCCTCAGCCATTCCATCTTCGTCAGTTCCTCGTTCATCAGTAGCCCTGAAATCAATCAATATCTTATTTAATACAATGGTTAAAGAGTATGTCCCATTGCGAGCAGATTTTGTTTTATGTTGAAATTCGTATATCATTGTGAGGTAATGCAAAGGTCAAATTTTACATTTCGAGCTTTAATATAAAATTTAATTAACGTTTTGACACGGAATGGCTCTTATGCTACAGATAAAAGTGAATCTAGAATCTAAAAATATCCAATAACTATATTAAATTGTATCAATATATATTAAAAAATTATTTCGATTTCCAAAGTAAATCTACAATTGAATTGAAACGGGAGAGAGAACTATGCATGTATATTATATAATAACCGAAATCACAATGATACAGTATACCAATACAGCAATTACAGGAAACGTATAAATGTGCATTAAAATTAATTTTGGACTTGTTCACGCGCACACAAACAAACAATGGGCCGTCAGAATGGAATAATCAAACCCGACATAATTGACAAAAGTCATATTTGTGAAACATTAACCATTATTTGAAACATATTCACACAATAAACACTAAGTTATAAAAAATATAAACCAGGTAATCCGTTGAAATGAATTTGAAGATCTCGCATTGACGATTATGTGATACAAAAGCTAATGTTAACGTCAGTTTCCTCACTCAAAAGCGATGTCAGTGACGGGCGCGCCCAGGATTTCAACCCCGACAAAATACTGATCAGCGATCGAATATCTTACTGACATCACCACTGGCTCCATCCAGCCATTTTTAGCAGTAGACTAGGGAAACGATGAGACTGAACACTTAAAAAGTAAAACACTACAAAAATTAACACTTAAAATTATAAAACGACAAAGATCTTGGCTCTCTGGAAGACGAACCTAAAATTGTCATATTAAAAGTCTACTTTTTTGAAAGACATTGAAAGATATTACCTGGACCACCAGAAGCTCTTGACAGAAGATCTTGCAGTACTATAACATCTGCAATGAAATAAAGCGACTAAAGTACGACGTCTTAAAGTTCCTGCTAGGCAGGTAGTTGGTTGTAGTGTGTTTAACGTCAAGGTTCAGAAGCATAAGGCTTCTCTTCAAGACGACTCGACACACTCGAGCTACCGTCACAAAGATTAGGGTAACAGTAATTTACTGTTGAGTTACTAAAGTTGAAGTTCCTGATAAGCTGCGTTACTAATAATATAAAACTAAAGAAATGCAAGAAAATGGTGTTTATGGAACTGCCAAATTATTTTAGATACTGAAATTTCTTATTAGATAGATTGATTAAAAATCAAATTGGTATCAAATACAATTTATAGTATAAGTCAAGCAGAAAGATTACTAAATAGAAAAGAAATTAAAATTTCGTATCACTGATGTCAGTGGATATCAACTAATTAATTATTTACCCAAAAGCAAAGTATATTTGTAATATTAGATATAAATTTGTCATTTAATGATTATAATCAATGGACAAGTATCTTTGTTTAAATATATAAATATTCTCAATGCAAAATCCTGTCTTTGCAAACCATTCATGTCCGCTATGGAAGAATTGGAAAGCCTGGCCTTGAACTGCTGATAACCAGGAGTCAAGCGATTCGACGACATAGCATTCTCATGCATTGATTCACACACCTGAAAGTTAAATAGAGGAAGCTGTAAAAGTGTATCTGAACAGAATATCACACAGGGCATTCCACTGAAACGCTAGTTGGAGATATATTAAGTGAAAGGAAATGGGTTGCACTCATTGCTTCTTTTCATCTGGATTATTCGATCCTGTTGTTCTATCCTAGTGGTACGCTTTCAAAAATCTGCTAAATATTGCTTTAGAATTCTGATTTCTAAAAAAGTAAAGCTAATGTTAAACGTCAGTTTCCTCACTCGAAAGCGATGTCAGTGACGTGCGAACCCAGGATTTTAACCCCGCACATACTGATCCGCAGTCGAATATCTTACCGATAGTGGCGATGTCGGTAAGATAAGTCATCATGCAACTAGTCATACTAGGCATCTATTTCTTATATATGCATATATTTGCGAAATGCTTTCGACACGGTTGACTTTCGATTTAACTAAAATTTGGAGAAGTACTGGTATGATATTTTTATGATCAGTACCGTGACATCTACCTCATCAGTTCTGTTGTATCGGTTCACGACAACATCGGGTAAAGTACTGGAAGGTCTGCGTATTTGAGATCCACTCCATCTAAAGTGCGTCATCTCACTTCCTCTATTGCGCAGTATTCCAGGCGTCTGGTTTCCTGTCTGCGTGGAAACAGTTCCGAGATTCATCCCGGAGGAGTATCCAGCAAGTTCTGACTTGTATCCACCCCCGGACACGGAACCTAGCCTGGCTATAGCCACATGAGCACCGCTACAGGAATCGTATCCTTCAGATATCGATCCCATCCTGCTAACGGATCCCTGTCCGGTTGAACTGGATTTTTGATCTTCTGAGAGTGATCCAACTCTGCAAGTAGAAATGAAATAAACAGAGCTATGGCTTTTTTATAGTAGCCTCTTCTGCATTGTTATTTGTTTATCTAACTACATGCACGTTCCTATTGTTTGTATAATCTGTGTTGTGATGAACAAATAAACGACACTAAACGAAAAAAATTTGAATATAAACAGCTAGTAAAGCCAAGGTTAACGTCAGTTTCCTCATTGGAAAGCGATGTCAGTGACGGGCGAGCCCAGATTTGAACCCCGCACCTACTGATCCGCGGTCGAGTATCTTGCCGACTAACATGAATTAGCACAGGATTCGTAATCTTGCTGTGATGTAAGAGCTGTCTGGTACAGATATAGCATTAAGCGATTGATAATCGGTTACTTCAAAAGAGAATAAAAGTGAAAAGACATTAATCACAGTTAAAAATCGAAAAAACTTAGCAGAATAAGATGAGAGATTGTGGCCAAAACTGGTCGCACACTGTAAAATTATAATGCATACATTTTACATTTAAATGACGCTCAGATTAATGCTTTAATACTAAATAGCCGATCTCACGTTAGTCGCAAACTAAAAGATTTCAGTGATGTCCATATTAAAAGTTAATTGCGAAGCTGAGCATTTGAATTGTAACACCTCAACGATCATAACATAAAAATTAGAGTGCAACTGTCATCAATGACGACATCGAGCACTATTGACAGCATACTATTGTCAAAGTGTAAGATACTTTGCTGTTGCCACAGCAAAGTAATAAATGTAATGCGACACGGGCTAGCTTGTCACAGAGACTAGTTTGTCACAGGAGCTAGCTTGTCACATGACTTAGCTTGTCACAGGGACTAGCCTTTGTTTCAAACCCGTTACCTTCTACTGATCATTAAACATTCTCTACGTCTCTAACCTGCTGACCGGCTCATGTCCGCTGTGAACTGATCCCATTCTACTCAAGGACGCACCACGTCCGGCTGGTCCTGCCGTCACCCAACTATTTGATCCAGACCCTATCCTAGTAATCGATCCTCGACTCGTATAAACGTTACCGGATCCCACTCTGCTATCTCCATGATCCAGAGCGACTGGTGATCCTGTCTGAACGTCTCCATAGGTCGGTGGAAGAGCAGCAGGCTGAGAGGCGGTGATGTGGACAGGTGAGGAATTCTTACTCGTGTGATTGTAACTCTCAGGCGCGGTAGAGTCACCCACACCCGTGGCTACAGACACATAGGCCGTGGACACAGACAGGCTGGGTGATGTGGTAGACACAGGGGACTCCGGAATGTATCTAGCTGGCGACAGACTTCGTCGACTTCTTGCGTCCATTCTGAAACTAGCTCCGAAATTTTGTGATCCGGGACGTCTGCGCCTGAAGGACTTGGACCTCGCCTGGACCATCATATGGTAGAGTTGCTCGGCTGTGGGTGGTGGGTGGTTCTGAGGGGTCCCGGCTAGTCCGGACTCGCTGTTGGACACTGTGAGACTGTCCATGGAGGGCCTGTGCTGGGACTGTTGAGGCGGAAGCGGTGGAGGTCCTAGGGAGCGCTGGGAGGAGCGGGGATGAAGGGATTGATTGTTCCAGGTGTGCTTGGGACTGTAGCGTCGTTGAGAGAACGGAGAGGCTGGGACACTGCCACGACCCTACAGCAGATAAAACTAAAAAATAAACTGACCTAATGGCACAGCTTTCGTAGTAATGTTCCTGGTTCCTAGTAATATTAGTACTGATCGTGATTCCCAGTAGTTTTAGTACTGATTAAGATACAGATAACCTTATCACCATATTCTAAAATAATTTGCAACATAACACGGTATGTTAGACGATTTTAAGACCGACTCATACGTGGGCATGAAGAGGACAGCGGAAGACAGAGAAGAGTAGAGGCCTTTATATTCCCTGAACCTGTCAGTACGCAGTGCACTAAGATATATATACATATGTATATATATAAATGTATATATATATATATTATATATATATATATATATATATATATATATATATATATATATAATATTATAATGTAATATATAAGTTCGAGACCTTAAACTAATTAGACCATTCTGTAAATCTAGAAAGAAATTTCTTAGCTGGGTTTTCCTGTGCATGACCAAAATTAATCCAGAGGAAAAATAAGTGCAAAAATTTAAATTTAACATCTACTACCATATTTCATGCAACACAGACACCATTGACATATCGACCAGGGTGAAATTCAAACAGGTCATGTGTTGTTCATCAAAACATATTCTCTAAACTCTGCATGAAGAAGAAAAAGAAATTCAAACAGGTCAAGTCCTACTCTTCAAAGCAGATTCTCTACACTGCAAGTGAAGAAGGAAGAGAGCTATTACCAGTACAGGAGATCTGCTCTCCATGGTGTATCTCCGGGACTCGTGTCCAGTAGGAGTAACGTCCGGGTCATACTGCTGCATCCTCAGCTGTTCCGTCAACTCTCCGGAGATCAGCGATGGACTCGCCTTCATCAGATTATCCAGCAAAGCTATCTCTCGCTCCTCTCTCTCCTGTGAAGACAGCAATGGAGGTAGAAGAAAACAAAAATAAAAAATTAAAGATTAAAGATTAAAATTAAAGTTAAAGTTAAAGATTCAAACAATTGTTATATACGTTTATGTCCTGTCCTTTGATTTGTGGTGACATGTGATGGGGACGTTCCTGACATCATCCTTGTATGGAGGAATCGGACGTTAAACCTTAATTTTGA
Source organism: Enchytraeus crypticus (assembly GCA_905160935.1). Lineage (NCBI taxonomy): Eukaryota > Metazoa > Annelida > Clitellata > Enchytraeida > Enchytraeidae > Enchytraeus > Enchytraeus crypticus. The sequence continues at coordinate 456,206 of CAJHZI010000189.1, forward strand.
TCATTATTATTTAGTTGTAAATTATGAGATAATTAACAGAAGTATTTATAAGCCAGTGTTTTCCCCGTGTTGGGTCCGGGTCGTTTCAAGAATTTGTCCAACCGGTAACTGCACGTGTCGTAGAAGGCGAATAACGCACTAAGATCCATACCAACTTCAGAAAGGGCATTCGGTTGGTGAGCGCCTAGGCTCCAGTAATTGCCACAAAACTTAAACGAATGGATAAACTTCAAAAGTATAATAGGGGATTGACCGATGATATGGGACAGGGAGGACTGGAGAAAGTCTATTCGTATCCCGACCCTGGTTAAACTGGGATTTAAGGGAAGATGATGATGATGATGACGATGATGATTTATAAGCCAGAGACCTGCCATGTGGCAGTATTTAGACAAATTAATCTCTCTCTCTCTCTCTCTCTCTCTCTTAATAATATTTGCTAATGATTTATATTTTCCGCATATTGTTCTAAATACCTATAGATTGGTCTAGACACATCGTGGTTTTGCACGCCGTGGTTTTGAAAGAAACTATTATTTTCTAATGCGACAATTGGTAAGGCCATTTACTACTCTGCGGAATTCATCACGTCATGCGTTTCATGATTACACATTATACATGTATAGTAGTCGTCTATTCGTCGCTTTTTCTGACACCTTGTTTAAATGCGAACGATATAAGTTTAATATAAATCTTCTGTAATGCTTAAAAATGCATACCTTAGCTTCAGCAATCAGCGTTTCAGTTTCCAATATTTCTCTCTTTTGACAGTCATCATAGGACATGGCTACAATGGCCAGTATGAGATTGACGAGGTAGAAAGAACCCAGGAAGATCACGAACACGAAGAAAATCATATGCCATGGGCCATTCGCTCTTAACACCTAAGAAACAAACAAAACACTTTTAAAGTTACTTCAGCAATACATCGATAAGTTATCCGGATTTTGTATTATTTAAAGTGTGGTTAAAACTCAAACTATGTTTCTGTTTATAATATGCATGTATGTATGAAAGTAAAAATATAGGCTAAATGTAAGTAGGGTTACAATGAAATGTTAAACGTTCACTTATCGGAAACAGTATTTAAGTTTTATTACAATATTGCTAATGCAACTGCCCTATAATAACCCGATTACACTCTTCAAAGTGTGAATGAATCCCTTGGAACTATATGTATCAAACGTTAAGCGGTTATAAGATTTAAAACTACACTTAATGCACGTTTCCATAAGGCGTACATACAAAGGTCTCCGTGGGGTTTCGAAGTAATGGCCTCCTACTTATCAGGCAAGTACAATATCTGCTCAGCCATCCAACCAGTGCCAATAATGTTGCGATGGTATTGCTGAAACCTTTGTGTCATTTTTCATTTCATATGAATTGCTGTATTGTGTGAAATTTTCTAGCAGTTTTGTGCGAAATGATTGACGCATTTAAATTAATAAATCAAAATGGATTAAATTTTTTATTTAAAGCCCAAATTCCAAATCCGAAATTCAGATAAAGTGCTTCCACAAAATCAGTCCAATATTTGATCCTTTTCTTAAAAGTGGACCCTTTAATAAACCTAATAATCAGCTAGTATGTCAGTTTTAGTTTATTATAATATAGACCCTGATGAATATGGCAAACTTGAGAATAGATCAGTAGGATACTGCATCTATTCTCAAATTCGAATAACGCATTTGCTTCTCTGAAAACCAAAAATTAGTTAATTATCTATGATTTTGTTTTGTACAATAAATAGAAGTACATCAAGTAGTAATTTTGTACAATAAATTAAGTAGATCAGTTACCTAAATTGCAAAGCCACATTATAACAATAATTCTACATCTATTCTGATGCTCTTCTCTGTGTTCTTTATGGACTTCTATGATACATTGTACAAACAAATGTAGAAACATTTGTACAAAAATCACAAATGTAGAAAATCATATATAGCAGTATATATGTACATGTACAATGTACATATATGTATACTGCTGGCTGGATGACCAAATGGATACCACGCTTTCCTGTGAAGCAGGATGCTGTCGGTTCGTATCTCAGCTGGATCGTATCTGACAGGGCCCCTTGAGATACGAAATAGGTGTTAAAATAGCTATAATTCTTTTATGTCATAAACGTTATTTTTTACAACATAGGTTACCAGTTGGTAGAGGTTTACCAGTTGGTAGAGATTTTCCCAGGCGTCCTGTGTTATGAGTCGAAATGCGCAGAGCACAGCCCAGCCAAAGTTGTCGAAGCTCGTGTAGCCAAAGTTTGGATTTGAACCCAGCTCTTCCAAGCATACGTAATCTTTAGGACAGGCTCTGAACATATCATTAGTAATTAGTAAATCGATCCATTGATTCATCAATTAGTTAGTAAGGAAATAAATTTATTAGTTAGAGTTTTATGTAGAATGTCCCATTAGTTAAGCCCAGTTTTATGTCCAGTTTTATGTTGAGTGTCCCATTAGTTAAGCCCAGTTTATGTCCAGTTTTATGTAGAATGTCCCATTAGTTAAGCCCAGTTTAATGTCCAGTTTTATGTTGAGTGTCCCATTAGTTATGTCCTGTTTTACGTAGAGTGTCCCAATAGTTATGTCCTGTTTTATGTGGAGTGTCCCATTAGTTATGTCCTGTTTTATGTAGAGTGTCCCAATAGTTATGTCCTGTTTTATGTAGAGTGTCAAAATAGTTATGTCCTGTTTTATGTAGAGTGTCCCATTAGTTATGTCCTGTTTTATGTAGAGTGTCCCATTAGTTATGTCCTGTTTTATGTAGAGTGTCCCGTTAGTTATATCCTGTTTTATGTAGAGTGTCCCATTAGTTATGTCCTGTTTTATGTAGAGTGTCCCGTTAGTTATATCCTGTTTTATGTAGAGTGTCCCATTGGTTATGTCCTGTTTTATGTAGAGTGTCCCAATAGTTATGTCCTGTTTTATGTAGAGTGTCCCATTAGTTATGTCCTATTTTGTGTAGAGTATCCCAATAGTTATGTCCTGTTTTATGTAGTGTTCCAATAGTTATGTCCTGTTTTATGTAGTGTCCCAATAGTTATGTCCTGTTTTATGTAGAGTGTCCCATTAAATTCACTAATAATCAGCTTAATAAAAATCAGGCGTCATTTTTGACATTAGCATATTCTTGACTGATGTTGCGAGTTTTATGTTAAGGCCAAAGCCATGGCCAAGTTTAATGCCAATTTTCTGCTCGAATAGCACGTCAGTGACGGGGAGAGCACTGGATATGAACCCTGCAAACTACTGATCCGCTGTCGAGCAATTTACCAACAAGCCACCGGCTCAGCCCACTTAAAGTTCAGTATGTCAATGATTAGATATTATTTGTGTATAGTAATGGATGTGAACGATTTGCACGTAGACAGTCTTTAAGAACATTTACAGTAGACTGATATTTAGGTGTTTTATGTCTTTACCTTGTATGAAGTTTTGTCAATTTTGACAAACACCATTATTTCTAAAAGAAATTTTAGAAATAATACCAATAACATTTGGGTTCATGAAATATTATCTTTTACAGAAATCCAATATTTCATTTAAAACTGAACAAGAAATTACTCAAAATGCGCATCTTAATAAGTCATACAAATGCTTAGAGTGCGGCGTAAGCATTTCATCATTCTTCCAGTATCGCAAGTTAATATAAACTTCATTTTGAAACTCTTACTAACATTTTATTACGAACTTAGATTTTATTACAAAATTGCGAAATGAAGCTTATTAAGGACACTCGTATATTACATTCTGTCAAATATTGCTAGCAATTAGGCCTAAATCTGCTATACATGTACTTTGGAACTCTGTAGATACTGTAATATATATATATATATATATATATATATATATATATATATATATATATATATATATATATATATATACAGACTGGGGTAAAAATAATTAGAGATGGGAATGGAACCGAACCCGAACCGAACCGAACCCTAAAAGCCAGAATTTTGACCGAACCGAACTTGAACCCAGACTCTTACCGAACCCGAACCGAACCCGAACCCAGACGCTGGCCGAACCGAACCGAGCCCGAACCCAGACTTTGGCCGAACCCGAACCGAACCCAGACTTCGTCCAAACCGAACTGAACCAAACTCTTGTAGTTCCCTTTCTTCTTCACCAGCCTGACATTAAATAGAGATAGTAAGAACAATACAAATATATGTTAGTTTTTGCATTTACATGTCTTACAGTATCTAACAGCATATATTCAGGTAAGGCTGGTTCCGACACAAATTTTAAAATAGAAAGTACAAAGGAATGGTAGCGGAAAGCGAGACGGGCCTATGGAAGATAATGGATAGTCTAAATGATACGGCATTGAAATATAGAATGAAGATTAACATCAAAGAGACAAAAGTGTTGAGAGTATTCCATAAAAACCGAAAATGCTTGACTCAATCTAGGTGGATTTGTTCTTGTTATATAAAAATTATGAATTTTTTCTAATTTTAGTGTGCTACCTTAATATTTTTGCAGCCAGATTTACAAATAATTATACATGATAGTATATATGTTTTAAGACTATCTGGAGTAAATAATTTTGCACCATAGCAATGCAATAATGTCATAACTATTTTCGTAACTTCATAATTGATCTGAGAGTTTCAAATTTGAAACCCTAAGGTAAATTATGAAGCTTATTACTGGCCAGTTGATAGCAAACGGTGTACATTATGATCATTTTTCTATGGAAGTACACTGGTTTACCAAAATCATCTTTATTTGACATTTTTATGTTACTAAATTGCACTTTGTCTCGGAAATATTGGATCAAATTTTAGCCAAGACATTTCCACTTAATTATAAACGTATCTAATATATAGGCCTATAGTGACAAAAAAATTTAAAAATTGATGAAACATTCTATTTGCTCGTTATAATCAAGGAGAATATCTCAGATACAATAATACAGCTAAATATCTATATTATGAACATTTGTTGGTCAACTTACAATATTTTAAGAAAATTTAATGTACAGGAACAAATACCAGTTCTCTCTTTTTTTCATTGTCATATTTTTAGCAGGTGAAAATATGTGGCAGCTATTATGACTTAATGAATTTTTAGGCATATTTACCATAAACCATTTTAAACATGTTTGTCATAACCATGATTATTATAAGTAAAGTTAAACAATAGCAACATTATCCAAACCAAATCATTTCGAACTCGAATCGAACTCTTGCGAGTTGAAAAGCAAGCCGAACCCGAACCGAACACGAACCCTTGTCAGAACCGAACCCAAACCGAACCGAACTTTTATTTTCAACGAACCGAACCCGAACTCTGGATATTCATAAAATTCCCATCTCTAAAAATAATAATCCCCTAGCGAAATCTCAATAACTTCAAGAAAACTCAAAATATCTTTACTAAATTTTCGGAGCTTCTAGGGGAGGTATTTCTGCGTTTAACCTGCAAATTTTGTTAAAATATTTCAGTAGTTACGAAATTACAGCATTTTTACGAGAAAAGTGCAAAAAATTAATTTGAACAAGGCTTTTTGAAATGTCAATCGTTCATTTTAAAGAAAATAACGACCCTGAAAAGTGCCGTTTATTTAAATGGGGAAGTATAAGCCTACACTACCTTGTCACCTGCTCCAATAAAAGATGCTTAAAATTCGTTCTTCTGTTAAAATAATTCCTAAATTTTGAAGAAAATTTCCGGTACTTTTGTTTAAATAAGCCATGTTAAAATTGATTTTAACACTTTTTCGGAGAAACGCTTTACTTCGTTACTTCTAAATATAATTTCACCAAATTTGCAGGATATATGCGGAAATTCCTCCTCTAGAAGTTCCTTAAATTTTGTGAAGCTATTTTGAGTTTTGTAGAAGATATTACGACTTTTGGTAAAATAAGTCTTGTTAAAATCGAATTTTGCACTTTTTTGGTAGAAGCCCTGTACTTTTGTTACAACACAAACGATTTTCATCAAATTTTCAGGTTACATGCAGAAATCCTTCCTCTAGAAGATCAAAAAATGTTGTACAAATAATTTAAGTTTTACTGAAGTTATTGAGATTTCGCGAGGGGATAATTATTTTTTGCCCCAGTCTATATATATATATATATATATATATATATATATATATATATATATATATATATATATATATTTATATATACATATATATATATACACAAACATATATATATATATATGTATATATATATATAAATATATATATATATATATATATATATATATATATATATACAGTGACGGATCCAAGGGGGGCCCAGGGGGCCCGGGGCCCCCCCTTAGGCCTGCCGATAATTTGAAAAAATATATATATTTACATTGTTTCTAGTGGAAATTTCGATGTGTAAATATGTTTATAAGGCCCAGTGGCGGATCCAGGAGGGGGCCCGGGCCCCCATAGGTCCGCCGATAAAATTTAGTACACTATATTTCATTGTTTCTATGGAAATTGTGTAGATATGTTAGTAATGGCAGTGGTTAGGGGGACCCGGGGGGGTACGGGAGGGAACTCAGTTCCATTAGCTCGATATTTTTCTAGGGTATACTAGGAGCCCTGTATAATGGAAGGGGGCCCGAAAAATGTTGACCGTTTCACTAGCTCTCAATTTTTACTTGAACCTATGCATTAGAGGAAAAAAGGGTGTAGGTAAAAAATGAGAAAGATCTGTCCCGTAGCAGTGTTGCAAGGAGCCTTGGCTGTGAGGGGTTTAAGCCTCCCACCCACTACCAAAATTAGGTCACTTTTGCAATTCGTCGAGATCTGCAGCGTTTCTACTGAGGTGAAAGAACTCTATGAGCCGAACGAAGTAGTGAACAAATTTTGAGCCCCCCCCCCCCTACAGCAATTTGTCTGGTTGCGTCACATGTCTCGAAGAAGCGGGGCGTAAGCAAAAAATGTCTACTTTCAAAAAAGATTTCGGGCCCCCCCTTAAAAATTTCCTGGATCCGCCTCTGCATATTTATATATATATATATACATATACATGTATATATATATATATATATATATTTATATATATATATATATATATATATATATATATATATATATATATACATTTACAGAGTCCATGGCTATATGCTATACCGGTATCTAAATGTTAGTTCCTTACCCTGAGCCGTTTGAGCAGACAAGATATTTTCCAGGACTTAATGCATACCAGTTACCTAAATAATTGACATTATAACAAAAACAAAAGTACAAAAGATAAATCAAATGAAATTCTAGGAACTTATTGACATGATAAACAGTGACCGTTGTTATACTGAAATAAATAGTACTTTGTTTACTCTGAGTTATATAAGTTTAGTACGATTACTACTAAAAGAATAACGAGTTAATTTAAATGTTAAGAATTTCATAGTCACGAAAACAAGCATTTAGCAGGTTATTTTTCATGATTCTATTGGCATTACAGAAGTCACCTTCCGATTATTTTTAGATGTAGGCCTACCATTCCTTTTACCTTCGTCACTAACAAGTACATAGTACGAAAATATTATCTTTTCAACTTTAATTCCTTAATTTCTCTTGATTCACACACTATTAATTAATCCTTTCATTTTAATTTTCTACTTTTAATGAACTAAATCCGGAATATGTAAGCGCTTCTATAGCCTGTATCCTCCGTTCACACAAACGTTTCAATATTTAGCTTTTATATCTGCTTTACCTGTTTTAAATGTCTGATGTGATAAATAAATAAATAAATTAATTAATTAATTAGTTATCGAACCGCCTAACCTTCCAGTATGACTAATTTTTTGTATAACTATATTTGGATCTTAACTTAATCTAGTAGCTTTTCTTAGTTTTAAAGGCTAAAACTAAGAGTTTTAGATTTCCTATTTTATGTGCTATAGGACATTCACAATATTCAGGTTTTTCGAGATGATGCTATAGTTTATAGTGAGATGCATTTGGAAGGTCACTTAAAATCAGTAAACTTAAATCAGTCACTTAAAGTTGTAGGCCATAAATTTCCGCTAAAGAGGCATTTTAACCATAATTTGTAGAATATTTATTGGGCTATATTGGGCTAGTTTCGTTACGGCGTTGGGCTGTAAATTGTTTGGACGTCTGACAACCCTGCGGCCTATAATCGAGTCTGCTTCAAACTCTTTCATCACATCATGTTCTCCATTATTTCCATAATTTCACGTCCCTGTCATCATCCCTGTATGAGGAAACGGACGTTAAACCTTTATTATTATTATTATTATTATTGTTATTATTATTACAAATATTACTAATTAAAATTATACGAGAAATCATATAGCCTAGAATAACCGATAAACCAAGATTAAAATATCTTTATTGTAAATTATTTTATTTGATACCTTTTATTCCGAAATAAGTAATATATTTAAACTCTAGTGTCAATAACCAGACATACGTATGTCGAGGTACATTTAGTTTGGTTTCCATTTCAAAATTGTCTTAGATTACAGTCCAACACAGGCCTATTCTAGGCAGAATAAAGCAGCAATAAACTTGAACTAGTTTTTGTGACAGTATTTCGAGTGTGTCGCGTCGTCTTGAAGTGAAGCCTTTTACATCTGAACCTTGACGTTAAACATACTGCAAGTCTATAAGCTACCAACCAACCATTCTGAAGCATATTAGATCAAGTGTAACATGGTCACATTTATCTGTGACAATATTCTACTACAACATTTCTAGTTAGTTTTGATACTGTAATGATAATAGCAATTATGAAATTATCTTAAACAGAATTTGCATTATTAAATAACTTCTATCATAGCTCTGGTTTGGATGGCAGCCAAGAGTCTGAGTTTAGTAGCACAATAAACTGTTTCAAAAAGCTACAATTTAATGACAGATTTTTTCTGATCTCACAATATATATATATATATATATATATATATATATATATATATATATATATGTACTGCAATCAATCAATATATACATATATACTGCAATATATATATATATTTATATATATATATATATAGACACACACACATATACATATGTATATATATATAATATATATATATACATATATATATATATATATATATATATATATATAACATTCTGATGATGATGTATCAGTAGAAAAATCAAAGTAATAGATAGCATACACACACACACACACATACACACACACAACCTATACAAAAATAAGCCGTTGGTTCGAATTTCTGCTGATCCATCTCGGTCATTTGCCACATGATCCAAACATGAACTTTAATTTTAATTTCATAAATAAATATTTTATCCTTATACAAAAGTCAAATTCAAAATATATGTAGCTTCCTTTACTTTCTACGATTTAATGATCTTATAATTGTATTGGTACTTTTCCTTTGTAATCTAAAACCCCACTCCGCTTGCCTTGGATCTTAGACTTGCACTGTTTTTTTCTCGCGTTCTCTTGTAGTCTCTGTGTACTCAGTCGTCAGCGTGTGGTGCCTGGCGCCTGTTTGTGTCGAGTCTGCAAGAGACGTTCCTGACATAGCCTTATAGCGAGGAACCGGACATTAAATTTTTATTATTTGATTGATTGGCTGGAGCCCGTGGCGATGTCAGTAAGATACTTTATCTCGGATAGGCACGTGCGCGGTTCAAATCCTGGGCTCGTCCGTCACTGACATCGCTGTCGAGTGAGCAAACTGACGTTAACATTAGCTTTTTTAGCTTTTTGATTAATTGATTGATTGATTGAAGTCAATTTAAATAGTCAGAGAAACTCGAGAGTCTGATAACGTACTTTCATCGTGATTGAAAGACTCTCGGTCAATGCTTTTATTCTGTCTGTAAAGATCCTCGAAGTTGACCAGGCTGTAGTTGCGGACACACTTAGTTAACAGAGTGCCCTGGTAGATCTGCAGACCAATCAGGGCGAAGATGGACAGAAGAAATACTGTGAGGATGAAGACGTCGCGCAATCGCTTGACGGCTTCCATTAAGGCACCGACGATGACTTTCAAACCTTAGCGAAAATGTGACAAATTTAGTTAAATGAACAGTACTTGATTAACTGAAATAGTTATATCCACAAATACCGAATCTTTTTAAAGATTTAATTGAAAAAAATTAATAACCCAAATACATATTTTTATCATCTGACTTTCTCTTCATATCAACACATGAAGTAGTGATCAAATCATCCAACATCACAAGTCTCCTTCTTCCTCTTATATTTTTCCATTCTTCCCACAATTACCTCTGTCAGCAAATCATTCCCTCTCAGTACATGACCTGACCCATACAGTTCTTCTTTCTATTCCTTATGATATCTATCAATTGCCTCTTTTGTGCCAACCCTATTTAGCACTTCTTCGTTCGTAATTTTTTTCAATCCAAATGATCTTCTTCATTCTTCTCCATAGCCACAATTCGAATGTTTAGAATGTTCTGGAAGCATTCTTAATGTGGCTATGGAAAATACCTGTTCTTCTTGAATATTGAATCATGAAACTTCATTATCTGAGGATACGGACTTTAAATCTTACCAAGTATCAATTATTTATTATACATGTATATCTCTTACATATATTATATACCAATCTAATTATACATGTCCAGTATATAGTAATTTTTTAATAGTAAACACGCATTAGAGAAAAATGATCAACTATTTTGATATCTATCAATTTTTAACACCACATGTTTATTCCTTTATGCAAATTATATTCCAAATTCCGTATAACCAGTCCCGAGTATGTCCAAGATTTTACTCTCAGCTCAGCGCAACCGGGAATCGAATCCACGAGCGTTCAATTCACCTCAGGATCTCTCATTTAAAAGTTCATGATGCTAACCACTGCGCTATTGAGACATACTTAGTTCTAAAGTTCTTTAAAATTAAATTAAATTTACAAAATTAAATAGATTATAATAAATTTATAAATTTTAATAAACTAAGTAAATCCTTAAGTTCTTCTCGATATTCTTAGGACATCACTTTCTCATTAACTATTCTTTTCTCACCGCTCTATTTTTGATTCTCCATATTAATTTTCCTGTATGCCGTTATTGTAATCTAGGTTTTATTTTAATTTTATTATTTCCTACTTTTTTAAAAGGAAAAATAGTAATCACTATTGGTAATTGTATTTGCAAGTATTTGCGGAATATTTAAGTGCTAATCGTTTAGCCTTTATTACCGCTTCATACATGCATGCAATTTTGTAGTGTATCTTTCCGTCTGTGTCTGACTCCTTACGCTGTATGTTGTGATATGTTGTGACTAAATTAAAAATTAAATTAAGACATCGACAGACTAGAGTGAAAAATTAAATAAATTATTATAATAAAATAATTAATTTAAATCAAATAAATTACTGTAATTAAATAAATTAAAAATTAAATTAAATTAAAACATCGACAGACCAGGGGACGAGGCTTACCCGGGACGATGGCTACGGTCTTGAGGGCCCGCACGACCCTGAAGGCTCTCAGGGCAGCTAGGCTACCCATCTCCTTAGGAAAGGCAAAGGTTATATATCTGTAAACATAAACATACTGTATGTGTTCACTAACACGGGGTTCATGTTTAGCGCATTGATATAGCGTGTAAATCATAAAAGAAATTAAAGCAATGTTGGGCTCGGTTAGTACTCGGATGGGTGACCACTAGGGATGGTTGAGTGCTAGCAGAGGTTAACCAAAAACATCAGGGTGTTAAAAGGTTATTCTTAAATCTGCGATATATGCGTTTAACACTATCAAGAAAGGAAGTAATTTACGAGTAATTTACGAATAATTTTGGAAAGAGAAAGAAATAAAGAAAACTATCAAAACAGTGCAAGCAAGAACACAATTAGTATGCGCGGTATGTCACGTGTACAACAAAAAAGAACAAAAGACACGTAAACATGAAGTTGATGACTTATTTGATATTAGTTAGTCAATATAGGGCATAAAGTCAGACAATAAATATACTGATTGACTGACTAACTGACTAACTAATTGACTGACTAATTAATTGATTGGAACTGCATTTCTTGATATATTTTTGGTTAAATCGATGGTTTTGGTTGATTTATTGATTTCTTAATTCAATTGGTTTCTACTTCTAAAGATTCGATTTCTAGAGAAACATAAGCTGGAAATCACCTGACTGTCGTTAAGCATGAAATCTGTTGTAAGTTGTTTCAATATGACATTGTAATTGTCGCTGTTGACGATTTCTTCCTATCAATCAATAAACTATTAGCCTCTCTCGATTCCGCTGGGAATTATAATTTTCACCCCGAGCATGAAGGTCATGCAAACTTTGGAATCAAAAGTGAAGGATATAATAACTAATAATAGAGATTTAACGTCCGTTCCCTCATCCATGGATTACGTGTGGGACGTCCCCACAGCACACATCACTACAGATCAATTCACCCAAACCAATCTGCAAAAGAAATGTGCTGAGGAGAAGTAAGATCCTAAATGAAAGCTAGTTCGGTGATCTAAAATGGACAGGGTGGATTAATTATGTCTACGGTGGGAAAACGTAAGTCTTAATTGTTAAAATATATGATATTGTAAAATGTGAAACTATATCGATTTAACGATTAAACAAATAACGAGCGACTATCTATTATAACTTCGTATTAAATGTGTTAAAGGCTGCAGTTGACTAAAATGAAGATTGTTTAGTGTGTAAGAAAAGATTAACGCTCAACATTTATCGCCGAGCCTTGGGTGACAAGTTGAAGAATTGCTTTCCTACAGTAACTCTTCCATACATAAATCTTTCTGATCAAACAGAAAACGGCCAATCCGGAGATTACGCTTGTTTGCTTATGCCTCGCAAATTTATCTCTCGAAGATTCGGCATTTCTTAAATTTATTATTCAGCAAATTAAAGCAAAATAGAGCCTTTGCAATGTAGACTGACATGTATAGCTCAAAAGTATAGGAATGTCAAACGATGTTATTTCATTCCAACAAATCTCGAAGTTTTGGCATGAATGCCAGCCAAGCGTAAAGAATATATATATATATATATATATATATATATATATATATATATATATATATATATATATATATATATATATATACATAACAGTCCAGTAACTAAAAGAAAATAAGAAAATAGAAGCTCATGTAACGTCTTTCCTCCAACCCCCTGCGGAAGGTTATTTTTCAATCCGTGCAGGCCGCATTCAATGCGTTTCCAAAAGGCAACAATTACTAATAATTAAGTTAAAATAAAACTCCAACAGTGATCATATCACTGTTTAACTGGATTTCTATATAGTTATAATAATATTAATTATCTTGTTCAGATAATTCGTAATTAATTAATAATTAATAATAATTAGTAAATAATTAATAAGATGACTAGCTCTCTGTCTCCACCACCTCTCTATCGTGCTCCTCCTGCTAAATCCTGTGACATTTTGTTCTGCCATTTTATGTTAAACTACCAACCGGTGCCTAAGTTGGTAACAGACTTGGACGATAAGAAAGGGACCGCGCCTGACAATTTCTCACACTACACTTGTGGTACAGAGAAGTTGAGAAAGCAGACGTTAAACTTACCTTTATTTCTTGTTAAGACAAAAATTACATACCGCAACCATTTCTTTATTTTAATATTTCTAGATTTGAATTTGGACATTTTCAGAAAAGTCTTAATCGGGAAATTTATTTGAAAAAATTAATCTGAAATGTTGCATTCAACTCAGGTATTGTTTTCTCAGGGAATGAAGCCCCTCCCCAGTAAATGCTAGTCGAAGCTGAGGAAGGCATAGGGGGCCCACCTTGTCATAAGCAGAATCCCCAAGAATAATGGTATAGCAAAAGGAAT